>CM048841.1:88695918-89295918 GCA_026545765.1 Plantago major
CGCAGACCATGGTGTTCTGACAACACCGCATGCTGAATCTCAGGGAAATTCTGACATACATGATCAGGTGGAGCCTGAATCGAATAATCAGGTGGAGAGGCATGTGATTAGAAGAAGGATAGGGATAGAGCTCAATAATCCAGATGATGTTGTGGATTATCAACTCATCAGAGATGGAGAACCAAGAGTTAGAACCTCTATTGCAGATCCAGATATGGTGTATTTTGCACTGAATATTGCCGAGGATATTGATTGTTATGAGCCTGAAAACTATCAAAGAGCTATAAGTTGCTCAGAGAAGAATAGTTGGTGCATTTCTATACAGCAAGAACTCTTGTCACTTGAAAAGAATCATACATGGGATATTGTAGCTATACCTAAACGAAAGAAGCTTGTCAGTTGTAAGTGGATCTTTAAGAAGAAACTTGGAGCTGATGGTGAGCAAAAGGTGAAATACAAAGCCAGACTAGTTGCTAGAGGTTTCACACAAAGAGAGGGTATTGACTACAATGAGATCTTTTCTCCAGTGGTGAAGCATAGCTCAATCAGGATCTTGATTGCTATGGTAGCTCAATTTAAGCTACACTTACATCAGATGGATACTACTGCATTCTTGCATGGGAAGCTGGATGAAGAGATTTACATGAGGATACATGAGGGTATTGAAGTAGATGACAAGGAGCACAAGGCTTGTTTATTGTTGAGATCACTGTATGGTCTTAAACAGAGTCCAAGGCAATGGTATAGAAGATTTGACAAGTTTATGTTGAGTCACAAGTTCAGGCGGTGTGACTACGACACCTGTGTTTACTTCTATGGTGAGAATGTCGAAGACATGATATATTTGCTTATTTATGTGGATGACATGCTTATAGCAAGCAAGCATATGAAAGGAATCACTCATGTGAAGAATCTCTTGAAGTCAGAATTTGAGATGAAAGACTTGGGAATAGCCAAGATGATACTGGGCATTGATATTATTCATGGAAGTGATGGAAAGATCATTATGAATCAAAGTGCTTACTTGGAGAAGGTGTTAAGGAGATTTAACATGCACAAATCCAAGCATGCTGCAACACCTCTGGGGTCTCAGTTCAAGTTATCTAAGAAGTCTTGTCCTAATACTGATGAAGAGAAGAGGTGTATGGAGAACACACCGTATGCTAATGCTATAGGGTCGATTATGTATTCCATGGTATGTTGCAGGCCGGATTTGGCTCATGCAATGAGCTCAGTAAGCAGGTATATGGATAATCCTGGCAAGGACCATTGGGAGGCAGTTAAGTGGCTGCTAAGGTATATTGGTGGTTCGATTAGACTGGGATTGGTATTTGAGCAACACCAGACAAGGAATGATGCATTGATTGGGTATGTCGACTCGGATTATGATGCAAACTTGGATACTATGAAGTCTTAAACTGGATATGTATTCCATTATTTGGTACAACAGTGAGTTGGAAGTCTACTCATCAACCTGTGGTTGCATTATCAACTACAGAGGCAGAATTTATGGCCATGACGGAAGCTGTGAAAGAAGCTATTTGGCTCAAGGGAATTCTGGGGCAGTTCGGTGTGTTGCAAACACCGGTGACTATATTCTGTGATAGTCAAAGTGCAATTCATTTGTCAAAACATCAAGCTTACTATGACAGGTCCAAACACATTGATATAAAGTTTCACTTTGTCAGAGATGAAGTTGAGAAGGGTACTATCAAGATTGAGAAGATCAACATAGATGTTAATCCGGCGGACGGATTTACTAAGTCAATTTCTGTGATGAAGTTTGGATCGTGTCTAAGTTCTATCAAGTTGATGGAAGGAAGGGTTGTGTCCTAACTCTAGGGACATGAATGGTGTGGTATACTGTGGTTACATTAATATGAATCTAAGGTGGAGAATTGTGAAGCCGGTTAGCTTAATATTAAAGGAAGTAATGGAACATGGTGTACTGAAAACACTGATGACAAGGATAATGGATGTGTGGTGTTAGAGTGTGCTGAAGACACTTGGATATAGCACTGAGATTTAATGTTGTGTGGTGTGAACACAGGACAGTTAGAAGTCTAATCTAACTTGGTTTTTTTTTTTGCTTAGTGATCAAGAATTCGTTTCTGATTAGGAGTGGAATTCGAATCTTGCTAGGAAAGGGAATGTATGTTGATTTCTCTAGTATATATACACATGTAGGTACTAGAATAAATCGATGAGAGGAAGATAAGAACACATTGAGATTTCTTGAGAGAAACACAGTGAGGAAGAGAGAACAGATGAGCGTGTAGCTTGAAACTCGGGAGGTTTGGTCGATTCCTTGTAAACTGCGTTTTGGTTCTTGGTTAATAGAAATCTTGGTTATCCCGTGGACGTAGACAATTGTCGAACCACGTTAAATATTGTATTTGTGTTTATTTTTCTTGCGTTTGTTTGTTGGTTGGTTTGGAGTTTATTGGATTGAATTGGGTTGATTTGATTAACAATATATTTGAGGTGGAAGGAATATGATGTTATTATTGTTTAGAAAAATCTTGACCTTTAGAAAAATTTGACAATAGCAAAATAGCATAAAAAGTGAATCAAATTAAAAGAACTTTTTCAACCGGAAAATGAACCCTAAAATGAAATGGTGTTCGATGGATTCTAGAAAAGCGATGAACTCGATTTTCAGAAAAGATAGGAAAATTATATCACAACTAATATAATAAAGAAACTTGGGGTGGAAGGAATATGTTGTTCTTATTGATTAGAAAAATATTGACTTTTTAAAAAAAAAAAATTGACAATAGCAAATTAGCATAAAAAGTGAATCAAATTAAAAGAACTTTTTCAACCGGAAAATTAACACTAAATATGGAAGTGCGGGGAATCGAACCCGTGCCTCTCGCATGCTCTACCATATGAGATACACCCCCAATTAATGTAAATCATTTGGAACTAATAGAGATCACAAACGCTCTCTTAAAATATTTCGGGATTTTAATATACCAAGCATAGTAGGAACCACAAGATGACTTGCATTTTCTTTGGGCACGGTCAAATCTTTACACACTATACATTTTTACTCCCTCGGAAGAACTTCAACTAAGAGTAACAATTTTTATTATTTGTTGGGTGTGATTTAGTTTTGTTTTGAAATAATGTATGAAATATGTAACGGATAGAAATGACAAATGTATAAAGTTATGCGGGGATGATAATGTCAACTATAATTTAGTACTGCTTTCTCCGTAAAAAATCGAGATTAATTAGAAAATCTATATTATTGACGTATAATGATTATAACATTTTATAATAATTATTTCTAAATTATTTTATATGAATAATTTTTGTCTAAATTAACCATTAGAAAAGGTGAACATAATGAACTTGGAGTAAGCAGTTATGAATATGTCCAATATAAAACCCACTAAAAATGGGAGATTTTTTCATATATCGGGTTTATGAGTATACTGTAGACCACATGGTTCACAATGAATAACATCACTTGGGATTAGTAAATTGAAGAAAAATCTCTCTTCTTGAGAGTTCCCATCTCTAGGCTGGAGATTGAGTTCTTGCCCCGTGTAAGTCTCAATCTGTTCGTTCTTTCTTTCCCTGAAACCTAGTGAGATCACACCCCAAATTGTTCCGAGCGATTGGTGAGCCCTCCCATAATCTGTCGAGTGTGTTCTCGGCAGCTCATGAGATTCGGTTTTAGGTCACTCGTATCCGTTTTACTTTGCTTTTTCAAAATTTTTCAAAACTTAAGTTTCAAAAATATTTTTAGTGATTGTCTTTCCTTCTTTTAAGCCTTCTAACCTACCTTTAGCTTTGATGTTTTGGGTGTTTTTCTTTCTTTCTTTGGTGTGTTCACAGGATATATCTTTGTTGATTTAGTGATTCTCATCTCTCATAGTTTCTACATCAACGTTGTTGTTCTGCCTCAACCATGGAACGGATATTGGAAGGGATGAGTGGCAAACTGTCTCTAACGGAATCTGAGTCTCAGAAAGTCAATGTTCCTGTGGGGGTATGGAATACATCGGCAATCGATAATGAGTTGTGCTTGGTGGGTAGGGTTTTGTCAATAAAATCTATCAACCTAGAGGCTTTTGAACATACGATGTTTAACGGATGGAACTTGATTCGTAGTGCTAAAATCCAGAAGATTGGAGAGGAAAGAATCTTGGTTCAGTTCTGTTAGAACGTAGGATCCCGGATTGGTACTTGGAAGAAGATCAACAGACAATGTTGCCAACAATGTTGTTCAACAATGTCTTCAACACAGTAAACAAAACGGAGCGGATGAATACGAATAAAACTTCTATTACCAAGCCAACAATATATAAATATATTGGCCACGCCTTTAGGCAAAATATCTACTGACAGGAAAAGTAGATCTAATCAACTAGGTTTAATACAATCACAGAAGATTGATTAAACAACCAAAACTAGCGCTAGAAGAACTAACAGTAAAAGCTATTCTAGGTCGATGTTTGAAAGAGTTATTTCAACAATGAATACTCTTAGACAAACTCTAAAGCTAGCAGAAAACAAGAAGCCTAAACTTTTTAACAAAATCTTGATTGATCACCAAGAAAGGCCTACCCATTGCTCGGCTGAATCCTTGTATATATACTTGAGATATCGACAGCTTCCATCTAAGACGAAAGGCAATAGGATCTCAGCAAAGGCAATTTTCTTTGTCTTGTTTTCTTCAATATACGCATAGAAGGAATTTTCCATATTTTGATTCTTCATAAAATATATTCCTTCTTGCTTTCACCATAAGTTGTTCTTTTTCCTTAAATCATCTCTTGTTCGATTTGTAAATACTTCCAGTCCAAGTTTCCTGTCCAATGTGCTTTGTTCTTGATGTCGACTGCAATGTTATATCTTCAATGTTATGCCAGCATTGAATTCTATCCTGTCACAATGTTATACAACATTGGTAGTCCTGCAGCTTCACAAACAACAACAACAAATACAAACTTGGAACTGATTATTGAAAGACAAGATTATCAAAATACAAGTGCGTACTGCACTTTCAAGTTCGACCACATGGTGGACAAAAACCGTGTGCTTGATCAAGGTCCTTGGGCTTTTGACAAGAACTTGGTGGTGCTACGTAAATTGGAGGCTAATGATGATCCCATGCAGGTTTCTCTTGATGTTTGTGACTTCTTTGTTCAAGCGTCGGGGATCCCATTAATGTTGGTACATCGAGGTATGGCAGAGGTGCTAGGGAACGCCATGGTGAGTTCAAGGCAATGGACAATTCGCATGCCAAGGGGTTCATTAGGTCAAATTTGAGGTTCCGTGTTACTATTGACATTACCAAACCGCTACGTAGAATGATCCATGTTTCTGGACCAAATGGTGAGGAGTTACAAGTTCGATTGGCATATGAGCGGTTGCCAAATTTTTGCTACCATTGTGGGGTGATTGGCCATCTAGTGAAAGATTGCCTTGATTGTCTTGAGAAATACAACTCTACGGGTACGGTACCGGAAGAGGAATTGTCGTATGGGGATTGGATTCGTACTCACGCCAATGCTCAACAGTCTCGGGTTGTGCGGGGTAGTAGTAATCAGTCATGGCATTCTTCAATCAATTCTGGGCAGTCAGTTCATCCGGCTAGAATGGAACAGGTTAGGGACCAAGCTGCATATAATGTTTCTTCAGGGACTACGAGTGGAAATACTTTAGGGGTAAAGGAAAAGGATAAGGGAGTAGTAATTGGAGATCTTCAATCAACAAGAATTGGGGAGGTTGCTACAACGAATTCTGGTAGAAGAAAAGGAAAGGAGATATTAGATGAGGGAGTTACAGATTTGGTCAACCACAATTTGGAATTAGCCTTGCTTAATCCCTTAAATTTAGCTTCTGGAGAATCATTTACCCAAACACACCCATCCGCCTTCTCTACTCTTGAGCCGGAATTAACGCCTATGGCGGTTGATTCCCAAGTCCAGGCCCAACTATTTGAATCACACCAAGCCTAATCTTCTACTACAGTCCCTATACCCGATAATTTACCTAGCCCAATTCATCCCCTAGCCATCATACCTGCTGCCGAACCAAGCCCATTAATCAATGTGATGTTGCCTAGTCCAATCCCATTAGCCCACACTTCTGATACTACTGACCTATACCAGTCCACATGTCAACTGTTCCAAAACCATCTCAAATCCAGACCCAATTTACCCAACAAATCGAACTTTCTGTCCCGTGCTAAGCCCAACAAAAATTCACCTAACCGACCCCGAATCCTATCCAAGCCCAAACCAGTGATGATGGTAATCTGTTGACTCAAAGAAAGCATGGAAGACCCGTGGATAGTAAGAATAAGAACAGTAAGAATGCAGGGGACGTAAAGGAGAATGATGAGGCGTCTGAGACTAGTTAGAAGAGGATGAAATGCAAGATACTTACATCTCGACCAGAGGCGGAGGTTGCTAAGGTGAAACTCCGCCTATCCCAATGAGTTGCATAAGTTGTAACTGTCAGGGACTGGGGAACCCTTGGACAGTTCGAGCCTTGAGAGATCTTTTACAGGATTTCCACCCCAAGTTTGTCTTTCTCATGGAAACTAAGTTAGATGACCATGGGTTTGACAGATTACGTGAGAAGTTTAATATGTTTGGTTTAGGAGTTTCTGCAATTGGTAAATCGGGTGGGTTGGGTCTTCTTTGGGATAAGAATACCTCAATCTCGATTTTGAGCTATAATAAGTATCATATTGACGCTAATATTCAGTTGGTTGATAGTCCTCATATTTGGAGGTTTACTAGTTTTTATGGAGAGTCGGATGCGGCTAAGAGGAAACACACGTGGCATTTGTTGAAAACTTTGGGTGCCCAATCGGGGCGGGAATGGCTTGCATGGGAGATTTTAATGAAATGGTCAGTCATTAGGAAAAATTGGGAGGCGTTCCTACCCCAGAATGGAGACTTAGAGATTTTCGGGAAGCATTGACACATAACGATTTAATAGATCCCGGTTTCTCGGGATATCCATATACTTGGAATAGTGGTAGAGAGTTTCCCAATAATGTAAAAGAAAGGCTAGATAGAGCAGTAGCCAATCACACTTGGAAAGATATTTTTCCACAAGCTACAGTCACCCACCTCATTGTACGCAGATCCGATCACCTAGCCCTTCTCACCCGTTTCGAATGCCACCACACAGTACCACGTAGTCCGCAGAAAAGGGGCTTCCAGTTCGAGGCAGTATGGATCCGGACTGAGGAGTGTTCCAAAATCGTGGCTGATTCCTGGGGTATTGAAGAGGGTTTCGATGGAAATTTGGAAAGGTGTTATGTTGGGTTGCTCAATTGGAGCAAGCAGAAGTATCCTAATATTAGGGAGCAGGTGCGGAAATTGAATGGAGAACTGGAGAAGCTCCACCTCCAACACTTCACAGCGGAAACCAAGCAAAAAAAGCAGAAATTGAAACGGGATTTAGAGGAGATGCTGGATTGTGAGGAGGTATTGTGGAAACAGCGTGCCAAGACGCAGTGGTTGGCGGAGGGAGACCGCAACATGAAATTTTTTCACTCACAAGCTTCAAAACGAGCTTCACAAAATCAGATAGGTGGGTTGAAAGATCAGTCGGGGGTTCTGCGGACTGACTTGGATGCAATTGGGGGTATTGCTGTTGATTATTTTCAGGATATTTTTTCTAGCATTGACCCATTGGAGCAGGACATTGACGCGGTTGTGGGAACTATGAGATCGAAGATTGATCACTCTGTCAACCGAGACCTGTCCCGTCAGTTCACGCCAAAGGAGGTAAGAAACGCACTTTTCGATAGGTTTCCCACCAAATCCCCTGGACCTGATGGTATGCCTGCACTTTTTTATTAGGAATTTTGGCATATTATTGGCAAGAATGTTACTGACTGTATTTTAAACATTCTTAATAAACACTGCCTGAACCCCAAATTGAACTACACACACATTATCCTTATCTCGAAATGCAAAGCACCAGAGCTTATTACCCAATTCCGGCCTATTAGCTTGAGTAACGTTGTTTTTTAAAATAGCCTCTAAGGTTATTACAAATAGACTCAAGCCCCACATGAATAATATCATAGCCGAGACCCAATCTGCATTTGTGCCTAATAGATTAATCACTGATAATGTTTTAGTTTCTTATGAAGTAAATCATTTTCTAAAACAAAAAAGAAAAGGCAAAGATGTTTTTTATGGCTTTGAAACTGGATATGAGTAAAGCTTATGATCGGGTTGAATGGACTTTCCTTGAACGTGTGTTAGCTAGATTAGTTTTGAGCATAATTTTATTCATATGATAATGCTCTGTGTGCGCTCTATCTCCTAATCTGTTAAAATTAATGGAGAACTGTTTGGTCCTATTCAGCCTAAGAGGGGGTTGAGACAGGGTGATCCCTTGTCTCCTTACTTGTTTCTTTTTTGCACCGAGGCCTTTAGTTCTTTGATTGCTGATGCGGAGTCGAGAGGAGTGTTGAGGGGGGGGGGGGGTTCTGTGAGTTCGAATCCTAGTGTGTCTCATCTTTTGTTTGTTGATGATACTCTGTTTTTTGTGAGGCAACTAGGGAGTCTGCTGTTGAGATTAATAATATTTTGGACATATACAGTGCTTCTTCTGGGCAGTTGATAAACATAGAAAAGTCGGAAGTGGTATTTAGTAAGAATATTGCGAGGGAGAGGGTGGAGGAGGTGAGAGGGGTGTTACTGGTACGGGTGGTAGAGAAGCATGAAAAATACTTGGGATTGCCGACGGAGATGGGTAAGTCTAAGCGAGAGGTTTTTGCGTGGATTCGTGAGAGACTTTGGACTAAAATGCAAGGGTTTGGTGAGAAACATTTGTCTCAAGCGGGTAAAGAGGTTATGATTAAGTCAGTCCTCCAATCCATTCCAACCTATGTGATGGGATGTTTTAAACTACCCGAATACCTTCTCCATGAGCTTGAGTCGATGATTTCTACGTTTTGGTGGGGAGATGGGAGGAAATATAAAATCCATTGGGTTAAATGGGATTCCCTCTGCGAGAGTAAACGAGATGGGGGAATGGGTTTTCGGGACTTGAGTGCTTTCAATTATGCTATGTTGGGGAAACAAGTGTGGAGAATTATTCATAACCCAGATTCACTCCTTAGCCGTGTCCTTAAGGCCAAATATTTTCCGAATTGTGACGTTTTGGATGCTAAGCCTTGTCCCAATTCTTCGTTCACTTGGAAAAGTATCTTTGGTTCTATTGATTTAGTGAAAGCTGGGATTATTTGGAGAATTGGAGATGGAAGTCAAGTAGATGTGTTTAAGGAAAATTGGATTCCTCGTGAGGCCAACCGTAAACCTTTTACACCGGATATACATGGCCTTGGGGATACTACTGTTGATAACTTCCTCCTACTTGATGGATTGGGTTGGGATGTCCCTGCCCTTACCAATGTTTTCTGGGACATTGATGTCGAGTCCATTATCCAAATTCCAGTACATTGTCCTGCTGCTAGAGATAGGCATAGATGGTATTTCACACACTCGAGATACTATTCTGTCCGGTCTGGGTACTATGTGGCACGAGATCTTAAACGCCAAAAAACTGCTAGACACATGGCCTCTACGAGTAGCAATAGCAAAAGTAAGAACTGGTCTTTCTTGTGGAAGATCGAAGTGCCTAATAAAGTCCGTGTTTTTCTTTGGCGTCTCCTTAAAAATGGCTTGCCTGTACTTGATAATCTGATTAAGCGAAAGATGAATGTCTGTTCTGTGTGTCCTGTTTGTTTGGAAAATGCAGAATCGACCCTGCACTTGTTTGAGATTTGTCACTTTATGAGGCTGGTCTGGGCTCTTTCTGGCCTGCCATTGATTCCATTTAATGAGCTTAATACTGACTTGTGGGATTGGTTCCATGCCATAAAACAGGTACTAACAACAGATCAGTTAGCATATGCCGTTTGCGTGTGGTGGTGTGTCTGGCATCATCGAAATAAGCTGGTCCATGAAGGCAGCCAAGGTGATCTTATGGAACTGGTGACATTCGCAGCAGACTATCTGAAGCGGTTCAGGAATGCACGATATCACTTTGCGGACCCAAGACCACCCGAATCTAAAGCACGATGGAAACCACCCATGGGCTCGATGGTTAAGATCAATGTCGTTGCATCTATTTCGAAGTCCTTTGGGTACATCTGGAATTGGAGTGGTGGCTCGCAACTTCTCTGGTTTCGTAGTGGCTTGGAGGCAAAGAATATGGGAGCATATTGTGTGCCTAGAATTGGCAGAAACAATTGCGGTGCAAACTGGGATGGAGTTGGCTCGTGACTTTGGCTTTCAGGACATCATTATTGAGAGTGATTGTCTCAGTGTCATCAATGCTATTTCCTCTTCTACTACCTGCTTGACCTCGGGTGGCCATATTGTAGACGACATCAAGAATAAAGTGTCGTTGTTCAATTCAGTTTCTTTTTTTCATGTTTTACGAACAGCTAATACTATGGCACATGATTTGGCCAAAAAAGTAGATGGGGATAGGGATGGCATATCAGATTTACCTTCCTAGGCCTTGATTGTTTCTGATAAACTGCTTATTGATTCAATGAAATGCAGTGATTTCTTCTAAAAAAAAAAAAATCACTTAGTAAATGAATTGAATCATTTTTAACCACAAGATCTACAACTTACTCATAAATCCGATACATATAAGAAGTTTCCACTAAATCCCATCTTCAACATCATCATTCCACCCACTTAAAGCCCAAAGTTTAAATCCACACTTATAATTATAACCCAAAATTTCTTTTTCTTTGCTCATTTCTTTTAAACTTCGTTATTCATTTTATTTTCTCATTTCTTTTTGAAATTCCATTCTGATTAATTATAATTATATCATATTAGTTTTATAAATAAAAAAGAAAAGCATAACGTAACTAAATAAAAATAGAAAAGATAAATGAAATAAAATAGAGACTAAAAGAACACGAGAAACAAATAAAATGGACTAAATAAAGAAAAATAATAGGGAAACGAGAAAATTAAAAAAAAAAGAAGAAAGAAAGGGAAAAGAGAGCAGCGCACATCAACGTTCAACCAGGTAAAACTCGGTGTATTTCACCAGGATTCCAACTCCATTGGCTAAAACGTCAATTGATTGTAACACACTAAAGTTTCAAAGAGTTTAAAGGGATTGAGAACGCTACCATATACCAACAAGGTGCACATTTCGTTTTGGGAATGCATCCATAGGAACTTAAGCGTTAAACGTTAAGCTTGTTTGTTCAAGAGAAATCCTATGATGAATGATCAACTGAAAAGTCTTTTGGTACTCGCACGAGTGAGGACAAAGTGAGCAGAAAATGATTTGTAATAGAACCCAGAATTCCAGTAGCATTAAAATTGCTAGAGCAACCTTAAATCCTATATGATCCACTAAAGAACACTAAATCAGACATATAACTCAACAAAACAAGGCACTTAGAACTCAACAAAATAAGGCACTGACACCAAATCAGTAAAGCTCCTAACACCGTTAGAAGATTACTAAATTGGGTGATTGATTGGGTAGATCACTAACTACCAGCTACATAGGCGATCTTACAGATATGTAAAGTCACCTAACCCTCTATACATTGACCTTTGACATCTTTACGATACTTTCAAGACATTCTACGGAGCTATAATGTCATCTCTAACCTTACAAAACTACGATCGTCTCCTTACGGACACTCAGAAAACGTATACACATCATCTCTCTAATCATTATTCATAACATATTAAAAGTAGTACATGCATAGAGTTGGGAAGACTATTCTAACCTTGCGTAGACGGGCCAAGCTCATAACTAAACTTAGTCACTAACAGAATATTCTATAAACTACCCAAGGGGCCATGGGTCACAAACTAAACATAACAAATAACCTACTAACTAATAGCCCAACTAATAAAACAAGTACAAAAATATACCAAATAATACAAGATAAAGATGCATAGACGTTGGTTTATATCAATTTTTGTAGGTAAAGTGAGGCCAACATATCACCCTGAGAGCAACTCAAAAACAACTGTGCCGGTCTAAAGGATCGGGCCTCGTCCCACAAGGGGACAGGGCATCACGAATGAGTGAATCCAAAATGCACAAGGGTGGACGGTTGCTCCGGGCAAGAGGCAACGAGTAAGTTGCACAATTTAAGAGGGGTACATGTAACGCTCCAAAGTTTAAAAGAGATGAAAAGGATTGTGTACAATCAATAATGCACATTTATTTTTGGGAATTGTGAAGATATGCAGCAGAAAGGAAGAGAAGAAATGAACATGCTGCACTTGTAAACTGCTCACGAAAGAAGCGAAATGAACATATTCGCGTAAACCCGTCACGTAAAGAAGTGAAGCAAAAAGAAGTAAAATGTCGAAAGAAGTGAAGTCAGTAAACCTATTCGCCGTAAAGAAGTGGAATGAACATATTCGGTAAATGTAATCGCCGTAAAGAAGTCGTAAATGGAAGAACAAAAAGAAGTTTCGATTTAATAAAAAGAAGTTTCGATGAATTAGCACTTTATGCTAATTCGCTTACATACTACGGTTGTACATTATGATAATATACTTGTACATAACGGTTAAGTTAAAACTGCTCTATATAAATGTAATGTAGCTTCCTTTTGTAACTTACTTTTCCATTTGATCTTTTTGATCATTCTATACAATTTGGTTATGTTTATGGAAAATTACATGGTATCAGTTTAGCCAGTATTATGATTACTGTGTTTCATCTTCAATTTTCTGCAATTGAAGTTGTTTTTTGTGTTTCCGCTTGAACGATTGTTCGTTTTGTTTCTCTGATTGAGAATTTCAAGTTTCAATTGTGTTATCATGGTTGGTAGTGGTGTTTCTGGTACGCAAGCCAATGGAGCTCAGCCAAATCCATTAGAGATTGGTCTTGATCTTCCTACGTCGCCGTACTATCTTCAATCGTCCGATCAACATGGAATTGCGATTGTGATGGATCAATTGAATGAGGTGAACTATCCTGTTTGGAGCAAGCAGATTCTTATGGCTTTGGATGTCAAGAACAAAACTGGTTTCATTGATGGTACGATTCCTCAACCGTCTCTTGTTGAAACGCCAATTCTGTATGCTGCTTGGAAACGTGTTGATGCGTTGGTTTTGGTTTGGATATCTAATTCTTGTTCACCTGCAATTCGATCTAGTATTCTTAGTTTTACTTCAGCTCGTGATTTGTGGGTTGAGTTGTATACTCGTTACACTCGTAGTGATGGACCTCGAGTGTTTCATCTTGAGAAGTCTTTAAGTTTGATTCGTCAGGGAAATAATACAATTTATGTGTATTATGTTGCTTTTAAAACACTGTGGGATGAGTTTATTGGCCATCGACCAGTTAGTAAGTGTACTTGTGGAGGAGGTAATGAATTGATTGCTACTCAGTTGAGTGATGGTGTAATCAAGTTTCTTGTTGGACCGAATGATTCATATAGTAGTATTCGAAGTCAGTTGTTAATGCAGAAACCTGTTCCGTCTCTTGTGCAAGTATATTCAGTTTTGAAACAAGAAGAGAGTCAGAGGATTCTGAATGCTTATGAAAACATTGGAAGCCAAGATGTTATGGCTATGATGAGTCTGCAACAACAGTCTGATGTAAATCAAGATTCTTATGCTTGTTTAGCTAAGAATGGTTATCTTAGAGCTCAGAACAGAGATAAAGCTAAGCCTAAATGTTCTAATTGTGGAGCAATTGGTCATACTATGAAGTCTTGTTATCAATTGATTGGTTATCCATCTAGTTGGCAAGGTGCTAGAGTTAGCAAGAGGTTTAATAAGCAAGGTTCAACTAGTAATGGTGGTACATGACATCACGCACATGCAGCTATGATGGAGACCAATGTGCCTAATTTGTCTTCTCAGCCTGGTATGAATCCTCAGATTGATATGGGAGACATGTTCAATTCACTAAGTTTCAAGCTCAAATGGCACAACCATCTAGTCCTGTACACAAGGTTGCAGTTGTTGTATCTGAAATTCCTTCTACCACTCATGATCAAGGAGCAGATATTGTTAAGTATGCCTTATCTTCTATAGCCATAGCAGGTCAAAATGCTAAGTGGATTCTTGATACAGGAGCTACAGATCACATGATATGTGATGTTTCTTATTTTACTGAGAATATTACAGATGTGCAGATTGATATAACTTTGCCTACATGTGATAATATTACAGCTACCAAATGTGGAGATGTGAAGATTAATTCTGTGTTAACTTTACAAAGTGTTTTATATGTTCCAAGTTTTTACTTTTAATCTTGTTTCTGTACCTCATTTGGCTAACTATGAGAATTTGAGTTGTCATTTCTATATGTTTTATTGTGCGTTGCAGGACATGACAACAAGAAAGGTGATTGGATATAGTGTTTTTCAAAATGGGCTTTATCATCTTCAAAAGGATATAAATCATATTATATTTTTTTAACTATTGTTGATGACAAATCAAGGTGTACATGGCTATATCTCATGAATACCAAATCTGAAGTCAAGAATCATCTAAATCATTTTTACAATCTAGTGTTAACACAATTTGACAGCAAAATTAAGTGCATTAGGTCTGATAATGGTCCTGAATTTAATCTTGTTGATTTTTATTCTTCTTTAGGTATTATACACCAGAGATCTTGTGTTGAGACTCCCCAACAAAATGGGATAGTAGAGAGAAAACACCAGCATTTATTGCAGGTGGCAAGAGCCTTATTGTTTCAGTCTCATATTCCTTTGCAATATTGGTCTGAATGTGTTCTTACGGCTTGTTATATAATTAATCGGTTACCTACAGATGTTTTGCAGGGTAAAAGTCTTTATGAGGTGTTATGTAACACTAAACCTGATTATACTAACTTTAAAGTTTTTGGTAGTCTTTGTTATGCTTCCACTTTACAGGCTCATAGATCAAAGTTTGATGCCAGAGCTATCAAGTGTGTTTTTATAGGATATCCAATTGGTTACAAGGGATATAAGTTACTTAATCTAAGTAACAATCAGGTAATTGTATCAAGAAATGTTCAATTTGTTGAATCTGTGTTTCCTTTTCAACAAAAACATGATAATACAAGTGTTTCTCAACCCATTTACACTCATGTGTCTATTAATGATATTTGTATGCATGATGATTCTCATACTTCTGTTCAGCATGGAGATATTATTGATCATCATATTGCTGAAAATAATTTTCATAATCCTACACCTAATCAATATTTATCAGATGCTGTAAATGAAGAACATCAAGGTTATACAGATGTTAATTCTTCAAATTCTCATGTGTTAGATGTTGTTACAAATGCTTCTGCAGACAACTTGAGGAGATCCACCAGGGTTAAAAGTGTTTCTAAATATTTAACTATTTATGATTACAAGTTACCTTCTTCTGTAGATCATAAACATGTTAGTAATGTAGTAGAAAAGAATAAACAAGTTATCAGGTATCCTATTTCTGATATTATATCAACTGATAGGTTATCTGATGATCATTTATGTTTTACAGCTGCAATTACTCATATTCAAGAGCCTACTACTTATAAACAGGCTTCTCAGCACCCTGAATAGGTTCAAGCTATGCAATTGGAACTTGCAGCTTTAGAGAAGACTAAAACATGTGAGCTTGTTGATTTTCCTGCAGACAAGCACTGTATTGGCTCTAAGTGGGTGTACAAGGTCAAATATCATGCAGATGGCACTGTGGAAAGATACAAGGCCAGACTTGTAGCTAAAGGCTACACACAGAAAAATGGTCTTGATTATTTTGATACCTTCTCTCCTGTTGTTAAACTAACAACTGTCAGGTGTATTTTAGCAGTTGCAGCTGTCAAGAAATGGCATTTGCATCAATTAGATGTCAACACTGCCTTTCTTCATGGAGATTTATCAGAAGAGGTTTATATGTCACCTCTTTTAGGCTATGATAAAGCAGGTACAGAAGTTTGCAAGCTGGTTAAGAGTCTTTATGGCTTGAAACAAGCTAGTAGACAATGGTTTTTTTAAACTCCAAACCTCATTGATTGAGTTTGGTTATGTTCAGGCTTCTTTTGACAGTTCATTGTTTATTAAGTCTTCTACTAACTCTTTTACTGCTTTATTAGTATATGTGGATGATATCATTCTTGCAGGAAATGATATTGTTCAGATACAAGTTGTGAAGGATTTTTTGCATCAGAAGTTCACTATAAAAGATTTAGGAGAGCTAAAATACATGCTGGGCTTGGAGGTTGCCAGGAGTGAGAAAGGCATCAATATTTGCCAGAGGAAGTATGCTCTGGATTTACTAAAGGAAACTGGATATTTAGCTTCCAAACCTGCAGATATTCCACTTGATGCAAAGACCAGATTGGTCAAAGATTCCAATGATTTGCTCATTGATCCACAAGCTTACAGAAGATTAATAGGTAGAATGATTTATTTAACAATAACAAGGCCTGATCTTTCTTATTCCTTAAAATGTTTGAGCCAGTTTATGAGTTGTCCAACCAACAAACACTTGGAAGCAGCTCACCATGTGCTGAGATATATCAAAAAGCCACCAGGCCAGGGCATCTTCTATCCAAGCACCAATGATCTCCATTTGAAGGCCTTCACTTACAGTGACTAGGCAGCTTGTCAGGATACCAGAAGAAGCATAACTGGATATGCTGTATTTCTGGGGGATTCACTCATTTCTTGAAAATCTAAGAAACAAACTACAATCAGTAGATCATCCACTGAAGCAGAATACAGAGCTGCTGCATCAACTACATGTGAAGTTCAGTGGTTGTGCTACTTACTCAAAGATTTGTGTATCTCTCATACACAACCTGCATTGCTCTATACTGATAGTCTTTCAGCTTATCACTTAGCTCACAACCCAGTGCAACACCAAAGGACAAAACACATTGAAATAGATTGTCATGTCATAAGAGACAAAATTCTCAATGGCACCATTCAACTTATTCACGTTTCTAACATGGATCAATTGGCTAACATTCTGACCAAGTCATTACCTTATACTATCTTCTATCACTTTCTTAACAAGCTGGGATTGCTTAATATCCACTCCCATCTTGAGGGGGGATGTGAAGATATGCAGCAGAAAAGGAAGAGAAGAAATGAACATCTCGCAATGCGAAACTGCTAAATCGTAAAGAAGTGAAGTCAGTAAAGAAGTGAAACGTTAGAAAGAAGTGAAGTCTAAAACCTATTCGCCGAAAGAAGTGGAATGAACATATTAACGTAAATGTAATCGCCAGTAAAGAAGTCAAGTAAATGAAGAACAAAAAGAAGTTTAATTTAATACAAAGAAGTTTATGATTTAATTAGCACTTTATGCTAATTAGCTGCATACACTCTGATTTGTACATTATGATAATATACTTGTACATAACGGTTAAGTTAAGCAACTGCATGTTCTATATAAACATAACAGAGCTTCCTTTTGTAACTTACTTTTCCATTCGATCTTTTTGATCATTCTATACAATTTGGTTATGTTTATGGAAAATTACAGGAATCCATCTATAAGAACTATAAAATTAAACGTGTCTGTTTTGAAACAGTTTTATGATGAGTGACCAATTGTGAGGTGTTCCGGTATGTGTATGGGTGATTATAAATTGTGCGAGAAAGAAATTGTATTGTTACAATGGGGTGAATAAAATGTAAAATGAAAAGTTAAAGATTGATTAATGGCGATGGGAAGTGATGAGATGTTAGGTACATGGTAGCGCACAACGTATCATGTGAATTTTCGACTAAGTAATAAAACTAGATTAGTCAGACAAAATCAAACTCTTGAATAAACAAACAAGATTAATCACAGCCGTTGCCAGCTCAAATCCTTTGTGAATCGACGGCTTAAACACACCCAGCCAGCAAACTTCAGCTGAAATTCCATTTCCATCCCTGAAAACAGAAAATCTCTTAAACCTCACGTGGCGCAATCTCCTTCAATCCAGCTGAATCACACGGTAAACAATAATTTCACCAGCGTCACCTCTTAAAGGCCAGTTTCGTCATTTCAGCAAAGACCGAGTGGCAAAATGGACATCTGGCATTTCTCCTGGTGGAGATAGTAATATAAATAACCACTGGTTCTCAGTTCCTCGAAATCTCTCGCGTTATTCTCAGGCCAGCTCCTTCATTTTCTTCTCCTCCTTTTTCAGAATCTGCCAGATCTATCAATCTTAGGTACGTGAAAGGTTCAATCTGTTGATGAATGAATTTCGTGATTTGATTGAGTTTTCATGTTCGATTTGTGGAATTAGGTTACCGATTGGTTTATTTTTTTGCGAATTTGTATCGTTTGCATTGATGTGTTCGGTCGTACGATTTAGATTGAATGGCGGTTTTAGCTGGCTGTTTTTTCGTTCCAGATCTTCTGTTTCGCTGTGATCTGATCTGTTTTTGTGTAGAATTGAATAGTTGCGATCTGATTAATCTGTTTCGATTAGAATTCAGAAATGATAATGTTTTTGATAGTGAATTGCTTTTGTTGTTTCAGAATTTTGTATTAGATATTTAGATTAGATCCAGTTGATCTGGTTGAATGTTAATCAGAGAAAAGGCCTGTGAAAATGTTTCAGTGACTGAATTAGGAGTAACTACTATGTTCATCGCGTAGTGCTGTGTTGTCATTTGATCTGTTTGCCGGATGTGCGATGCAATATTAGTTAGCTGTCGTAATGAAAATTCATCTATATATGCATGTGATTCATTCGGATATGCATGTGATCATATCATCCCGGTTAACTACTATTTTGTTTGTTTTCATAATGCGTATTGCTGCGTATATAATATGTATTGGATCATGTGTTGCAGTTAAGCATGTGAATAGTGCACTTTGATACACTGACAATATGATATAGTACAACTTTAAACAACATTTCATGGAGATCTATTGGATCATGAATTGTTGTTAATCATGTAAATGCTTGTAACACTTTGATACACCTGACTCTATTCTACATTGCATTGCAACATTAATAATCATTTCGAGGAAACATATATGAATATAGTTGTTGTCTCTGAGTGTAACACGTTTCTCATTTACTTTGAATTGCCTAATCAACGTGCGTGTAGTTTGTCCTAGCTCATAAGGTTACTCTGATGAACCATAATAGTTACATGTTCTGTTTATCTTGTTGCTCTATTTATTAATCAATTAAATGATGATCATAGGGTCAACAAGCGAGAAAGAAAATGGGGCTGACGTTCACCAAGCTTTTCAGCCGGCTTTTTGCCAAGAAGGAGATGCGTATTCTAATGGTTGGTCTCGATGCGGCTGGTAAGACCACAATCCTGTACAAGCTCAAGCTCGGAGAGATTGTCACTACCATCCCAACGATTGGTATGCAAATTTTTCCTAAATCTCGTACTTGCCTACTCCTAGTCATGTGAGCAGAACTATGTCTTGCATCAAATTTTAGTTAAACAGTATTCATAATCTGTAGGTTTCAATGTGGAGACTGTTGAGTACAAGAACATCAGCTTCACAGTTTGGGATGTCGGGGGTCAAGACAAGGTGTGAATTTTTCTGGAGATTATGTTCTGTTATTTGCTAATATACATTGTCTAATTGATTAAAATGTATTCCATATTGATGTATATATCTTTCAGTGATTTCCTTTTGCATACTTTAGATAAAACCAGTTTCATCAAGAAGTCCTGCATGGATGCAATCATTAATAAATATTATTTTCATGGACAGATCCGTCCCTTGTGGAGGCATTACTTCCAGAACACCCAGGGTCTGATTTTCGTGGTCGATAGCAATGACAGGGACCGTGTGGTCGAGGCAAGGGATGAACTTCATAGAATGTTGAATGAGGTGATACTAACATTCTATTTTTATTTCATTGTGAATTAAGACCTGAAAACCATGTTATACCTAGGACGGATCATACTAAATTTATTGCTTCATGTCAATTAATCTCCAAAAAGCACATTTATCTTACTGTTGACTTTATCTGGGATAACTAGGTTAGATAGGAAGTGTAAATGTTCATTTGCCTATTTTGATTCTGCTAATATAATGTTTTGCTCACTTAGAATAGCTAAATGCATGTTTGTGAATTGTTATTAGATAAGATAGTAGCATTATGGTTCTGTAATGCTCTCTCTAAAGTCTAAAGCTTAGGAACTTTCCAGAAGAGCGGGGTACCTAGCATCCCTTCAGCGAACACTGTATAACCCACTAGTATAGAATTTCACCCTCTTTTCTTGATCAACAACTTGAGGGAGAAGTGGTTAATTGCGTACCCTTGTGAAGTAATGAAATTTCTGAACACCTGCATATATAATTTCTGAATATATGAATCTTTGAAGGATAATGCAAGCAGTTTTGCATGAGGTAGAATGATTGTCATGATTGTTACCCGTTCTTTTTTTCCTTCTTTGATGTAAATTTGTGCCCTGCTTGGTAGAGTGAGCTATGCTGGGCTAAGCAGATGTGTCAGCACAATTGTCTTAACAAATAACCGTTCTACTTGGCTGAAACTCTGCCTGTACTGCATTAATCACTCCTGTTGGCCCTAGCTAGATATGTGCATCAGCATTTCTTTCATGATCTAGTTCTTTCTTAGTAGAAATTCTAAACAGAAACTCTAAATTGTCCTTTTCCCTGAAACTTTTGATTGTGCATTTCAGGATGAGCTACGGGATGCAGTATTACTTGTATTTGCTAACAAGCAAGATCTTCCTAATGCAATGAACGCTGCTGAAATCACTGACAAGCTTGGTTTGCACTCACTCAGGCAGCGCCACTGGTAAAAAATTTATCTAGTGATAAAAAATCCTATACATTGTTAATATATGGCAGTTTCTTTTCCTTGACCTTATTTATATTTGCTCCCCAGGTACATCCAGAGCACATGTGCTACCTCTGGTGAGGGGCTATATGAGGGGCTTGATTGGCTGTCTAACAACATCGCTAACAAGGTAAGTGATATAAATTCCAAATTGCATATTTCGTTACAATTATTCAATCCATACGAGAGTAAATGGGTTCTTGCTGTAAGCTAAACAGGTTAAACTTTAACATTGTAAAAGTGGGATTTTGGTCTTTGAAAAAGACCATATCTTGCTCTGATTCCCTATATTATATTCTGGGAGAAGCTGCAAAGTTTTCTCCTATAAAACAATATGTTCGCAAAATCTTAACTTGCTTGTTTGTTTCATAACTCATTCCTTGCATATTTGCAGGCATGAGGCTTGTGATGTTGTTAGCTCGCTTTGATGTTGGTGGAAGAAGCCTGGTTTCTATCAAGTCTTATACTACTAGTATGTGTGGCTATATTTTAATTTCTGATGTGTTTTTGTACTTGTTTAGGACCTTTCATATGGTTGTATAACAATACAATGGGTTGTTGCATATACTTGCAAACATTTGTTTAGTTTTTTATGTAATACTCTTGAGTCCATTAATGAAGACTAGTTTGGATTTACGTCTCTGCTGCTCTTGCATTTTTCCTTCCTAACTTTATTCAAATGTAAGCGGCAGCCTGAAATTTATCCTTTTCTTTTGGTTCTTGTTATGCACAAAAACTTGTGGTACTACTGTCTCCTTTTCAGCTTAAAGCAAAGACTGGTTGTATGTTCAAAATAAGAACCCTGGTGTTGGAGAAGAGAACCCTGGTCCAAAGACGTTAATGTTATTATTATGAGTTGATGTTGATGAAACCCATACCGAAATAGTTGCAATTTGCAAACGTGTTGCAGGCTAGGTTCGTATTTGAATTTATGATCTTTCTACAATGAATTGTGATAAAGTTTTGAACATTTGATGTACGCACTGCCTTTGGTATATCTTTTATGCCATGCCCCCACCTTCCCGACAATATTCAGCGAAATGTAAATTTATACTAGTACTGGAAGGTTAATATCCTCATGAAGTGAATTGAACAAACAAATCTTTCAAAAATTCATGGTCTTTGGTACTTCCTCCATTTTTCTAATAGTAAAACTTCATTAGTAATTGAGCACACAACGGTACATGCCCAATTAAAGTTAGACATGCAACGGCCTGTCACAATTTGTAACGGTTTGACCAGTACGTAATAGATCAAGGTCCACATTTGAACATTATAGTTACCTATGAACTACTCCTTCCGTTTCAAAGAAATCTTTCCATTTTACTATTCTGTGGTCAACTATCTTCGACTTTGACTGGTCAAAGTCAAAATGGAAAGATTTCTTTGAAACGGAGGGAATACATTTCAGGTGAAACATTGGTCCACAAACCGACACTGTGATTTCCTGCACACTTTGTTCCCACTAGTGCAAATATCGGAAAACCTCCCAAATAAAATTTCTTTAGAAGCAAAGGAATTAACTATGATTATGAAGGCTATGTTTGAAAAACTGTTGATAATACGATTGAAGAATGATGAAGTGATTGGAAGTTAATAAGAGACTGATAAGGTAGCTGAAATTTGAGACTGAGAAGTAGATTTGAATAAACATGTTTGGTAAATTAACTGATAAATTAGTTGATATTTAATTTATAGAAGAGATTTTTTTACAGGTGATTTGTTTTTTAATAAGGTGCATAAAATACCTTATCTTTTAAGCTACCTTATAAGGTGACTGAAAAAATAATGTGGGCGTCTACCAAAATCCTTATTTCAGTCAAATCGCCTTATTTTAGTCAAATAAGGTGAAATTGACTTCTAAGGTATCTTATAAGTTGATGCAAAACATACCCAAAGTTTTTATTCTTCCTTTGAACTAATGTGTAACAAATATTTTATAATTGTATATGAACTTTTCTATACGAAGTTTTGGAAGGAACCTTCATTTTTAAGAGATTTGAATAATGTTCTTAAATGTACATAAGTGTAACGTTTTAAACAATGATAATAATATTTTATGAGTGTAAATATATTTATGCCATTCTAGTGTATATCACCATATTTTAATTAAAAAATTCTGATCTTTGTGGTTATAAACATATTGTTTTTCATTTGTTTTTAATCTTTCTATAAAAATGGTTCACATGAGACTTACTCATGTTTAATATTAATGGGCGCTTTGAAATTTAACTTACCATTTTGATGCTATATAGTACTCCCTCCATTTCAGAGAAAGTGTTACATTTTGACTTTATTAATCATTTGTTTTGAGTTGACCACAATTACTCATAAGCGATAATAGTAAATAATTTAATAAAATCATATAATAAAAATTTAATTACTAAATTTTCATTATATAATTTTAATAATTTATTTATTAATATCGTTAAAAGAAATCGCACAAACGCTTAATTGACCTAATAAGAAATGTAACACTTTTTTCTGAAATGGAGGGATTATTATATTACCAAATAGCAATTCTTCATGTGAACATACATATAGAGATTTTAGATGGGGAAATTACGTTTGTTACCCCTTAAATTTGGGCCAATTACAATTTAGTCTTTTCTATTCAACAATTACAGATACACCCAAAACCTGATTTTTGAGTTGACCAGAAATAAAATAAATGGAAAAGAAAATTAGTTGGACTTGGTTGCAATTTACAATCTTCAATTTAATACACATTTGAGTCTATTGTTTTGTAAATTGCAACAATGACTCAATATTATTGTAAATTAAACCCCAATAAAATTTTATTTTCAAAATATACCCAATTTTTTCCCCTCCCCCATCTTCTTCTTCCTTCTTTAACCTTCTTCCACCACCTCCAATCTTGGTCAACTTCTTCTTCTTCCTCCTTCCTCCTCCATCTTCTTCTTCCTCTCTTCTTCCTACTTCAAAAAAGCTCCGATCGGAGCTACTGCATACAGCTCCGGGGAGGAGCTTTACAGCTCCTCGCCGGAGCCTCCGATTTGGAGCTGTCACAGCTCCGATTTGTAGTAGCTCCGATCGGAGCTTTTTTGAAGTAGGAAGAAGAGGAGGGAGAAAGAAGAAGATGGAGGAGGAAGAAGGAAGATGAAGAAGTTGACCAAGATTGGAGGTGGTGGAAGATGGTGGTTGGAGGTGGTGGAAGAAGGTTTAAGATGGTGGGTATTTAAATTTCAATAAATGAAAGTTTTGGGGTATGTTTGTGAGGGTTAGAAACGTTTTGAGGTTTATTTTGCAATAAGGGTTAATTAATGAATTATACAATTATGAAGTAAAGATAAAATAGGGGAAAAAGCTGACTTTTGGGCCAATTTGTAATTACATTTTTTTTGTGTGTGTAAAAAAGGGTTGATCTGTAATAATTTGAATAAAATGGACTAAAGTGACAAGATGCTATATTGCAGGGGTGGTATATGTAATTTTCTCCAGATTTGATCTTTCGTCCGTACGTCTACATTATTTTTCAGTTGAAGATCGGAGTGGCACTCCCAACAGTGGTCCACCGTGAGTGCCCTAAAAAGGATTTTATGCTCAAATTAATGACTCTCCCAATATATTGCTAAATAAAGTATACCCCATTGCAAAATAACAGTTTAAGACGTTTAAAATAACAAAATCTAAGTAAGGCTCTGTTCTCTTCGTCTAAATAAAACTATACAGAATAGAACTGAGCAGAATTGAATTTATATGTAGTATAAAAAACAACTAAGCAGAATTGAATATAAAAGAACATAGACTAACTGTTTTGGAACTGGGAATAAATGCATGGATATGTTTGACAACCTATACCAATGTCCCTTTCTTCCTGAATATACTAAGTAAAGTCAAGTAACTTCAAATTGAACCTTACACTTTAATTTCTATAGGCAGGCTTTCCAATATGATACGAGGGAAACAAATAATAAACTAAGTTTACATATTTACATAAACATGCAAATCCAATGTATTATATATAGAGATCGAAAACAATAGAGGTTGTATTCATCCAAAAATCTTGTATAATTGCAATGGATGCAAAGTTGAATAAAGCAGTTATTTTCATTGTTCTCATTATCGCATTTTCCACAGGCATATGTGCAGTTGGACCGCATAGAACACCTAGAACGCCACAACGTCATGCTCCAGTTATGTTCATATATATTTTTTGTTACATACATCTTGATTTGGTTTAATGGAAAAGATTGAAAATACACGCGGTAAACGGGATTCATTTTCTTTTCAAAATAAAAGTCAATTTAAAATTAATTTTGTAATTTATACTAATGCAGCCATTGCCATTTGACTGGTGTGTGGCAAGCCCGAACTCAATTGCGAGAAAGCTTATGAACTACATGGAATGTGTGTGCGATCATGGCCACGTGAGCAAGGAGAAGTGCGAACTCGTACGTCCTGGGGGAGCTTGTTATAATAGAACTGATCTGGTATGGACAATTTCGTTTGTGGTCAACCTCGTCTATCATGATTACAAATGGTGTCCGGCTGAACTTGCCGAAAGAACTCACAAAAATCCATGTAAGTACACTATGTTGCAAATTGTGATAATACAAATTCAATCTCATCAATAAGATATAATTTATTAATCTCTTTGTTTTATGGGTTTAATTGTAGCTACGGAGGCGTGCAAGTTTGTACCAGTGAATTTTCATCATCATGCACCTGCTCAATCTCTGCCTTTTACTATTTGTGAAAATCACGGAGATTGATCATATATGAGTTTGGGCATTATGAAGTCTAAATAATACTCTACATGGTTCCAGATTTAATATGTTTTTGATGTGTTGTAGTATTTGTAAAAGTTGTTTCACAAAATTTAAATAATAATACATGAAATGGGTTCTTGCTATTATATACTACTACCATTTACGTATGTGGTAAGCATTTATATAATCAAATAATATAATTGAAAAGGAATAATTTTCAATTAAGATAAATAAAAGAAAAGGATTATATATGTGTATTTTGTGGGTGGGTGAGTGTCCTAAATTCAAAGAGTATGATCCATTCCCTGACTTGTTGGAAGGCTTGGCTTTTGAGAAACAAGTGATCTAGTGCTTATTTGGCAGCCCGCTAAAATCAACAAAACCTGGTTAAAAACACATAAAAACAACTATTTTAACTTAGTTTTTTTGATTTTAATCGCTATCCAAACAACCCGTACAGTTTCAAGAGTTGCGGCACAAAGATGGCAGTGGCAGTGGCACGCAGATGGAGGAAGTGTCTGATACAATCATACTCTGTGAATTTGCCTAGTGTGATCAGGGCGGATCAAAGATAACCAGCCCCCCCTAATTAAAATTTGGAAACAAATATATTTGTATATGTTATAATTTTAACAGATTACGAGTTCCCCTATAACTTCCGGAATGAACTCATATGGCCTCCAATTTTTGAATCGCGGGTCCGACCCTAAGTTTAATATGATTCACTAATTTGTTAGCTAACAAAACTTATTTGATTGGGCGATTGAGATGCATATGCTAGGTTCACATAAATAATTGATATCTTATAAATGGGGTGATCACATAATTAAATTTTACTACAACTGAGTTATTAAGGTATGGCCATCTAATAATGTTTTTTTTTTTTTTTTTTACAAAGTTTCAAGTTAAGTTTCAAAGAGATTAAAGCGATAGGAAACGATAATCATATCGACAATGTGCACCTTTTTTTTTTGGTAATCTATCCATATGAAAGTTAAGCGTGTTTGCTCTATATAAATCTTACAATGGGTGACTATTAAGGAAGTTGATTACTAATATAATTCTACCTTATTTAGTTATAGAGATATTATAGTCTTTTATTATTAGGATACTAACTAATGTATTTTTATATATATAGGGGCTTATCCCTAACAAATAATTCAATTCACTTTCCATGAATTCATATCTTCTATATGGTATCGAGCCAGAAAATAAGTCTCTCACGAGCATAAAAATTCAAGAGCCATTTAAGACTCAAACGAGCCTTGGCCATTTTACTCACCCTTCCGTCCCTTTCTTTTTTCCAATCAACACGTACATCACCACTTGTTCTTTCATCAAACCATCATGTTTACTTCCCCATCCTCACGCTGTCAATTCAGCATGTATCCTCATCCATTAATTTTCATAGGAGCACCTATTCTTTGTTGCTCAAGTGTCGTGTATTCCTTTTTTTCTTTGGTCCTTCTGCCGGTTCACGACTTGAATCACTATCTATTTTTCTTTTATTTACATTGCCGCTAACCACTCCCTTTTATTTAAATACTATCTCGCCGCAAAACTCCTAGCCGCTGTTATCTATAACCATCAATATTCAATTAAGTCAGTCCTTTGTCACCTATTTTTTTCTAGGTGGTTTCTACGGTGAGATAGTAGTCGTAATAATTGTTAAAATGAGATAGTAGTCGTACTACCGTTGAAATCTAATCTCAATCATTAACTTTGAGTACGATTACTCTAACTATGTACGACAACTCAAAAGTAGTCATACTAACTAATTGGCAATTGTACCCTTCATACATAATGCAAAATTTTAAATTTAAGAATATCATTTTCCATATAAAAATAAAATAATAATAATAATAATAAATAAAAATAAAAATAAGTACTTTTGGACATGTTTAAGATGGGGAAGAAAAAAAGCAACACGACTGGCACCACCACCGGCAAACGACGGCACCACCACCATCCGGCCACCTCTTTTCGATCCATGTAATCAGACTACAACGGGTTATCGGGGTGATATTGTTCTAGAACTGAAGGAAAACAAGTGGTCGAATTTGTTGTTTGAATTTGAAATGGGTTTCGAAATTTCTTGTTTATTTGGTGGATATGGAGGCCTAATCTTGTGCGAATCGGATAGAGGACGATGTTAGGAAGTAGGCTCAAACCTTTACTTGGATTTGGACTGGAGAATTCCGGGGATACAAAACTTTTCGGATTTACAGGGACTGGTTTGAAAGCTCGTAGAAATTGAAAGGACCTTAAGTTGAGAATTTGAGTTGGGATAGGGGTTGGTTTGTAAATTAATTACATCATTAGCAAACTCAACGTTTAAATTTATTGACTGGGCGAATTAAACATACAAGCGTCTTTGGTCTACTGGCAATGGAGTGGAGATTGTTCTGGAGAACAGACGATCAATTCTCCATGACGTCAATGTTTTCCTTTAATTTAAATTTCAACTTATTCCTTACCCGTTTAGTTACCTTTTACCCCCTGGATATTGTGGAATTATAATTATGCCCTCCTACATTTTCAATCGATTTTCTTAGTTCTTGAAATTAACGTTTTGCCCTTGTTACCCATTTTCTCAATTCCAACACTACTAAACTAGAGTAGAGCCTTTTCAATCGATTTTCTTAGCTCTTGAAATTAACATTTTTCCCTTGTTACCCATTTTCTCAATTCCAACATTACAAAACTAGAGTAGAGCATAGACAGAGTTAGCAGGTGGTGCTTTTGAAGGGTTTGTGGTACAAGTTGATTCTGTCGGTTTCACAATTTTAGTGTCACTCTCATTTTCTTAAATGATGGATTTTTCCCGATCTCCTAGTTGAGTTTATGTTGGTATTATCAAACATACGCATACTCTTGTTTTATATACTTCATAAATTAATGTTAATATGTCATTCCCTTTTATTTATTAAAATATTAAACATGGTTTTTTGAAAAAGAAGTGTTGTTACAACTCACTAACATATGCACTTACTATTTCAACTTGATTGAATAATGGATGACGAATAAATTCTTTTATTATATTTTCCTTAAAAAAGCAAACTACCCTAAGCTAGTTAACATACCAAATCAATTGAATTTTGACCAAATCAATTGATTTTCACCTATTATAAAAGAAAAATAAAAAAAAAATCATCAACTAATTATATTGGTCAATTAACTAGTGTAGACGCTCAGAAATCTACAATCGAATTTAGGGTTGAGAATTGGGGGGCACCGACAACCTGCAAGGCAACAAGAGCAAACGAGACGTAAGGTTCCAAGGTGACACCGGTGTGGTGCCGACCGTATGGACTCCGACGCTCAAGTTAGTATGCTGATAGAAGGTGAATAGAGTGACAGAGATAGAGAGAGATGATGGAGGTTGACTTATCCAGTTGACGATTTGGCAATGTATAGATGGGCACCAACGATAGGCTAGCTGACCTTGCTAGAGGTGGCTGGTTGGCTATCATCGAATAGTGATGAAGGGATACCGGCGAGAGGCTAGCTGACCTTGTTAGAGGGAGCTAGCTGGCGGTCGTCGGATGGTGAGGTAAGGTGGCGGAAGGTGATGGATGACTGATGGACGATGGTGGAAGGCCGGAAGCGTTAATCAGAAAGCTTGAGAGAGATGGAGGCGTTAGAGTGATAGCTAGGGTTTCTCGTAGTATGAATGGGATGCCTTCCTCCTTCCACCTGCCTTCCTATATAGACTTTCTACTCGTTAGAGTCCATACCCACCTCTCCTATATTTCGAGTGAGGAGTCTCTTAGTGGGTTGGACCATGTCATGATCAGTTGGCAGAATCGTTTGCCACTTCACTTGTCCATTGAGCTAGCCTCCCATGTTCGGTTGGTTGACTAGCCTTATCCATCTTAATGTTATTTCTCAGTTTTTTCTTATATATATATATATATATATATATATATATATATATATATATATATTTCCATTCCATTTTATAACATCTCTTCACTTTTGTTTCATTTTTCAGTATTCTTCAAAAAATATATAATTTTCTCAAAATATCAAGTGCTCCATACCTTTTTTAGAACTTATTATACTAAGGTTGACGCTTAGTTTTAGATGAAAGAATAAAAAATAAATAGTAAAACATGAAAATGGTGTAAAAGATGTAGTTTTAGTAGCAAAACGTATAATTTTAGTGTCAAAATATTTTTTAATTATTTTATATTTGTGGGGTTAGTTTTTATCTCTTATAAAATATGAAGTTCGATGAAATTTTGTGTGATGCGGGGAGTAAATTTTTTTCAATACAATCTAAATCAACTTCATGTAGTTAGGAGAAAGTCACAAAACTACCTGTAGCTTAGTGGTAAAGGTGATTGCTTATACCTTTGAGATGCATGTTTCAACACCCATCTTCCATATTTAGTTGAATTATTTTTTATAATTAATTAAAAGCATTGCCGGAGTTCTGGTGGTGTCTGCCGGAGGAGTTCCGGCCAGCGGTGGCTGCCGGAGAAGTGGTGACTGGTGGTGGCTAGTAATAGTATTTATTTTATTTTTAGTGAAAGGGTATGATGGTAAATTAACATTTATTATAAATTTTAAACACAATTAAAAATAAAACTAGAGGGTATATTTGGCAACCACTTTACAGTACGACTACTATCTCATTTTAACAATGTACGACTACTATCTCAACATAGAAAATCCCTTTTTTCTATTATCTTTTTGTTCCATCCCATCTATGACTTCTGATATTGACCCAAAAACTCCAGCTCATACTTCTAATTCCTCAAACTCTAAGTCAGCCACCGTACCCACTATTATACCCCTCACCACAAATCTCCAGTTTCCTGTTAAACTTGATGCTACTAATTTTGTTTCGTGGTGTGCTCATATGACTGCCGTTCTTAACGGCCACAATCTTATAGGATATGTTATAGGCGACATTAAACCCCCGGTTCATGACCCAAAAGTATCTCCTTCCACCGACTATGCCATCTGGTTCCAACAAGACCAGTTAATCTTGGCTTGTATTCTTTCTTCTTTGACACCAACTGTTATACCACTCGTCTCTTCTGCCCCAACTGTAGCCGCCGCTTGGGATATACTCAATACCATGTTTGCCAGCCGATCCTGAGCACGTGTTATGCAACTCAAGGATGACCTTGCTCATGTCTCTCTTGGTTCAAAATCAGTCACGGATTATCTCCAAGGACTTAAAGCAAAAGTCGACAAACTCGCCATTGTTGACCGCCCTCTCACCGATGATGATGTTACTCTTGATGCAGTCAATGGTCTGCCTGCTTCTTATCACGACATTGCAGCTTCTATCCGTGCTCGTGAATCATCCCTTTCGTTTCATCAACTTCATGACCTTCTTGTTTCCCACGAAATCTTCAACACCAATGTTGAAAATCACCAACAGGTTCTTCTCGCTACAACAAACAACGTCCAGACTTGCCCCATGGATTCTCGTTCAACCAACAACAACTATAGACCGCCCCGCTATTATAACAATGGAAATCGTGGTGTCCGTGGAAACCATGGGGGTCGAGGGTCAGATGGTCATGGGGGTGGATACAATTCACCCAACTATATCAATCAACGTCCTCCTGTTTATTGCCAGAACTGTGGCTATCCTGGTCATATTTCTCCCCAATGTCGCTAGCCTTTTGCAGGACATGGCCTGATGGCACTCGCTTACCGTCCTATGGCCAATCATACTTACTCTCCGCCTCCTCAACAATATGCTCATCATCACGCTGCTCCATCTTGGCTACTTGATACTGGTGCTTCCCACCATCTACCTAAAAACTTGAATAATTCACTGTGCACTCTGAATATGATGGTACCGAGGAAGTACACTTTGCTGATTATTCGGGTCTTCCCGTATCTCATACCGAATCAACTTACGGAGGCGCACCTGGCGCACGGACCATGTAAACAAGGAGTGCCCGTTTTGAGCTTTTGCGTTCCAAAATCGCCGTAGCTGATCGTATGTCAATTTTGCGGGAGCGTATTAAGGAAGTTGATTACTAATAGAATTCTACCTTATTTAGTTATAGAAATATTATAGTCTTTTACTATTAGGATACTAACTTATGTATTTATATATATAGGGGCTTATGCCTAACAAATAATTCAATTCACTTTCTATGAATTCATATCTTCTATAGTGACCAACTACGAAGTGTACAGTTAGCGCACGAGTGAGGACAAGTGCGTGGAAGTGGACATGTGTTGGTACAATGAAACCATCATATATATCACCCGTAGAGCTGCCCATGAGTAACCGTGCTGGTCCAAAGGGTTGAGGCTCGATCGATTATTAGTCGGCTCGTTACATCTACGTACTAACTAATTATTATTGTCATTAAAAAATATACCAATCAAATTAAGTTACCAGCTAATATATCATTTTCCAAGTCATTTATCAGCTAAAATTTTCTAACCGCGCGTAATCATATTAATCATATTGTATTGTACTAGTGTATGATAAGGTGAAAATCAAACAATCAAGACATTATCAATTTACATTCTGTATAAATCAATAAGTAGTGAGTATTATATTATTAAGTCAGACATAATTAGTTGCATGTATTATTTTGTAAGTACGTACTAGCTTGTTTGTCACGTCCTTCTCAGTGGTTTCTGATGTGAAGAGTTAACTTATGTAAGATAATTAAAAATGTGAACTGTTTAAAATCACATCGATCGATCTATCACTCTTTACTCATCAAAATAGCTGCGCGTAATCCCCCGTGTAGGTAAAAAAAAACAATGATTGGCACCTGAAAATTATCAACATGATCAAAACTCATTTTGGTAGAACTATTAAAACCATCAGAAGTGATAATGGAAGTGAGTTTGTTATGTATGATTTCTATATATAATTATAGTGTAATTCTTGAAAAATGCCTGATTTTTTGAATTATTATAAAATACCATATATATTCTTTTAATACAAGTGTTTAATATGCTCATATAGATCACACTAGTTTAATATGGTTTTTTTTAATTGTAGGGCAAAATCAGTACTTTTCCTAAATTTTCTCGACATATATAATGCAAGTAGCTCGAGCTGATGTTTCAATCATCTTTACCAATCCATTTTTGGTCAGACAGTGTTTTGACTGCAGTCTACATCTGATAAATAGAACTCAATAGGAGGGTATTGATTACTTGACAAAGCCTTTGTCTGGTCCATGAGGAACATAACCGAGGATTGACGTTATTCGGATATGCTTGTGATCATATCATCCCGGTTAACTACTATTTTGTTTGTTTTCATAATGCGTATTGCTGCGTATATAATATGTATTGGATCATGTGTTGCAGTTAAGCACGTGAATAGTGCACTTTGATAGTTTGATACACCGACAATATGATATAGTACAACTTTAAACAACATTTCATGGAGATCTATTGGATCATGAATTGTTGTTAATCATGTATGTAACACTTTGATACACCTGACTCTATTCTACATTGCATTGCAACATTAATAATCATTTCGAGGAAACATATATGAATATAGTTGTTGTCTCCGAGTGTAACACGTTTCTCATTTACTTTGAATTGCCTAATCAACATGCGTGTAGTTTGTCCTAGCTCATAAGGTTACTCTGATGAACCATAATAGTTACATGTTCTGTTTATCTTGTTGCTCTATTTATTAATCAATTAAATGATGATCATAGGGTCAACAAGCGAGAAAGAAAATGGGGCTGACGTTCACCAAGCTTTTCAGCCGGCTTTTTGCCAAGAAGGAGATGCGTATATATTCTAATGGTTGGTCTCGATGCGGCTGGTAAGACCCCAATCCTGTACAAGCTCAAGCTCGGAGAGATTGTCACTACCATCCCAACAATTGGTATGCAAATTTTTCCTAAATCTCGTACTTGCCTACTCCTAGTCATGTGAGCAGAACAATATATATGTCTTGCATCAAATTTTAGTTAAACAGTATTCATAATCTGTAGGTTTCAATGTGGAGACTGTTGAGTACAAGAACATCAGCTTCACTGTTTGGGATGTCGGGGGTCAAGACAAGACATTGTCTAATTGATTAAAATGTATTGCCATATTGATGTATATATTTTTCAGTGATTTCCTTTTGCATACTTTAGATAAAACCAGTTTCATCAAGAAGTCTTGCATGGATGCAATCATTAATAAATATTATTTTCATGGACAGATCCGGCCCTTGTGGAGGCATTACTTCCAGAAAAAACAGGCAGTAACAACTGCAAATTTTGAAAATTTAGTTGAATGAAAATATTATAAATACGCCAATGCGACTTGAACCCGCATCCTCTAGGTTAATAACTTATTTTCTTACAACTACATTAACTAAAACTATGTTAATTATTGAGTAATATATATATATATATATATATATATATATATATATATGGTTAAACTCTAATTTTGCCCGTATTTGCTCGGAATAACACTTAATCGTAACAATACACAAATTCTCTTTTACCATATTTACATGTTACTCCCAATTTACTACCACATTACATATACACACAAATTTTGGTCTCTCAAACTTCCTCATCTGACAAATATCATTATGTTGCTATCCATTTACATTTAATTGTTTTTTTTTTTTAAAATAAAATGCATGTTGTAATTATCATATAAGGAGTAAGTGTTGTATTTTAGTTAATTAGTATAAAAAAGAGAACGTTTGAAATAAATGGGTTTCCAACAACATTCCAACCGAATTATGTTGGAAACTAAAATTTGTTGGAAAACTGTTGATATAACAATGAAAAAATTGGTTCGGTTGGAAAATTTTGTTGGTGTTGATTGGTTGCTCCATTATTTACAATGATGTTCCAATATAAATTTTGTTGCGCGCAAGCTAAATTTGTTGGTACATTCGTTGTTATCTTTTAATAAATTTTGTCAGATTAATTGACTGTTGGTATTTTGTTGCTAATAGCAACAGAACTTGTTCCGTTGGAGTCTCTTCGTTGGTGTGCCCATTTTTTTTTGTAGTGGAAAATGTTCATTTGCCTGCTGTTTTGATTATGCTAATGTAATGTCTTGCTCACTTAGCATAGCTAAATGCATGTTTGTGAACCCTGGTGTTGGAGAAGAGAACCCTGGTCCAAAGACGTTATTGTTACTATTGTGAAATGATGTTGATGATGGAACCCATACGGCCATATTGAAATAGTTGCAAACATGTGTTGCAGATGGTTAGGTTCGTAGAGAATATGGGAAGAAAGGTGTTGTTGCTGTTGAGCTAAACAAGATGATCTTCTTCTCCGTTCACAAACAATGATCAAACAGTAACAATCGAACAATGCAAAAAGGAAATCGACACAAGAGATTACGTGGTTCGGCTCAAATAAGCTTACATCCACGAGAAAACAATCAACGATCTTTATTGCTATCAATCGATTACAAACAACAAGCTACAATCACAAGATCAAGCTCGTAAATCAGTTTCTGCAACCTATCGTCTACCTCGGACAAATTCAGATAAGAAACGGTTACAATCGATGAAATTGAGAGTGCAAATGTGAAGTTCTAGCTCTGAACAAATGACACAACAAGATGGATTAAATCATGAAGAAGAAACCGCTCGCTAATCGATCATGCAAGCTGGCAGATGAGTTGTGCTCTGTTTCCTTCTGTTTAAGAACATAACTAACTTCCAACTGCCAATTAAATGTGAACCGTTGATCGAATCCCAGATCGAATCTCAGCCGTCGAATCATTTTGAGCTACAAACTTAAAATCTCCACCTTAGCTAAAAAAATCAATGATATACTCCCACTTGCAGTTCATTTGAAGGTAGAACTACAAACCTTTAGGCTCCCTTAATGGCTAGAGCATGCCATAGCAACAGATCAATCATCATAGGAAGAATTCAGACACTTTACATTGATCAACTCAGCACAATGTTTGAACTTTGCTGTTGGCAATGGCTTAGTAAAGCTGTCTGGAACATTCTCTGATGTATGCACCTTCTCCACCTTCAGCACAATGTGTTTTATTCTCTCATGAAAGTGTTGATTCTTAGAGAGTTGTATTGCACTTTGATTATTACAGAAAACTATGACACACTCTTGCACAATTCCCAGTTCCTTCAATAAACCATTCAGCCACATTGCTTCTTTTATTGCCTCAGTTATTGCAATAAATTCAGCCTCAGTTGTAGACAATGCAGCTATGGATTGTTGAGTACACTTCCAGCTAATTGCTGTCCCAAAGAGAGTAAACACAAACCCTGTGATTGACTTCCTAGTATCCACATTTGATGCAAAATCTGCATCTACAAATCCTTGCAATGGAAGATCAGTCCCTTGTGTTACTTGAAACTTAAGACCATGACTCTACGTACCTTTGATGTATCTGAAGACTCCCTTAACCACATTCCAATGATCCATATCTGGATTACTCATATATCTGCTAATCATGCTCATAGCAAATGCCAAATCTGGCCTACAACATAACATTAAGTACATAATACTTCCTACTGCACTGGCCTAAGGAATGGTACTCATCTTCATCATGTCAGCTTGAGTACTAGGACACTGGCTCACTGACAACTTAACATTAGGATTTATAGGCATAGATGCAGGCTTAGAAAGATTCATAATGAACCTAGCTAGAACTTTAGACAAGTAACTTGACTGAGACAAAGAAAGACTTCCATTTGTAGCATATCTGACAATATCCATTCCTAGAATTCTTTTAGCATTTTCCAGATCTTTCATTTCAAAATAAGAGCTCAATTTCAACTTTAAATCACATATATCTTTCATATAACTCCCAACAATAAGAATAGCATCAACATATAAAAGAAGATATATGCAATTTCCATGTGAAATGTCCGACAGATAAATGCAACTGTCATACCTACTTCTCTGAAAGTGTATTGAGCTCATGAAATCATCAAATCTTCTATACCATTGGCGAGGACTTTGCTTAAGACCATATAATGATCTTCTCAGAATGCATGCTCTGTTTTCTCTGTCATTAACATGTACTCCCTCTGGTACTTTCATATAAATTGTTTCATCTAGCTTCCCATGAAGAAATGCAGTCTTCACATCCATTTGTTGAAGATGTAGGTTCCACTGTGTGACCATAGCTAGAAGAACTCTGATAGAAACATACTTAACAACTGGTGAGAAGATATCTGTGTAATCAATACCTTCCTTCTGTGTGAATCCTCTTGCAACTAATCTTGCTTTGTATCTGATTGACTCCTGTGCACCTGTCTCAGATTTCTTCTTGAAGATCCATTTACAACCAACTAACTTCTGATTCTTAGGTATATCAACAACATCCCATGTGTGATTCTCTTCCAGAGACAACAACTCTTCCTGTATTGCTGTAATCCATTTTTCACTCTCAAAACAACTTATAGCTTCATGGTATGTTGCAGGTTCTGAATAGTTGATTTCTTCAGCCACAGATAGTGCATAAGAAACACTATAGGATTTTCCTATTCTTCCATATCCAAGCATGTCAGGAGCTGTCTTGTTTATCCTTTTAGCTAGTTGATAAGAAGATAGATTTTCCACAGCTTCTGGCACCTCATCTGTATTGTGATCAACTGTGTTTGTCACTTCAGATGGCCATTGTTGTTTTCCATTATCAATGTCACTTGATTGTTCCTCTCTTTGATCATGATTAGTTGATGTAGCATGATCATTACTCAGCAACTCCACCTCAAGTTCTGTACCATGCTGAATTTGTTTGAGTGGCATAACTTGTTCATCGAAAATGACATCCTTACTAATGATGCACTTCTTCTGACTAATGCTCCACAGCTTGTACCCCTCAACACCTGGTGGATAACCAAGAAAAACACACCTGAGATCTCTAGGATCAAGCTTGTCTTGTCTAGTGTGTGCAAGTGCCAGACAACCAAAAACTCTGATGTGATTATAAGAAGGAGGTTTTCCTGACCACACTTCTTCAGGAGTTTTATGATTAAGTGGTGATGAGGGACTCCTGTTGATTAGATAACATGCAGTAGTAGCTGCTTCTCCCCAGAATGATTTGCTCAATCCAGAACTGATTAACATACATCTCACTCTTTCAAGCACAGTTCTATTGAATCTCTCAACAACTCCATTTTGTTGTGGAGTGCCAGGAATTGTTTTATGTCTCACAATTCCTTTCTCTTTGCAGAAATCATTGCATTCTCCTGATAGGAATTCAAGACCATTGTTAGTTCTTAGATGCTTGATCTTCCTTCCAACTTGATCCTCCACTTCAATAGACCAATCTCCGAACTTCATGAAAGTTTCATCTTTAGATCTCAGAATGATCGGCTTTCCTTGAGAAATCATCTATGATGGATATAAAATACTTGCCACCATTTAGAGTTTGTGTGTTGGTTGGAACCCATAGATCTGAATGAAGATAATCCAAAGGAGCCTTAGTGACATGCTTTGCAGTGCTAAAATCTGTCTTATGAGATTTTTCCATAATGCAGTTTTCACAGAACTTAGGAATGGTTATCTGATCATCACCTAGAGGATCTTGTTTGGACAATTCCTTCAGACCTTTCTCACTTAAGTGTCCCATTCTAGCATGCCAAAGTTGAGTGTTGTCCAATGTTGCAACATTTGCAGACATCTCAGTGACTGTATTTCCATCTAAGTAGTACAAACCATTCCTCTTCACTCCTTTCGTTACATCTTTACCACCTTTCATAACTGTGAGAATTCCATTCTCAGACTGGTACTTGTGACCATTTCCATCTAGCATACCAAAGAAATCAGGTTCCTTTTCAACTTAGGAATGTATCTGGCATTAGACAAGATTCTGACAACATTATCATGCATTCTAAGCTTGATATCACCATACCCTTCAATCCTGCATGGATAATCATTTCCCAACAATACAGATCCACCTCTCTTTGCTTGAAAATTCACAAACCAATCTAAATTTGGACTCATGTGAAAAGAGCAACCAGAATCAAGCACTCAACACTTATTTGAACTTGTAGTAGTAACTGAACAAAGTTCAGAGGCAATGAGTACCTCAACTTCTCCATAAGATTGAGAATCTTCTGCAATGTCTGCAGTGTTTGTTGTTGCATTTGGTTGAATCTTGCCAGCTTTCTTGTCTCTCTTGAACTGAAATAATTGTTTCTTCAGATGTCCATGCTGCTTACAGTAGAAGCACTTTCTTTTCTTAGCATCATAGACATCTGGTTGTTTTCCTTTATCTGTTCTCTTGGCATCTGTATGATTGAAGGACTTGTTCTTGGTCTGCAACTTGTTGCTCCACCTTAATTGCTCTGATGTTCAAACTTTCAGCTGTGATATCTTGACTGGTGGAAGGTCTCCTATGCAAATCATTGTTCCTCAAAGCAACATCAACATCTTCATAAGTAAGTTTAGAACTCTTACTAGTCACAAGAGCATCAATGAAATGCTCATATGACTTTGGTAAGGCTCCCAGAAAAACAAGAGCTTTATCTTCATCTGAAACTGTGATAGAAACACTCTCCAGATCCTGGCACATCTTGTTGAATTCATCCAATTGCTCTGATAAAGATCTCTCAGTACTAACCTTGAAATTAAACAATTTATTCCTGAGATGAAGCTTGTTTGCAGATGTCTTTGAGTTGTACATCTCTTCCAGCTTCTCCCACACTTCCTTTGCTGTTTTGATCTTGATAACTTCTCTCAGTACTTTGTCTCCCAGAGAAAGAATGATGGTGCTGTGAGCTCTTCCCATGAACGATGCCCTTTCCCTTGCATCAACATCATTAGTGAATCCCTTATCACCAAGTAGAGCTGCATCCAATCCTGCTAAACATAGCCTTTTAAGTCCTTTTGTTCTAGAGAAATTTTACTTGGGAGGTTCCCGATTTTTGCACGAGTGTCGTTCATATAGGTTAGGCTCGTTCAAAGATCTTCGTAAAAACCCTTCAATTCAATACTCTCGTTCAAAGATTCTCTAAAACGTTTTGGTTAAGGATCGTGGATTGACGACCCACGATTACTCTAGTTCAAATATCTTCAAACTCGTTTGGTAAAGGTTGAATTGATAGTTTTCTCTACACCGACCGTGTGACAGTATGAATGTATCCCTAGAGCGAATTAGCATTGCTTGATCGTAACTACCGTGTTCTTTCTACCTCATTCTTACAAACAACTACATTGATTTTCTGTTTTCTAGTTATTAGAAGTACTTATTTCAAACAAATCAAACTGTTTCTACAAGTAATTGTTTGCTTTCAACTGTGTGGTAGCCTAATTGATTCCTTAGCGAACGATCTCGTGGTTAGCATAGTCTGTTTACAACGACTGCTTCCTACTTGTTTTTCCTAAGTAGTAATTTGAGCATATCATCCAGCAAGTCAATTAATAAAAAGTGTAAACTAACATGCTATTACTATTATTTCTTATGTTAATTTCATAATTAATCATCACAAAGCAATTAATAGATTAAATATTCTAACACCACAAGCTAACTAGGGAAGTAGCAGGGAGCATATATAAACATATAAGCAAATTTATTGTACAATTAAATCATACACAAAGCTGAAGATTAATATAAAGAATACACAAACAAAACAAACTGCAGAAAATACAAAATAGAGACAGGTTGGGATTCAAACTCAGAACCACTACAACCAACAGTTTCTGTAAGCATGCTTATGACCAGTCGGATATAAGTACTTCTGTAAGAAATTGACATCAAGAATTGATATCATACGCGACAACAATTAATGGTTTAAACAAAAACAAACTAAACTTGTAGTAGCGTTGTAGCTTCCCAAACAAAATAAAACAGAGCATGCTTAAAAGTCAAACAGGTTCAGAGAGTTTATACATACAACACCATCATACAGTAAGTGTAGAAAGAAAGAAGGCACGTCATGGCTAACAAAACACAAAATAACCGCCCCGCAAACTCTAACTCGCAACAAGACAAACGAAAAGAGGAACTTACCGAAGGTCGAACGAAAAGCAAGTTTGGCAGCAAACACAAGCAAGGTTCTATGCGAAAGAAAGAAGATTGGCGGTGGGCATTCAATGGTAAAACAAAGAAGGGATGGAAGGAGGCTCGATAGTTTTGTGTCTAGGTTTAAGGAAAAAAAAAACGTAGGTTTAAGCGTGAGAAAGAGCTGGAAGAAGGCGATAAAACACAGAATAATTAGGATTCTCTAAGTAACGATTAGGATCAAATTTAGGAAAAGAGAGAGAAGGAATCCAATAATTAGTAAAACTCTTAACAAAGCTAAGCTAATTAACGTTATAAACTTCCAGCAGATTAGGAGATGAGTTTATTAAAACTAGGTAACAATATAACTAAAATAAATTAGCAAAAAGTCATTAATTAAAATTAAGTAAATTACGGGGTTTCACATCTTCACTCATGAGTCCAGGCCTGCATATTGCTCTTAAGCACTGAACGGACTTGGATGACAGACATCTTCAATTACCTCAAGGACGGGTCTTTACCTCAGATTCAAAGGAAGCAAGAAGAGTTTTTTGCAGAGCCACTAGATATTTTATCTTTGGGGAAGATCTTTACAAGAAGTCTTTTAGTGGCACTCACTTGAGGTGCCATGGACCACAAGAGGCTAGGACTGTTTTGGAAGAAATCCATAGTGGAAGTTGTGGAAGTCACTCAGGAAGCCGAACTTTGGCTCAGAAGGTCATAAGGCAAGGTTACTACTGGCCAACAATTGATAAGGATGCTTCAAACTTTGCTCGAGCATGTGATGACTGTCAGTATTATGCCAACATTCCTCACTGCCCTACAAACCCTATGATTCCGTCAATCATAGCCTGCCCATTTGACCAGTGGGGAATAGATATAGTCGGTCTGTTTCCCCACGGTACTCACCAAAAGAAGTTCCTCATTGTTGATGTGGAGTACTTTACTAAGTGGGTAGAGGCAGAAGCCGTATCTACCATCACTGAAAGCCGAGTCAAAACCTTCATTTGGAAGAATATCATTTGTCGTTCCTCATTGTTATTGTCTCAGACAACGGAGTGCAATTCTCCGGAGCTAAACTTAAGGAATAGTGCAAATCCTTCAAGATAGAGCAACGATTCACATCGGCTGCCCACCCTCAAGCTAATGGTCAAGCTGAATCAACAAACAAGACAATTGTCAAGATCCTAAAAAAGAGGCTAAGGACTTCTCAAGGAAGTTGGGTAGATGACTTGGATGGGGTACTTTGGGCTCACCGTACTACTGCTAGAACTGCTACTCACGAGACGCCCTTTGCACTAGTCTATGGCACGTAGGTAGTCATCCCTTCGGAGATTACAGTTGAGACTCAAAGGATTCAACAGTTGCAACCCGTTGAGAGATGAAGTGGCAAGGATCTATGACTTGGAGCTGCTTGAGGACAAAAGAAACACTGCACTAGCTAACATCCACCGCTACCAAGCGACGGCTGACCGAGCCTACAACAAGCATGTCTATGCTAAATGAATGTGCACTGTTTTGTACGGTGTTACATCAACAGTGAACTTAACAGTCTAGGTTTTACTCTGCGGGACATTATTGTAATATTGCATTTTCTTCACTAATGTTTAACCTAGTTCGATAGTTTTGGTTTCCTGTGTCAACATGTCGAAGATTTGGGAGATAAAAGGAAGATGTGCTTAGCTTGGAGTATTTAAGGAAAGGAATCAAAGAAGGAATCAAAGATCAGATTTTCTAGACAAGATCTCAATCTAGACAAATTAAGAGTTGAATAAGCATGGCAAGAAGATCTGGACTTGATTGTTAACATGTTATATATACAAGATCAAGGCCATAAACAAGCAACTCGAGTAGAAGGATTCACAACACATTATTGATACTTCTTCTAGTCTTGATACTCGAGAGTTTCCAAAGTAACAAAGTGATTTCATTCCAAGACATATTCATAGTTACTTTGTATTTACTAGACGTACTTTGCGGTTGGCTTTTAACAGGGATAGGTTTCTCGATTATCTAGAGTTGGTCTAGATTTGTCAACCATAGAATAGGTAGCACTATTTTGAACTGTTTAGTTTTTTGTAGTTCAAGGTTTCAACTTGTGAAACCTTGAATCTTATTTTCATAAATTCACTTAATTAATATAGTGAATATTTGCTCGACTGGTATTTTATATACCAGTTAAGTTTGTAGAAAATCATCTCTGTGTTCTTTATATTTATTTCCACTGCATTAATAGTTTTCTGTTTACCTGTTCGTTAGTCTCTATTACACCAACTGTTGACTCAACATTGATATCAACAGTATGGTTACAATAAGTTAGAGTACAATAGTTCAGAAAAACATCTCTATATTTGTCAGTTTATTCCGCTGTGTATGTTTTTCTGTTTGAGGGTTAGCTGTTACATTAACGATTATATCATTGTTGATGTTAACTGTTGTGAAAGTGCAGTTTAGTACAAAGTTCGGATCCTTACATTCTTTCACTAAAGATCTACAGGTTGGCGATTTGGTTCTTAGAAGGGCAGACATTCTCAGTAAGGTTGGAAAACTTAAGCCTAAATGGGAAGGTCCTTACAAGATCATTGGAGAAAGGATCAATGAAGCTATGAGTTAGAGGATGATCAGGGAAGGGTCTTGAAGAGAACTTGGATTGCCAAGAACCTTCAAAAGTTTTATGCTTAGAACTACGTCAGTTATTTACTTTTGCCTGTTTTTACTTTTTGGCCCTGAAGCCCACCAGTTGTAATTGCATTTACGTCAAATCAATACAACTTCTATCTTTTTCAGTTACATTTTCTAGACTCAATTCCTCTCTTCGGACTCACCTCTTCCGAACCATAGCCTTTCCTTACAAAAATACTGAATGATCAAATCCCTATGACTTCAGTTCTAAGAACCTCTAACTCGGATCAAGCATCATAAATGAAATAACAAAGTCAGAAAATAAACCAGTCCGAGCAGCTCTGTCCGAACTAAGCAGGCCCGAGGGGAATCTTCACCGGAAGATCCTCGAACCATCTATCTCTCCGAACAACTACCATTTTCGAGTTAGGTGAAATCCACTCACAGAAAGTGGTGGGTTATCAAGGAATTGATCCTCCAAATAAAGTAAAGTGGTTTCAGAATTGAACAAAGATCGAAGCGGTGACCAATAAGCCTCTTCGAACCATCTACCTCTTCAACCGCTACCATTTTCGAGTCAGGGCACTCACATAAAATGGTAAACGGTGGAAGAGGCGGACAGATCAAAGAATTGATCCTCCGAGCATGTTGGTTTCACTCCAAACAGCCAGACAGACATTGATCCAGGTAGAGATCCGCCAATCTGATGTGCTCAAATTAATACTTAGAAAACCAAGTAGTAAGAAGTTGTTGTAGACAAACAAATCTAAACCACAAAGTCGTTCGCTAAGGAATTAATTAAGCTACGTAGCAGTGAGAGTAAACAGATACTTGCGAGTAACAGTTTAATTGATAGTTTGGTTGTACTTCTAACTAATTAAACTAAAGCTAAGATTACGATTAACAATGAGAGAAAGATGAATACAGTAGCAAGATCTAATGATGCTAATTCGAACTAGGGATAACACTCATATTTGTCACACGGTCGTTGTACAGTAAATCAATCAATTCGACTCAACCAATCGTTCTTAGAAAATATTATACTGGAGAAATCGTGAGTCGTCAAATCACGATCCTTAAACATGAACAATTTAGAGAATTTAATACGGACTTATCGAATTGAAGGTTTTTACGAAGATTTTATACGAGACTAACCTATATGAGTGATTTGATAAACCCTAGAACGAATATGCATAATCTTCACATACTATTGTATTCAAAGGTGTTTAGCTACTCATACCTGATGATTGCATACAGAGATTAATGGTAAAAATCATATGAAACATAGATGATAAATTCGCATGCAATAACATACAATTCAATCGATAAGATAAAGAACGAATTGCAAAGAAGAAAGCAATGGAGAAATCAATACCAATAATCTTGATGATAAAAATCAATGAATAACCAAGCTCCAAAGATGTATCAATGTCAATGTGTGTATCTCGAAGCTTTTCTCAAAACTAGGTTAAAAGAAGTATGAAAAGAAAAGAATCAAAATTCTAATCTAATAAGGAAAACAAAACTGATATTGCGTCTCTTGCCGCGGCGGAAGGAATAGCTCGCCGTGGCGAGCCTTCTTAATCGATTATATATCCAGCTCGCAAAATCTCACTGCGGTGGATTGAATCTCTCACCGTCTTTCTTCAAAATAGGGGAGCCAATCGCAAAATCTCGCCGCGGCGAGCCTTCTTTATCGCAATATATATAATCTTCGCATAATCTCGCCGCGGCGAATCTTCTTTAATCTAAGAAGATGATCACTCGCTAAATCTCGCCGCGGCGGACCGATTTCCTCGCCGCGGCGAGCCCTCTCTCAATTTCCAGTTGCAAGCTCGTAAAATCTTGCCGCGACGGATTGAATTCCTCGCCGCAGCGAGCCATGCTAAACAGCTTGTTGTCATTCGGCTCAAAAGACATCGATTTCTACAAAATATAAACAGAACACCAAAGCATAAAAATGAACTAAAAAGACTACAAAACTAAAGACAAAGACTCACAAAGACCGCTAAAAAGGACCAAATGAGACGTTAGAATATTGTCTCATCAAAATCCCCAAACCGAACCTTTGCTCGTCCCCGAGCAAACAAACAAATTAAAGACAACTAGACTTAGACTACGACATATAATAACACACAAATGAGTCAATCTTCCAAGTGACCGAACTCTACTATTGTAAGCGTTAAATTCACAAGATGCAAAAGGTTTGCACTCAACTGGCGTTGACAGAAATAGTGCACAAAAAATCCTGCAAGAGAGTTTTTCAAATAAATAACACTTAAGTCTAACTCTCCAATCCCTCGCAAGGAAATCCTGCACTATTCTCTCTCACACTCTGGAAGTGTCCAGTGGGTTAAACACTCAAGAACAATAAGAGAAAAGGAAGGTGACTCTCGTCACAAAGGTGCCTCAAATACCTCATGCAATGTACCCAATTAGTTAAGTCAGAAGGGACTTTTTCCTTGCGTATAGAAGCTTGCCAAGACATACAATCAACTTCCATAAACCAAATATTTGCATCAAATGAATTAAATTCTAATCAATTTGGCCACTATGGACTCTTTTAGTCTCACTTTTTTGGTAGTGTCTATTTTACCGAAGTCCACACTTTTGTGCTTGTTAGTTTGGTGTACGTGCCATCAACCCTCACGGACATATGGCTTTTTAGGACCACGCCGGTATATAGGTAGTATTTGAAACACGCCCAACACGACTACGGTGATGACAAGCACCATAGATACACTCCGAGACAATTCAACTAATCAGGGGGAATACATATTACAAGATTTGAACAATAACATCATCACGCAGTAGATTTCTTCTCCCCAAACCGGTTCTTCGCAATGCACTGGCTTTCGACAAAATGAAACATGAAGAGCATGTCGTTCGTCATACTTAACTTAACTAAGTACACATGAGAATGAGAAGGCGCACACAAGAGGGTTTGCACTTCCCGAAAAGATCACACAAGCGCCAGTACAATATTTTTTCATCGGATTAAAGTTTCTCACCGGCATTTTGGACTAAAGAGTTAAACAAACTTGCTATTTACAGGAAAAACAAACTTACGAGATCTTAAGTTCACTACACTATCTAAGCTGGGAATCGTGCAAAACGTAAGCAACAAGCAGATTTAACAATCACAATATAAGTTTTCATAACTTGGAAGAACGACTCACGAAAGACTCTAGAGAAGGAAAGAAAAATCACCAAAACAAACAGAAAGTAAAGGACAAAAGACTCTAGAGACTCAGAAAATAGAGAAAACGTAGAAAAGACACTTGAGAGCACATTCCCCCTCCCCAAACCTAAACTCAAGCATGTCCTCAAGCGCAGAGTAAAAAAGAAAAAGAATGGGGTCAACAGTGACTTGCCTATGATGTACAGTTTAGAGTCGTGTACTGGACTCGGAGAGTTCGACCACTTCTTTGGGTCGCTCAATTTACCCGTGAAAGTATGGTTTAACTCGCTGCCCATTGACCTTGAAGGTGGAACTGTCAGCGGAATTCAAGAGTTCGACAGCACCATGCGGTGCCACATGAATTATCGTGTACGGTCCATCCCAACGCGAACGCAACTTTCCTGGAAATAGTTTAAGACGAGAATTACTAACTTGATACCATGAAAGAATGTTTTCCGTGAGGAATTCATTGATAAACATAGGGTATAAATACAAGAGCAAAACTTTCATACCTGGGTGCAAGTCCTTGCGGATTATCCCCTTGTCATGATACTCTTTTGTCTTCTGCTTGTAAATCTTTGCATTCTCAAAGGCAAGGTGGCGGAGTTCTTCCAGCTCGGAGATTTGCAGCAATCGTTCCTCCTCAGCTGCCTGCACATCGAGATTTAGCTCCTTGGTGGCCCATGCCGCTTTGTGCTCCAACTCCACGGGAAGATGACAAGCTTTGCCATAAACCAACCGGTAGGGGGTTGTACCAATAACAGTCTTGTAACAGGTTCTGTAAGCCCACAGTGCATCATCTAGCTTGGTTAACCAATCCTTACGATTTGGTTTTACGACCCTTGTGAGAATGCTCTTGATTTGCCTATTGCTGACTTCCACTTGACCAGAAGTTTGTGGGTGGTATGCAATTGCGACACGGTGTTGCACTCCATACTTCACAAGCAGGTTCGCAAATGAACGATTAATAAAATGAGATCCTCCATCGCTAATGATTGCTCTGGGTGTACCAAACCTGCTGAAAATATTCTTGGATAAGAAAGAGAGCACAACTTTGGAATCGTTAGTTCTGGTGGCCATAGCTTCCACCCACTTAGTCACATAGTCCACTGTAACAAGAATATATTCATTACCATTAGTTTTAGGAAAGGGTCCCATAAAGTCAATACCCCACACATCAAAGGGTTCTACCACAAGATTGCTGGTCAAAGGCATCTCATTATGCTTGCTAATGTTACCACTACGCTGACATGCATCACAACTAGCACAAAACTTATGAGCATCTTTAAACAGAGAGGGCCAAAAGAAACCTGATTGAAGAACCTTCAGGGCGGTTTTCTTCCCGCTGTAGTGCCCTCCACACTGCATGGTATGACAAAAGGTGAGAACACTGCCTACTTCACTCTCTGGAATGCAGCATCGTAGGATGCCATCAGCTCCCTCCTTGAAAAGGTGGGGGTCATCCCAAAAGTAGCCATTGGTTCGCCGCGCAAAGTTCCTTCTTTCCTGCGAAGACATGTTAGCGGGGAAAACACCTGCAACAAGAAAATTCACAATATCTGCAAACCAAGGCTCTAAGCTAACAGAGAATAGATGCTCATCAGGTAGGTCATTGGGAATAGGTGGAGAAGGGGAGATTGTCTTAGGATCAAGCCTAGATAAATGGTCAACAACAAGATTATCTTTACCACACTTATCAACTATTTCGCAATCGAACTCCTGTAACATCAAAACCCACCGAATGAGGCGCGGCTTAGAATCACTCTTCGCCATGAGGTGGCGGATCGCAGCGTGATCCGTGTGGATGATCACTTTGAACCCTTTTAGATACGAACGGAATGTATCCAATGCGAAAAGAACAGCTAGGAATTCTTTCTCAGTTGTGGTGTAGTTAACCTGCGCAGGGTTAAGTGTCTTGCTGGCATAGTAAATCACATGAAAATGTCCATTTTTCCTTTGTCCTAAAATAACACCTAAAGTGAAATCCGAAGCATCGCACATAATCTCAAAGGGTAAGGACCATTTAGGGGCAACAACAATGGGAGCGGAAACAAGCTGCTCTTTCAAGATGTTAAAGGCCTGCATGCATTCATCATTGAAAACAAAATGCACATCTTTCATAAGCAAGTTGCTCAAACACTTAGCAATTTTCGAAAAATCCTTATTGAATCTCCTATGAAAACCAACATGCCCAAGAAAAGATTGCAGCTCTTTCACACAAGTGGGAGGGGGAAGTTTAACAATATCAAGCTTTGCTCTATCAACTTCTATCCCACGTTTTGAGACTACATGCCCTAAGACAATTCCTTCTCTAACCATAAATGAATTTTTTCCCAGCTAAGAGTTAAGTTACACTCAATGCAGCGTTTAAGCACTTTATCAAGTTTATGCAAGCAATCATCAAAAGAATCTCCAAAAAGAGAGAAGTCATCCATGAAGACCTCTATAAAATCCTGCACCATGTCAGAAAATATAGAAAGCATGCATCTTTGAAAAGCAACAGGAGCGTTGCAGAGTCCGAAAGGCATTCTGCGATAGGCAAAAGTCCCATAGGGATAAGTAAATGTCGTCTTCTCCTGATCCTCCTGAGCAATGGGTATTTGGTAGAAACCTGAAAGACTATCCAAAAAACAATAGAACTCTCGTCCAACAAGGCGGTTAAGCATCTCATCAATGAATGGGCAGAGGGAAGTGGTCTTTCTTAGTGGCTGCACACACGCCACCCAGTGGTTTTTCTTACTGGGACCTCTGCGCCCTTCTCGTTTATTTCGACAGTAACCCTCGACTTCTTAGGAACTACATGCACATGACTCACCCATCTACTATCATCTATGGGGTAAATTATGTCGTGCTCAAGCATCTTAAGGATCTCAGTTTTCACTACATCTTGCATGACAGGATTAAGCCTACGCTGGGGTTGCCTAACAAGTTTAGCATCATCTTCTAAATTATCCTGTGTGTGCAACGGGTTGCGCTAATGCCCTTAATGTCTCCAATTCCCCATCCTATGGCCGCAAAATTCTCCTTAAGAAGCTCAACAAGTTGGTTCTCTTCTTCCTTTTGCAATTTCGAAGAGATTATCACAGGTTTGGACCGATTTTCACCAAGGAAAGCATACTTAAGGTGGGATGTGAGTTCCTTAAGGTCAGGCCTAGGGGTTTCGATTTCCCCAGTATTGCTACTGAGGGAGTCGAATTCACCTAATGGTTCACTAGGGGGATCGAGTTCACCTGCCGGTTCAGTTTCGGCTAAATCTAAAGTACAGATTAGCTCATGACTTTCCTCACTCACAATTCTCTTATCAGGATCTAGTGTCAAAGCGGACTCTAACTTATCGCTAGCAATATCATCAAGCAAAGTAGTATATACACAATCATCAATGACACAATGAAATTCTTTGGCAATCTCATGTTCAGTTTCACAATCTGTAACAGAATAGGCATTAGAGTTACCTGCAGGACGGACTGCGTCCTTGCTGATTCGATTGCCTCCGATATCCATCGCTATCTTCCCTTCTGCAACATCGACTTGAAGTTTGACAGTTTTCACGGACGGCTTTCCCAGCAAAATCACATGGTTTCTGCTGCTGGTTGTTGCATTGCTGGGAGGTAGAACTACAAAATCTGCTGGTACCAATTATGTGTCAACCTTGACCAAAGCATCCTGTATAATACCAAGTGGTCGCTGGATACTACAATCAGCCATCTGCAACGTCATAGTCACTGGTTCCAACTTCCCCAAACCAAGCTCTTGATAAAAGTTATGGGTAATAAGATTAATGCTCGCTCCCAAGTCGAGCATACCTTTTGCTACCCTCCCATTCTCCATTTGTATATCAATCGCGAAACTCCCTGGGTCTTGTTGTTTTACTGGTAATCCGATCACAGAATTTGCTGTTTCTGGAAGAATCAGCTTTTCAGTAGACGAAAGCTTCTTCTTATTAGCATTTAGGTCCTTGAAGAACTTAGCATAGGAGGGGACATTATCGATAAGCTCTAGTAGTGGCATGTTCACGTTAACCTTGGAAAGCATTGCCAGAATAGATTTGAACTTACTGTCGTCTTTTGGCTTCTTAACTCTCCCAGGGTATGGTAATGGCTTGGGAACTGGCGGTCCTGGGGGGCGGAAGGGGTTATTAGATTTATGTAGAACCTCAGTGCTGCTTCTTGGGTCCTCAATAATCTCCTCAGCTTCCTCCTCAGTAATGTCGATAGCTGGTGTAGGTTGAGTTTCCGGTTTAGTCATCATATCTGGCTTCTCAACAACCTTACCACTACGCAGTATTGTAGTTGCTTGAATCTCCTCTTCCAATTCATCTTCATCCCCAAATTCTAGACCTGCTACGAAGTTAGCCAACCTATCTGCTAAGTCCTCTATTCTGCTCATCATCCCTTCAATCTGTTGTCCTGTTCTCTCTTGCCCTTCCATAACAACTTGCATAAATTTTTCATCATGGGCAATTAAGGCCATCAATGTGCTTTTGCTAAATGAGCTGCTCTCTGGTAAAATATTTACACTATTCACCATTTCCCTTGCAGAGGGTGTGTAGTAGCTGGAAAAGGACTCCATTACGGGATCTCAACAACAGTAACTCAACAAATGCTTAGTTTCTGTTAGTCCAAGTAAAATGAAATCAAGACAAGTAACCACCGACTCTCAGCGCTACAATAGGAATTAATTCCCCGGCAGCGGCGCCAAATTTGATGTGCTCAAATTAATACATAGAAAACCAAGTAGTAAGCAGTTGTTGTAGACAAACAAAGCTAAACCACAGAGTCGTTCGCTAAGGAATTAATTAAGCTATGTAGCAGTGAGAGTAAACAGATACTTGCGAGTAACAGTTTAATTGATAGTTTGGTTGTACTTCTAACTAATTTAACTAAAGCTAAGATTACGATTAACAATGAGAGAAAGATGAATACAATAGCAAGATCCAATTATACTAATTCGAACTAGGGATAACACTCATATTTGTCACACGGTCGTTGTACAGTAAATCAATCAATTCGACTCAACCAATCGTTCTTAGAAAATATTATACTGGAGAAATCGTGAGTCGTCAAACACGATCCTTAAACATGAACAATTTAGAGAATTTAATACGGACTTATCGAATTGAAGGTTTTTACGAAGATTTTATACGAGACTAACCTATATGAGTGATTTGATAAACCCTAGAATGAATATGCATAATCTTCACATACTATTGTATTCAAAGGTGTTTAGCTACTCATACCTGATGATTGCATACAGAGATTAATGGTAAAAATCATATGAAACATAGATGATAAATTCGCATGCAATAACATACAATTCAATCGATAAGATAAAGAACGAATTGCAAAGAAGAAAGCAATGGAGAAATCAATACCAATAATCTTGATGATAAAAATCAATGAATAACCAAGCTCCAAAGATGTATCAATGTCAATGTGTGTATCTCGAAGCTTTTCTCAAAACTTGGTTAATAGAAGTTTATGAAAAGAAAAGAATCAAAATTCTAATCTAATAAGGAGAACAAAACTGATTCTGCGTCTCTCGCCGCGGCGAGCCTTCTTAATCGATTATATATCCAGCTCGCAAAATCTCACCGCGGCGGATTGAATCTCTCACCGTCTTTCTTCAAAACAGGGGAACCAATCGCAAAATCTCGCCGCGGCGAGCCTTCTTTATCGCAATATATATAATCTTCGCATAATCTCGCCGCGGCGAGTCTTCTTTAATCTCAAAAGATGATCACTCGCTAAATCTCGCCACAAGGACCGATTTCCTCGTGAAAGCCTTCTCTCAATTTCTGTGCAAGCTCGTAAAATCTACATGGCGAATCAATTCTCATGGCCACAAGTAGCTAAACGACTTGTTCTCATTCGGCTCAAAAGACATCGATTTCTACAAAATATAAACAAAACACCAAAGCGTAAAAACGAACTAAAAAGACTACAAAACTAAAGACAAAGACTCACAAAGACCGCTAAAAAGGACCAAATGAGACGTTAGAATATTGTCTCATCACAATCAATAGCCCTTCGGTTTAGAAAGAGCTCCTCATGGGCGAATCCCTACACAGAGCCATTGGGTCCGACCCAATGAGAGTTTCTCAAGAAAGCCCAAAGTTCGAGTGGTTCGATCTCATCGTCCCCAGTGAGATCCGACTCATACAAGGCGGATCACACATAGGAACGTCGGAATCGCCCCAATCGATAGATATCCGAACTAGGGGATCCGAATCACCTACTACTACAAGACAAAAATGATACAAAACAGCCGTACAGTGCCAAGGTATTTATAGATGCCATCGACCAATCACATTGGGATGCGTGCAATGTAACGGCTACCATTGGGCTTGGGCCTGAGTTGGGACTTTACTATTGGGCTTCCACTTCAGATCCATTAATGATTCGAGTGGTTCGAACTAAGTTGTTACTCCGGACCGATACTTAGCTCATTGTACGAATCATTATTTACAAGACTTTATGATTCGGACGCTTGGGATCGATACACTTCAACCAACATGTGTCCGAACCTATAAAGTTTACTCGGCCTATTTCGTTAAAAATAGTTTGAGCCACAATCACTTGTGCGGAATAATACCAAGTTACATCCCTTATATTATGTGCACATTGATTTCAGACAATCCGTTCGGACCACAGCCGAGAGAGTCCGAACTGATTCTCTAACTTGGATTGTTTGCCACCTCAAGTTTAAGTTTGTGAGTTGCCTCGGACTAACTCCCCGACGACCGAACTAGATACTTGAAACAATTACATAAAACATGCATGTATTAACTCGGAGCACAGAAGAAAGCACGAAAGAAAATTGAATGCATCAATTTAAAGAAGAGCTGATCCGAAGCAGAACAATACTCCGAACCAACATCAGTACGAAGCAAGACAACAAGATCCGAAGCAGAATAAGTTGGACAATTGTTCAAACTGAAAATAAAGAGCAAATGGAAATTGTCTTCAGGTCCGAAGACCATTACATCATTCACGGGGCATACCCCGCCTTTAATTAGTCCGACTCGCAGAAGGATCTCCCTGGGACTCCGGTTTGGCACGGTCGGGGGCACTCTCCAGATCATCATGCTGAGAAGCCTGGTGCTCAGACAACCTCTTGGCTCATTCCTCTCTTTTCTTCCGGATGAACTCCGGGCATTCTTTGTACAAGTCCAAGTCTTAGTCATGGCCTAGCACCGGACCAGGGATCTTCAGCCACGCACGGATGTAGGGACGGATAAAATCCGTCCCTACCTTAGGGTCGAATCGGCGGATCTAGGGACGGATAGGCCTATCCGTCCCTAAATAAGGACGGATTAGGGTATCCGTCCCTGTGTTAGGGACGGATATTTTATCCGTCCCTAAAACAGTTGACCAAGAAAAAGAAAAGAAAAAAGGGGGGCCAGCCCTAAATAGGGATGGATTTAGGGACGGATAGCTATCCGTCCCTAGAACCGCATTACAGAAAGAAAAGCAGCGGGCATTCTTCCCATTTGCTCACTGCTTTTCTTTCTTCCTCCTCTCTTCTCAAATTTGCCACTTACCATTTCTGGCCAAATCTCGACGATTCCGATCAATCTTATACTCGTTTTGAAGCTTGTGGGACAAGGAGCTCGGGTTGTGCATCAATTTCAAATTTCATCTGCTATTATCTCCGGAATTGAAGGTATTTTGGCTAAAGCCCTTACTTTTTAAAATTTGGGGATTTTGTTAATTTCGACTAGTTTGATCAATTGTATGTTTATAGGAAGTATGTAGTAGATAATTTAGCTTATATTACGTATTGGGTTAGCTTTGAGATGTGCAATTGATATATTTATTGTGAAATTGGATTGCTAGTATGATTGTAAGTATGTAGGGTATTTACTTACCTATTTTCGTATACGTACTAGGAATATGAAGATTTAATTGTGTGTTTGGAGACAATTTGGTGATTTTGGTGATTTTAATATAATTTTGGAGTATTAACATAAAAACAATTACTAATATTTTCATCTAAAATTTGTAATGTTAATAGATATATGGAAGTTTAACTACTAGAAAATTGAATTGTAATCGTAAAATGCATGTAATTCATTCCCAATTGTTAACGTATCATAATTAAAAATGTAATTGTAATTGTAATGGAACTAAATACGTAATGGTATACATGTTATAAATCTAATAAATTGAGACGCAGGTTAATTGTTGAATTATGAATCCCGATCGTTCATGGATGTACCGTCGCACTGTTAATGGCAGAATTGAATCTAGTTTTGTGGAAGGGGTTGAACCCTTTATTGCTTTTGCACTTACACAGACTACTTGTTTGAGTCGGGGGATGATGAAGTGCCCTTGCAATGCGAACAAATGTAGGAATAGGCAAATTTTACCTCCTAGAACGGTAGTCGAGCACTTGAAACGTAAGGGGTTCGTAGCTGAGTATGAGGTATGGTGTTATCATGGTGATGAATCAATACCGTTCATGGACTATGGGAGTATTCCTAAGCGTAAAAGAAGGAAGCAAAATGTGATCGGTAGTACTCAAAATACGTCTACATCTGATGCTAATCCTGATCATAAGAGGATTGAGCAAATGTATATGTTTTACATGCATGCCAATTCATCTCATCTTTCTTACTAAAACTTGTTATATATGCTTTATTACGTGTCTATTGTATATGTTTTACCTGCCAATTCATCTCGTCTTTCTTACTAACACTTGTTGTATGCTTTTGCAGATGCCGCGGCAGAAGTGGTCCACATACCGTCCTCCGGTGTCTAGTGCTACTAGTGGTGGTCCTGGTACGGGCAGTGATGTGGGTAGACCTTCGGGCGACTATGACATCAAGTGAGCAACAACAGAGTTCTGAGACTCCCACTGGCTCGAGCGTGGGGACGTCACCCATGTTTGGTGACTTATCCTCTGATGGGTGTCCCTACACCGTTCTGACACCCGGTGCCTACTTGGAATGGGAAGCTGGTGTTGTTCCCGAACGGGAAGAAGTAAGTATTATGCATTTGTAGAACATAACTTCAGATAATTAGTAAATGTTACATGAATTTACTAAGAATGTTTATTTCATGTCTGTCTCATTTATAACAGGCTTTGGCCACAGGGTGCTAGCGAAAATATTGGTAAGATTATGAGGCTCAGGAGGGAGAAGCCGGGTGAAGGAGGTGAGAAGTGGTCTACGCTCCCGGACCGGATGAAGCACCATTACTTTGATGAGATGCGGGGTAAGCTTAAATGTTACAATGCTTTATCCCGTGGTATGTTAGCCACTGTACTTGGGTGATATGTTAGTCACCATTACTGAACTTGTTGTGCTGATTTCGTGGTATGTTAGCCACTGTACTTGGGTGATATGTTAGTCACCATTGTGTTAGTAAATTTTAGGACAATTTGAGTGGTATGTTAGCCACTGTACTTGGGTGATATATTAGTCACTGTTCTTTGACTTGTTGTGCTGATTGAGTGGTATGTTAGCCACTGTACTTGGGTGATATGTTAGTCACCATTACTGAACTTGTTGTGCTGATTTCGTGGTATGTTAGCCACTGTACTTGTGTTTATCTTTAAATTCCTACTTTCATTAACCTATTTGGGATTTCTACTTCTTATGGAAATGTTGTAGAAGTACTACTTCATTCCCAATGCCCTGATTCCCCAACTGTGGCCTGTTTTCGAGACTGTTGGATCAGAGTGCTATAAGAGGATGGTTAGCAACATGAAAACCGCTGGGGTAAAGCCGCAGTTCATGGGGGATGATGAGTGGGCACTTTGGCAGGAGTACTGGAGGGATCCCTTTGTCAGGGACACGGCGGCGAAGAACAGAGCGAACCGGTTGACTGAGGTGCGAGATGGTACGGGCAGCTCCAGGCATCATTATGGGTCGCGGCTGTTGTTACAGACAACCAGATATCGGTTAGTATATAAGTTATTTATGACTTGGAATATGATTTGTACATATGTTTTTTGCTTTCATTTCTAACAACTTACTACTTGTTTGCATGTTCTTCAGCTCCATGCCGGGGAGCCACTACTGCACTTCACCACTTCAAGAAGGCAAAAATGAAGAATGACATCTGGACTGATCCTAGGGCCAAGCTAATTGGGGTACGTTTCTTTGTTAAGGTTCACATTTGCATTTGTGTATATTATATATCGAGCGTATCTTCCTAAAACTGTATCTCATTTCGTATGCACTACACTATTGCGTACGGTGGAGCAGATCATGGAGGAGAGGATGATCGACGGTCATGAGCTCACAATTCGAGAGCAAGACCAGATATTCTTCCAAGTTAACCCGGTGGACGCTAAGGGTCGAATGTATGGGATCGGCAGTTTGGGCCCTGCATTGACAGGATGTAGCTTCTCCGTGTCTCAGGCATCCTCATCACGTGGAAATTTCTACACACAAGAGCAGGTGAATGAGCAGATGAATCCTCTCAAGCAAACGATCGATCAACTGCTAGAGAATCAAGATCGTATCACTCGTCGGATGGATGAGATGTCACAACAGATGTTCAGTGCGAACCAACAACCACCGCCTCCTCCCAGTTCTTAGATGCTCATGTACTTATGTTGTTCTAGCTACATACTTTCACACTATCTCATCTTGTTCGAATATTTAGTCTTCTGTTCGGATTTTAGTCTTCTGTTCGGATATTTTATCGAATATCTATTTTAATTAATGCAATTTTATCACTTTCGGGTATATTATCTATGACTATATTGAGTGTAAAACAGGTGAAATGTGAAAAACAGGATTTTTTTTTTAAAAATGCAGTTTAGAGACGGATTTATCCATCCTTAATGGTCAAAGACCATTAGGGACGCCCGTTTTAAGGACGGGCATTTCTATCCGTCCCTAACGGATTACGGACGAATCAGGGGGCGGGGTGTCCGTCCCTAAATCCAATTTTTTTCGTAGTGAGAGTAGTATCTTCGATATACCGTATTAAACAGTGTATATAACAAGTCAAACACTTATACTAATCAAAATAACCAAAGAGCACTATTACTTAGTGTCTTTGATACAGAAAGGACCAGTGTATTTAAACTACATAATTTAAACACACAAGTAGAATAGCAACAGCGGAAAAGTGAAAGTAACTTAGTGTATTCAATACACCTAAGAACACTATCAGAAAGTGCCTTCGATATACTAAATTGAGTAGAGTAATAACTAGAACTGTAAATTACTCTAACACACTACTAATCTACTGAACAAGATAAGTACATAGCAGAAAGTAAAGACACCAAGTTTGGGTTTTCTAGAAGGTTAATATATTATAACCTTCCGAGCCATAAAGGCAAATGTAACTCACTACAACAATGAATTACAAGGACACTCCACAGCTTAATTACAGAAATCCAAGCTATGGATGAATAAGCTACTGAATTGACACACAATTCTACTCTAGCAACAACTAGATTGAAGCTTAGACGAATATCAAGGCCGTGCAGTGAATACACTCATACTTTGGGTGAACTACGACTAGCTTCTTATATAGGTTTACAACCCTAGACGCTAGATGGTAAGTTCCTTTTGTTTGCTGCAGAAGATCTTGACTTGTATCTTCGAATTCTTCTCTTAGGAATATTTCCTTTGCTCTCTTCTTTAATAAGGAAAGTGTAGATTTGCTTTCCTTATTGTTTCTTCCTTGTTATGCTTTCCTACTTGCTTCACACGCTTTCCTCCCTTCTTCAATTGCTTTCCTTCTTGCTTAACTGAATTGAACCTGCACAATACAAACTAAAACCGTGGAATCCAGTTAGGTGAATAAAGGCAAAACATAAAGTAAAAGGAGTCAAGTGCAATATGCAGTCTGACAGTGTTATGACAACACCGACTAAACATTTGCACATTCATTCTCCCCCGTTTTTCCTTTCTTCACATTCAATTCTTTCTCTGAAATATGTTGCTTGAAGAGATCCACTTCCACCTGCAGAGAAGCAGTAGACTTGGGTGTATTATCAACACCAGAGCCAGAGGCTATGGATGGTCTATCTGCTGCAGGAATAACCAGGGAAGATCATGGACCCTGTTGTCAAACACCATTACCTTAGCAATCTTCATCACCGGATTATTCTCCAACACCACTTCCAAATCAATGGGAACAAAACCTTGTTTCACCAGAATCTTATAGATAAGACAAGGGAAGGGGAGAATATTGTTGGTGCCTTTCTTGTGTGGACAGGCACAAATGGTGGCAAACACTCGAGAGGCGAGGTCTACAGGGATCCCTTAAACCAGTTTATAGAGAAGAATGGCAAGTTCACTAGTAAGGTAAGAGGGATTAGATGAGGGTACCCAGTTGTTGGTGGTAATCTTTTGCAACACTGCACACAGGGAGGTTACTTCCACCAATTTTAGTTTTGCAGACCAAATAGTGTGTCTCCCACCAGTCACAACTTCCATCACCTCATTCATATCTAAGTTCTCATCATTCTCATCCTCCACAATTTCACTCAAACCCCATGCATCATTAATCAAAGTCGGACTGAAATTGTATACTTTCCCACGTACAAAAGCTTTATAGTACTTGGGGGAAAGGGGATTGTCACAGTGCACAGAGAGATTGCAATAAAACTCTTTAACAACATTGGCAACATAAGACCCACCCTCAGAGACAGATCCAAGAATACCCCGACTAGAGATAAAATCAAACACCCTATACAATTTGAAATCACCCTCATGCATGACTTTTTCAACCTAGATTTTCCTTTTACTTAAGGTTCTCCACTTGACACTAATCTCCCTAATTTCAAATCGAAGATTAAAAGCAGGAGATTGAAAGTCGATCAGTTGCTCAGGATCAATTGTATCCTCATCATCGGATTTCATGTCATCATCACTGTCGAGATCCACAATCTCGGGATGTTGTGGCGGCGGGCTGGAAGCCACCAAATCGGGCGTTTCGGTGCCGATAACCTCATTCTCCAGAGAAGGAGTGCTGCGAGTAGTGATGGTATTGGGTTTATTGGGTTGTGCATGTGTCTTCTTCTTCCTCCAAGACCCAGAGTGATGTTGTTTCCACCGGAGCAATTTGGGTCTGATGCCCAAAGCATTTCTCCGATTGGCCGATTTCTGTAGGCGAGAAGGAGGAGCCATTGAAATTTTGGTGTTTTGCAGTTGAAGGGTCGTGGGTGAGAGAGAGTAAGAAAGAGGATTTCAATATTTTTGAATAGAGGGAGTTATGAGAAGGGACGGTTAAGTACACAAGAGATGTGTAAGTTAGGAAATTAGGTTTGAGTATGGGCTTGAGAGTGTTGGGCCTGGTTTAGTGGGCTTGTGGAGCTGTGGATTGGTGATAATGTGTCATAGACAAATCCATTAGTTCATTTAATCCGGTACATCAGCCTGACACACAAGTTAGTACACAATATAGTTGCACAACACGGGAGAGTTAGAAAACACAAAATCAATGAGGGTGAGATAATTTAAATTTAAGAAATAATCCAGTCTCAAGAGACAATTTGATCCAAAAGTGTAATATTTCTTAAATAAAGTCGCCCAAAAAGATTTTTACACTCCCCCTGAATACATACTGGACTCCAGTCCTTCCAAGACCTTAACCTATATGACATGTAAATGCAAGTTGACTTACATGATGCAAAGAAAATAGTGTTGCAAATACACAGAGTGATCAATGGTGTTATCAGAACACCCAGGTGAACACCTTCAAGTAGACTCATCAGAAACTTTTTATAGTACAACTCAACAACCTTTTTAGTGCAAAAAACAACAGGGTGGTACTCTTGTGTGATATGATTACACATTGAATGTAGGCAGCCTGAACCCCATACACCCCAGCAGTAAAACAAAATCTTTGGCAACACAGGTGAGCACATAGGACTGAATGCAGGCAGCCTGAACTCCATGCACCCCAGTATCCCAATGCGTGCTCATTTGTTGTGTCACTTTTATAGAGATAACCTCAAGTCAGTACCAAACGCTGAATGCAGGCAACCGGATCCCCATACACCCAAGTGTCAGTCCAGACTATATCTATCTATCCCAATCAATCAAAACATGGGCACATTTATTTAGTCGAGGAGAGACCTCTTATTATTTCTTTCAGAGACCCACTATCAGTTGCACCAAGAATTATCAAAACCCACATAAAAACTCAGGTAATGCAATGATATGCTCAAATTACTACTTAGGAGACAAGTAGGAAGCAGTTGCTGTAAATAGACAATGCTAACCACGAGATCATTCGCTAAGGAATCAATTAGGCTATCGTAATGATTGAAAATAAACAGTTACTTGTGAGACAATGTTGACTTGTTTGAATTTGAGTACTTCTTAAAACTAGAAAACGGAAATTACCAATGTAATTGATTTGAATGAATGAGGTAGAAGGAATACAGTAGTTACAATCAAGCAATGCTAATTCTCTCTAGGGATACGTTCATACTGTCACACGGTCGGTGTACAAAAAACTATCAATTCAACATTTACCAAACGAGTTTGAAGATATTTGAACTAGAGTAATCATGGGTCGTCAATCCACGATCCTTAATCAAAACGTTTTAGAGAATGTTTGAACGAGAGTATTGAATTGAAGGGTTTTTATGAAGATCTTTGAACGAGCCTAACCTATATGAACGATTTCAAACCCTAGAAGCGAATACGCAAAGCTATCACGCAACTACCATGTTCGGAGTGATTTAGCTACTCATAATCGAAGCAAGGATGAAAGAATACAAGATATTGCTCATGTTTAACACAAATAGAATGATAATCGCATGCAAGCTCAAACAATTCGAGAAACAGAATAATAACGAATTGAATAAGATAAAACAATAGAGATTTACCACAGTAATCAGGGACTCAATATCAATCCTTTGATGAATAATCAAAATCAAGCTCCAAATTGTTATCAATGTCAAAGTATGAATGTGTGGAGCCTCCTCTATCGACTAGGTTAAAAGAAGTATATCGAAAGAACCCTAATTCTAAGCTAATAAGGCAAATCAAAATGCTGGATTCCGACGCTCGCCGCGGCGAGCCTTCTTTAATCGCAGAAGATATACATTCGCTAAATCTCACCTTGGATTTGAATTTCTTGCATGGCGAAGCCTTCTTGCAATTTTCAAGCTCGTAAAATCTACTTGTGGCGAAACCTTGCTATGACTTGTCCTCATTTAGCTCAAAAGACATCGATTCCTACAAAATGTAAATAAAACACCAAAGCGTAAAAACGAACTAAAAAGACTATAAAACTAAAGACAAAGACCGCTAAAAATGACCGAATGAGACTCTAAATTATAGTCTCATCAAACTCCCCAAACCGAACCTTTGCTCGTCCTCAAGCAAACAAACAAACTTAGACAAAACTAGACTCGAACCACGAAAACACACAAAGAGTCAAATTCCCAAGCGACCGAATCTACCATTGAAAACAATAGATTCACAGGATGCAAAAATTTTGTTCTCAACCCAACTTTGACAGAAATAGTAAGCAAGTAATCAGACACGATCGTTTCTAAAGTAAATAACAATTAAGCCTAGCCCGCTAGTCCCTCGCAGGTGTATAAAGTGTATCAATCACTCTCGTGGAAGTATCCATATAGGGTGTAAGCTCAAAAAGTAAACTGGGAAGATGACTTTCGTCACAAGGATGCCTCAAATATCTTATGCTATTGTACTCGTCTCATTGAGTCGAAAGGGACTTTGGCACATGACTGTATTCCTCCAGAAAAATCGAAAAACTGAAACTGCTCCCCTTATCCATTTCAAAACAACATCAGATATCATAATACTTCACTTAATTCAGTGCATGGCCACATTGGGCTCTTTTAGTCTCAATTTTTGCAGGTGTCTGTTTTATCGAAAGTCCGCACTTTTGTGCGTGTCAGTTTGGTATACATGCCATCAACCTCACGGACATGTAGCTTTTCAGCCACGCCGGTATGTGGTAGTATTTGGAACACGCCCAACACGACTAACGGTGATCAATTAAGACCATAGATCCACCCCGAGATTCAAATATCAAAAACTTAGGGAGCAGTAAACAGACTTTTCAGCACAAGTATAACAGCTCATAACAGTCATAATGAACAATCCTCTCCCCAAACCAGTTCGATAGAACGGGGGGAAATAAAATCCGCAAAGCAAAACATGCCGTTCGTCATCCCCCAACGAAACTAGGGGCTTTCTACCATCAGTCAAGGTGTCGCCCAACTAACGTCAGTCACCTATTTTGATCCATTAGATTAAAATTTTAACGGTGGAGATCGAATAATCTGTTACCTTTCGCACTAAGTGTTGCCATGGGGTGTCGCTCGTGTTGCACAAGGTGTTGCGCTACATGTTGCTCCAACCGCCTACGTCGCTTTAAATTATTTAAATATATTTTAAAAAAATATTTTTACTCTAACCGGAAGCCGCCATGAAAGCTTGCCACAGAAGCACCGATCTGGAGCTTCCGCCATGGACTGCCGGAGCTCCGGCCACGCCACTGCCGGATGGCGGAGGCTGAGCTTCCGCCATGGAAGCTCCATGGAAGCTCCGATCCGGAGCTTCCATGACGGAAGCTCCGATCTGGCAGAAGCTCAAAAAAAAAAATAATAAATAAATAAAAAGAAGAAGAAGAAGAAAAATCAGCTTTGCACCATGGAAGCTCCGGCAGTGATTTTGGTGGTGGTGTGCGGTGTTGGTGGTGGGGAAGAAGATGGTGGGTGGTGGTGGGGATTGGGGAAGGAGAGTTAAAATTTTAATAATTAAATTTTTTGGAACAAGTTAATAGTTTAAAAAAAACAAAAATAGCGGTTGAAGAGGATACATAGCAATGGTTGAGGGCGACACAGAGCAACGGTTTAGGGTGATACCGAGCCACAGACACGTGTCAGATGTCGATACATTGACTGACAATAGTCAGGGCGACACCTTGACTGACGGTAGAAAACCTGACGAAACTAAGTACACATAAGTATGAAAAGGCGCAAGTAATACGTAAAAACTTGCACAACCCAGGAATCACATAATAACAAAGTCGCACAATATTTTTCTTGACTTAGGCTCCTCACGGGCTTTTGGACTCTGGGGCTAACCAGACTTGCTATTTACAAGAGAAACGACCTTGTAGGATTAAAAGCCTACTACACTACTTCTAGCTAGACATCAAACAAAATGTAAGCAGCAAGGGAATTTACCATTCACAATAGATGTTCGACTTGGTCAAAGACTCAAACTCACCACAAGAGAAAAATAAAAAATACTAACACCTAAACTGGACTCAACTGGAAAAGAAATATAACTAACACATAAAAGGTGGTTGACATACAACCACAATCACATAACACAAACAAGTGACTAACATACCACTTGAATAGAGTATAAAAAAATAAAGAATAAAAAACAGAGTACGAAATAGAGTACAAAAATGAGACAACTTAAGCTACAGATATAGTTGAAGCCTCCCCAAACCTACACAAGTGCTAGTCCCCTAGCAATGAAAAGTGTAAGAAAGACGACTGTATAGAATGACCAACCGTAGTGTTGTCTCAGCTGGAAGAATCTAGCGGATCCAGAATGGCCTCCGCCACCAAAGTCTTGGCGGCAGAAATCCTGTTGTTCCTTCCAAAGGGCCTCCTGCCTCTCAAGGCGCTCAATCTCTCGCTGCTCCCTAGCATCAGCCCTCCTATCCCGCTCCTCCTGCCGCAGGTAGTGCTCCTCAATGCGGGAGTACTGGTCCTCAATCTGGGCATAGTGTGGTCCCGCCCACTCCTGGAATTGCGCCGTCATCTGCACAAAATAACCCTAGAAATTAGCAGAACCAGGTGGAGCAGGCTGCTCCTCAGTATTATCATCAGCTCGAGGGGCTGGGGCTGGGTGTCGGCCAATAATAACTCTACCACTGGCAGATTTCAAAGCACCCTTGGGTCTCTCGGTGCTTTGAATGTTGGGAACATTGTGGGACTTGCAGATGGCAGTGAGGAGGCATGGGAACCCGAGAAAGCTACCCTAAGCTGTCCTCTCTTGAGCCTCTCCAAAAATGATAGCCGGGGCATTAACAAACTACCCGGTCATGATAGCTCGGATGATGCGGGCAATGGGGGCGGTGACGATGTTGAAGTGGGAGATGGGAGTGATGTTGTACTGGACCAGGTGTTGCCAGAGGCGAACCTCTGGCTTGAGGAAGTGGGGAGCAATGGTGGTGTGGGTCCTGTGGGTCTCTGGGTCATTATCGGGTAGGAGTACGAACTCGGCTAGGTCACTGTCGAACTGCCGGTTGATGAGTCGATTTTACATCGTCTCATTCGGTCTTTTTTACCATCTTATTGCCATTCTCAAGTATAGTTCTTATGTGTTTTGTTACGTTTTTGTGTTTTGTAGGTGTTTGGTGAAAATGCATTAAAACAAGGGCTAAACCAGTGAATTTAATTCATTAATGGAAGCATGGATGTTTATGGACCTGAAAGATTGTTGAATAAGGAGTTGATCGGTTGAAACGGGAGTGGATTCGGAGTTCGGACGAAGATTTTAGAGCCGTTTAAGTGAAAGCACGCGAAATTCGAACTACAATGGAGCAGCTTTGGCATTTTGACCATAACGTTTTCATATAAACTCCGATTGACCTGATCGTGGTGTCCACGCGTAGATAAGACCAAGATCTACAACTCTGAAGAAGGAACCATCTCCAGATTCCGACGTAGAGGACCAAAAAGGCAAAAAACCAGTACAGGAGGAAATTGGCGACGCTTGATCAAGGCGTCCGCCATAATGTTCTGTAAGTATTTGGACGCCTTGATTGCCTTTTGGCCCGTTCGCCCGAACGTGATTTTGAGGGTTTTTCACTATACATAACCTATTTTATTGATCTTTTAGATATAACATCATTATTATTCTTCTCTTCTTATTGCTTTTCAAACTAGAACCTTTCCAAGGCAATTACCTACCCATTATTGGGGGTAAATTGTATCAATCCGTTCGAATCTTTGTTTCTTGCTTTAGATTATGTTTGGAGCCTGTTTTTTACAATATTGATTATGACTTTGCATAATTTGAGTAGCTAAACACCCAGATTATGGGGTGGTGATTGATTCAATGCATGCTAGCTAGGGTTTATGTGATTCGAAGTGCATCGGGATTCGATTACTTGTGCTTTTTAGATTAATCGCATATCTTGCTATTACGTTTGATGTGCAATCCGTCAATATCACTGTTAGATTAAGCATTTAATCAATACACCCAAATGCTTTTTGTCTTGCTTCAATCTAACAATTAGTTGCAAACAGTAATAGTAGGATTAGCTAGATTGATTGTAGCCTAGTGGAATTGACGCCTCCACTAGTGCTATTCGTTTTTGAACTCAAGATTGTGACAACTTGCGTATTCTATCATGTGAATTGTATGTATCCTTCTAGCTAGCTTGTTTCACGTTATTGCTCCATAATTCTCCTTATTCATATCATTGTCGCTTAGATAAATCTGTTTTCTAGTTAGATTGCATAAGTAGATAGATAATATAGAACAAATTCGCTGTCGAAACATAAAACTCTTTACTACTTTCTTTACTGTAATTACTATTCGTAAACAAGACTCAACCTAGTTAAGTCCTTCGACACCGACCTCGGGGTTAACTCCACTACACTACAGGTTTTCGTAGTGTTAAGGATTAACTCTTGGCTTAAAATAAATTTAGAACTTTGATTTGACACATCACCGGTTATGCAGATTGTCCTCCCCAGTTTGGGATTCCCTGGACCCGAGGAACTCCCTGATGCTACTAGCAGAAAAACTGATCCGGGTACCACGGATCGTCATCATCCCATCCTGCAAGTCGTGAAGGCTGATGTAGAACTCTCTAACCAACTTTGGATCATAGGGCAGCTGCGTGCCAAAAAGCTTGTCCCAGCCTAAGTTCCTGATTCACGCCCAGACAGGGGCATAAATGCCATCCTCAAGCTCATCAAGGGCTAGCTCCCTTTCAGTCCAAACCCTCCTAGGTTCCTGGAAATTTGCCTCCATAAAAGCTCTGCCCTCCGCTGATAGGTGAGAAAACTCGTCCTGTGGACCTTGCTGTGCTGTTGCGCTGCTCGACTCGCCTCGCTGGCGTTTGCGTGATGGTCTGCGAGACATGATGCATGCGAGAGAGGTGTTAGTGCAGAACAATGGGGGTAGAGAACTACCTCCCCAAACCAATTCATGATCAAAAGTCAGGAAACAGCAAAAGAGCAAGGAACAGGGAGATTGCAAAATTCCCCAAACCAACTCAAGATTCTATATCATGGCCAATACTCGATTTACATCAGTTCACAAGCATAAGAGTAGTGATAATCATAGCAAAAGGGGAACAAGATAGCATAAATTGGCAAAAACGGGGAAGTAGTGCAAAAAATTGAAAAATGCAAGTAAATTCCAAAATCAATGAGTAAGGAATCCATGCATCAATCAAAATCGATCTACTACACCCAATCAATCAGAACTAACGACGATCAACCACATAATTCAAGTAAACTCGAAAAAATCAGGAAGAAGGAAGTTCAAGCCAATTTACCTTGTGAATCCGAAGAATTGGATGGATAAAGCACAAAAATGGAGCAAGAATTGAAGACAGGGGGGAAAACCCGTTAGATTGCAACAAGAATGGGGGAGTTTGATGGGGAATTGAGGGAGATAGAGAGTTTGGGGGAAGAAGAAGAGAAAAACGAAGAGGAGGAAAGAAGAAGAATGAAGCGGGGAAGAAGAGAAAAGAATTTAAAAAGCTTCGAAAAACCTAGCTCGCCGCGGCGAGCAAAAAACTCCGCCGCGACGAGTTTTTACGAGTAGAATTTTTTTTCAGTTTTTTAGGTCTCGCCGCGGTGAGTTTTTACGCAACAAAAAGAAATAATTTTTTTTAGCCTTGCCGCGGCGAGCAAAAATTTCGAAATTTTTTTGCTTGCACCTTTGGCACTTTCACATCGCGAAATTGAAACCCCAAGCCTCGACTCAGAGTTTCACGAGTTTCCTCGTGTTGGTACAAGGGTTCTATACTCCCAAACATGCAAGAGAATAAATAACAAAAGCAGTAAAGGCATCCGCAATGTCTAAGGTCATAGATAAATAGTCTCAACTGTAAAGTAAACAGTTCAATAGTATGAAATGCAAGATAAAAGGACAACGTCTAAAGCCATGAAATAAAAGTGCATTTGTTTAAAGTCATTTGCTCGACATTCCCGGGTGACAATCAATGGTACTTGATCTTCCCGGTCTTCTAAGATCCCTCACTACCACCCAGGGGTAAGTATCTGAGGGACTGTGTGCCTTCGATATAGTTCCTGGTTTCAACATGCAGGAGTGAGTATGGCGTCGTGGTGGCTTGCAACTCACGTTGCTTGCCGTGTACCTCTATGGTGCAGGTACGGGCGTGAAGGTTGACAATCATGCGAGTGGTCTTGATGAACGGTCGCCCAAGTAGCAACATATCCTTCTCCATCTCTTTGCCTTTGATCCGTGTCGACTCCACAACCACAAAATCAGCCATAAATGTATCCCCATCAAGCTCAACCGGAACATCCTCAACAACCCCCATGCACTTGCTCCTTGATCCATTGGCCAATGTGACGAAGCATTTCCTGGGTTCCAAACCCTTCAAATTGAGCTCCTCATAGGTCGCAAAAGTCATCAGGTGAACTACTGCTCCCGTATCAACAATGCCAGTCACCTCAGAAGAGTTTTGTTGGGGGTCTAACTCCACAATCACTTAGATTTATTTAACTCTTCCAAATGGTACCAAGATGAGAGGCTCCTTGCTAGGTGAGGATCGAAGCGTAAGAACCAGCTGCCAACTACTCCGGTAAGGACCTGCACACTTGAGTGGGCGGGGATTAGTGCCCGATTTGCTAAGTGTCAAACCGGGATGAGACTTTACTCGAGAGTGACTGCAGATCGACTCTGTATAGTGCTTGTGATGTGATTAGCGAGAAGACTTGTTCGAAGTGACTTACTTGGTTTTCCTTGCTTATTGGGATATGTGCCCTATTTATAGGCTACCATTGAGATGGAAGGCCCTGCTAGGATCGCGCCATGTGTACGGCTAGGATTGAGCCACCAATGCTAAGATGAGTCCCATAGCCCAATAATGAAGCTTTAGCCCATGCCCTCTTGGGCTTTAGGGGTAATTTGGTCATTATTGGGAGAGTTCTTGAGGATGTGACAGAGTCTGCCGAGATCTCAGGTTCGGAGAGGTCGGTCCGGATGTCTGATCCGATTACAGTTGTCGGTGAGGAAGTTCCTCTGTCTGTCCAACTCTTCCGATTCGGAGCTCATGGGTTCGGACATCTCACTCTTTGGTGCCCACTTGCTTGGTAGCCTATGAGATGGTCATGCTGGTTCCGAGTTAACATCCGTATCGGAGTCTTTGGGTCGGAGAGGGTGCTGACTTAGCACTATGCTCCTTTCCCAGGGAGGCTCGGACCACGGTGGGTCGGATCTAGGGTTCCGGGTCGGGCCTTGCAGGTCCTAATCCTTTGTCCCTTTCTTTCAGGGTGGGTCGGACCATAGGTGGTCTACCCGGATCGGACCATTGGCTCGGACATAAGTGCCTCGGATCCATTGGATGACTTGGGATGCCTTAGGATTCGCTCCTAGGTCCTTTATGACGGATTGGACATATTTCCGTATCAACAAGTTTCCTATCCCAACTACCAAGTCAAAGCTGTCGGCATCACTGATGCTCTTGTCTGCTTTCTGGATCACTCTAGCAGTGGGTTTCACCCAAAGAACAGCCAGTTTTGCACCCGCCTCCTCTACTGGAGTCGCAACACTGGACTTAACTACCTCAACTATTTCATGTGGCCTAGTGTCCTGTGGTGCCTCAACCTGGGCTACCGCTTTGTTCTGACCACAGGTACAAGTGGTCACAACTGTCTTCACTATTCTCGGCTTGTCGAATGATACCTCCACATTAAGAACCCTGTTGGTCTCTATGGTAGCTGGGAGCTTACCCCTTTCTCTCTGCTGAAGATGTCCAACCAAATCACTCAGAGTCTTCTCAAGCCGCCTCTGGGACTGCTCAATATTGTCAAACCTCTGGTCGTTCCTGCTCTGATTCTTCTGTGCCTCTGCCCAGAACCTTTCTGACCTCTCCATGTGATTACAGATCTCCTGATCGGCATTACCCTGCACTCTCATAGGCTGAACTTGAGTCTGAAATGGAACTTCTTTGGGCCGGAACACTTTGCTCTGTGGCGCATTCTCGTAGAAGTTATTTCCATAGCTCAAGTTGGCACGGTTCGGGTTAAAAGTTTGAATCCTGGGCCCTCCTGCGTTACCACCTTGGTTCCCCCTGTAGTTCCTTCTTGTCTAATGCATGCAGTTGACTACCTCCGGAGTCGGGTTCTCATTCATAATCTCATGAAGCCTACACATGTTGGCACCATGCCCAAAATTGCCGCACAGATTGCACCTTTCACTTACCTGTGATGCCGGGGCTGAGACATTGCGAAGCATCCTCATCTCCTTGATCTGTTCGGTCAGGTCGCAGGTACTAGGTCCCAGCGCCTCTTCCACCAATTTCACCTCTGCTCTCCTGGATCTTCCACGTGTTCCCTTAAGCTGAGAGATAGCGGACAGTTTCTCGAAGGCCTCATTCAAAACTGCTGGGGATGATGTAACTATGGTCCCATTGACTGTCATATCCACCATATTTTGTGCCTCCCAATCCAATCCCTCATAAAACTTGCAGCACAAATCCATCTCACTCATCCTGTGGTGAGGGCACTGAGAGAGAGAGTTCAGAAACCGTTCCCTAGCCTCGTAGAAGCTCTCATCGCCAATCTGCATGAACTTCTCTATATGGGTCCGAAGCTGCCTAGTCTTCTCTGCAGGGTAGAACCTGTTCATAAATGCCATGTAAAGCTCATCCCAAGTCCGGAAAGACCCTTCATACTGGTTCAGAAGCCAACTCTTAGCCTTATCATGCATGCACATAGGAAAAATCTTCTTCCTAATCTCCTCATCAGTAACGGTGATCTCCCCAACAGTAAGCGGGATCCTAGCAATCAATGCCTAAAACTCTTTCAGGAACCTGATCACGTCTTCATTAGCCTTCCCATAGTACTTGGGTAGGTCATGGAAGTGATAAGCCTTGATCTCCATGTTCCTGGCTTCATTAGAGAGCACAACAGCTGACCTCCCGGCCTTAATCTCACCAGGCTGCATGTAGGTTCCATAGGTGATCTCAGACACCTCAGCAATTGGTTGGTTAATCTCTGCGTTTCCTGCCATTTTGATTGTTGCTAAGTTCTGTCTCCTGAGCTGATGAATGTGTCTATCGATCTCGTTCACTGGAGCTTGCAAAGGTATTCCTTGTGATCTCCTGCCAAGCATAAACCTGTAGTGAAATCTACATAATCAAAAACCTCGAAGAATCTTAGTTTCCGTTAGTGTAACAAACAACATGTTGAAAAACAAACAAATAAAAATTCGAAATCAACCGCTACAATAGGAATTGATTCCCCGGCAGCGGCGCCAAATTTGATATGCTCAAATTACTACTTAGGAGACAAGTACAAAGCAGTTGCTGTAAATAAACAATGCTAACCACGAGATCGTTCCCTAAGGAATTATTAAGCTATCACAATGATTGAAAATAAACAGTACTTGTGAAACAATGTTGATTTGTTTGAATTTGAGTACTTCTTAAAACTAGAAAACGGAAATTAGCAATGTAATTGATTTGAATGAATGAGGTAGAAGGAACACAGTATTTACGATCAAGCAATGCTAATTCGCTCTAGGGATACGTTCATACTGTCGCACGGTCGTTGTACAGAAAACTATCAATTCAACATTTACCAAACGAGTTTGAAGATATTTGAACTAGAGTAATCGTGGGTCGTCAATCCACGATCCTTAACCAAAACGTTTTAGAGAATCTTTGAACGAGAGTATTGAATTGAAGGGTTTTTACGAAGATCTTTGAACGAGCCTAACCTATATGAACGATTTCAAACCCTAGAAGCGAATACGCAAAGTTATCACGCAACTACCATGTTCGGAGTGATTTAGCTACTCATAATTGAAGCAAGGATGAAAGAATACAAGATATTGCTCATGTTTAACACAAACAGGATGATAATCGCATGCAAGCTCAAACAATTCGAGAAACAGAATAAGAACGAATTGAATAAGATAAAACATAGAGATTTACCACAGTAATCAGGGATTGGATATCAATCCTTCGATGAATAATCAAAATCAAGCTCCAAATTGTTATCAATGTCAAAGTATGAATGTGTGGAGCCTCCTCTATCGACTAGGTTAAAAGAAGTATATCGAAAGAACCCTAATTCTAAGCTAATAAGGAAAATCAAACGCTGGATTCCGACGCTCGCCGCGGCGGACAAGATTCTCGCAGCGGCGAGCCTTCTTTAATCGCAGAAGATATACATTCGTTAAATCTCGCCGCGGGGAGCCTTCTTGCAATTTCCAGCTTCAAGCTCGTAAAATCTCGCCGCGGCGAGCCATGCTAAGTAGCTTGTCCTCATTTAGCTCAAAAGACATCGATTCCTGCAAAATGTAAAGAAAACACCAAAGCGTAAAAACGAACTAAAAAGACTATAAAACTATAGACAAAGATCGCTAAAAAGGACCAAATGAGACTCTAAATTATAGTCTCATCATGCGAGAGAGAGAGAGAGAGAGAGAGGTTAAAACCTAATGCAGACTTATACACCACTATCAGTCTATAGTGTTAGCCAGTGGTGTTATGTCAACACTTGTGTTTCTAGACCTCAGACATCACACATACAAAGAGACTTCCTCAGATTGAAGAATCTCTCATGATTTAATGGATTAGTAAATATATCAGCAACAATATGTGTGGCTTCTATTAATTCTATGATGAATGATCTACGTATGCAGGTGTCACTCATGCAATCACAACATATTTGGAGGGGGTCACTCTGTACATCATAGTCAAGTAGCATATGATTCAGCCATGCTCTCAGGTTTACACGACTTCCTGCTGCTAGGTTTTCAGTTTCAGCAGTGGAAAGAGACACACACTTCTGTTTCTTATTGTACCATGAGACAAGATTATTACCTAAATCTGAACACCCACCACTTACCGATTTTATGTCGTCTAAATCTCTAGCCTTGTCAGAATCACCAGTCCCAACTAAGTTGGAGTCAGTATTTCTTGAGTAATCAATGTCCACATTGACACTTCCAGAGATGTACATCAGGATCATCTTGACAACATTATGGTAAGACAAGTGGGGATTGGTTTGGTTCCCGGTACAAGTATACACTGCATATATAAGGTTAGAAGGGGTTACTGAGGGACACAACAGGCAATCAATCAAATTCCTGTCAAGTGTAAACATAACACTGCAGACATATTCTCAGCATTCCATTTCAAAGATGCAAGCAGATCATCATGCAGATGTTTCACAAGTGAATCAACAGTAGATTCTCCAATCATCCATGTATTGAGGGAACCTGTCACAGAGTAAACACATATAGGGGGTGTGATAGATACATACCGATTTACCAGAAGTCGATACACAGCTTGTATCTTATCTCTTGTGAGTATTCCTACAGTTGGATTACTCATTAAGGGAATGACATGAAGATCCCTTCTCCTTCTGATAGATGGAACTAACATTCCTTCAGTATCTTCAGCTCGTTCCTCTTCTGATGTATGGATAACACCTGCAAGTGTAGTTTGTACACGGTTGTATGCAGCTTCACAGTTCTCAGGTGTTTGTGGAGCACTACAGATAGAATCAACTATTCTTCTGTGTTGATCTTGTGCTAAGGATTCAAAGTATGCTGCTTTAGGTATAAGAACATATTCTACATCACTTGTACCTGTTTCAGCAACAAGGTCTCCTGCAACACTAGTAGAATCATCAAATACAACATTGACTAACTCCAGTACATTCTTTATCCTAGGATTACTCATCCAGTAGATAAGAAGGTTTAGGAAGTAGTCAGCACAGATCCCCCATTCATAGGGGTCAAACATACCTAGATCAACAAAATCATTAGGAACATAGCAAACACAACCAGGGATAATGCAAATCAAGTTGAGTTTCTTATTCTTTTGCAAATTATAAGAGGAGTTAGATTGCAAAATGAACTTGTTCATGATGTGATAAGCAGTATTCAAGACTTTAGTCCAATGTATCAAAGACCTGTGAAGAGTTCAGAATGACTCTATCTATATCTTATAAAGTGCAGTTTCTACACTCAGCTATCTCAAATTGCTGAAGTGTCTTGGGAACAAAGAGCTCATAATGGATACCATGAGTATTACCAAATTGAACAAATGTCTGAGTTTCAGACACCGAATCATTATCAGTACCAGCACTATGCACAGAACAGCTACTCAAGTACCAACTACTATCATGCGAAGTTCTATAGGTATTGAGGATTTCAGAATTCTTCCTGAGAAATTCAGACCATATGCACCTAGAGTAATTAACTAACAACAGATATTCAAGTGTATTGAAAACATTGTAAAGTTTTCCCACAGACAACTTACTACAAGTGACCATATCTGAACTGGTCAGATTGTGAGAGTCCAATGACATATTGCACTTTACTGATTTATCAAGATTACCAGCATGCACAAGATTACAGATAACATGATCATTAAACATGTAACAGTTATCATTTGACCTAGTACATGTCATTACACAACAGCTTAATCTATCTTCACATGATTTCTTACCAAACCACACATTCAGGTTATCATCACATAGTTGACTAATACTAATTAGATTATTAGTCAAGCCATCTAACAGTAACACATCTCTTAGAGCTGGAAATCCTGCTACATTCAACACACCCTTACCAATGATCCTGTTGTTGCTTCTACTGCCATAGATGACAGTCCCTTTGGTGAGAGGAACTATCTCCTTTAAGTAGGCCTTAGTACCCGTCATGTGTCGGGAACACCCACTATTGAAGTACTAAGTACCTGCAGGGTTAGCCTCAACAGTAGAACACACAATATTGCAAACATTCTTAGGTATCCAGACTTTCTTGAGTTTGAGTTTACCCTTAAAAACAGCAGAGTTATTGGGCAGTGTAGTGGTAACATTGAGAACACTACTACTGGTATCACCAATACACGACTTGTTGCAATCGGATAGTTTTTGTTCTTCTACAAAAACACTAGTTTTGGGTGTTTTCAAGGATTTCTTGTATCAGAAGCAGTAAAATTTAGTATGACCAGGTTTATTGCAAAACCGACACACAAAAACCTTTTTGTTCTTTTAGCAGGCAATCCTTTTTCTTCTTCACACACAGGAATTGTGTGATTACTAGAATCATGTCTGGTAGAGGGGATAGGGTCTAGCAAAAGCTGTTGTAAACTCAGACCTGTATTTTCACTAGTACCTAGGTCTAGCATTTCATTAGAAGTAGAATTTCCAGTGTTCAAGTTAGTCAAATTAAGCTCAAGAGAGTTAAGTTTAGTAGTTACCTTTTCCACTTCAATTTCCCTTTTGATGATACGTACCTCCAAATCTAGGATTGTGTCCTGCAGAGACTTGCAAAGTAAAAGACTAGAGGGGGGGGGGGGGGTGAATAGTCTTTTAAAACTTTTGTCGATAAACACAGTTTCTCAGAAACCTGGGGGTTTCTGATACTTAAATTCAGAGCACGGAAGACTTTAAGATATGTAAGTGCAGAAACAATAAGTATGTGTGTGTGTGTGTGTGTGTGTGTGCGCTTTGCTGAAATGTAAATACAGAAAGGTAAATAAAACAGTAAGTAGTGGTGTTTGGAGGTGGCGTAATCCTCCAACTAATCCACTTCGGTCTTTCTGAGACCTAGAATTCACTAGAACAGATAATTGAGTTCACCTTACAATAATCCTATTCTAAGATTCTTAAACAAATGGTTCCCAACCAAATGTTCCCCCTGAGTTATTCCCCAGCTCCTAGAGCTAAGTACTTCCTCTACTCAGATAACCTTGGAGTTATTCACTGATTTCCCAAATCAAGTACTTCCTCTACTCCACGCCTTGATGGTGTTGGTTATAAGGTTTTGTCAGAGAGGCTTCTCGTATAACTTTTCAGTTATGTTTTCAGAGAGCCAAACAGAACGAGACTACTTAATACACTTGTTCAGTGGATGGGAGTCTGCTCTTTACTGACCCAAGTAATTGATGTCCGTTCTGTAGAATGAGCTTCAGAAAGGGTATCTGATAGTTCAACTCTTTTGCAAATAACAATCTCTTGTTAAGGTTCAGGACAACTTAGAACTACTAGTGATTCTTCAAACAACAGAAAGCTTTCAGAAAAGGTAGTAGAGTGCTTGAAAGAATACTTTGCTTGATGATAAGTTTGCAAGATAGAGCGTTCTAAGGTATATTTTTCAAGAATCTAAGTGTGTGATATATATAGATAAATTTGAGAGGCGTTTGAATTATATCCGTTGTGCTCTCTATCAAATTATATCCGTTTATATCTTGAACCATGTACTCAGAAGTCACTATCTCTTGTTTCAGAGAGGACTTGCTTTTTGCAGCATTTCTGCCGATGCATTTAATGCATAGTACTGTTCATTGTCCTTTAGTCTCAACGGATACATGAGCCTTTCTGATGGTTTGCATGCTCCATACTCATGATGTCATATGTTCAGAATCATATTTCGAAAGTAAGTTAATATACTTAAGAAAGGATTAAGGACATAGTCTTTCTGAGTTAGACTAAACCTTCGTGTCTTCATAAACCTTGTGCAATCTTCAGTCTTCTAATCTTCAGAAAAGCTCCATTGCTAGGATTGATCTTCATGGTCTTCTTGAAATAAAAATTACACTCAGAGACCTATAATCCTAATACAAGATTTACTAGACTAATCATACTCAGTGACTTCCTCTTTTACAATGTTCAAGTGAACCAAGAGTACTTAATCACCTTTCTGGCTAAGATAAGAACATGTGATGAGTGATCAAAATACTAACAGATATTCCTAACAAATTTCCCCCTTTTTTGATCAGTCATCCATGACTATCTTTTAAGTCCTATTACAAAATTGTAATCCTGGAAGAGAAAACAATCCATCACTTAATCATTTCAAATGATATTCAATTTTACTTGAATTAAGTGCAGAAAGTAAACATCAACCAAATCACAAGAAGTGATCTTTGCTGATAAGTTGTCATCTATTAAAATGTATCTGAGAGTATGATCTTCAGATAGGTACAGTTTACAGAAAGAGATGCAACTTTTACATATAGAGATTTTTAGAAACAATCAGCAAGATTACAAAAGTAATAAAACAAACTAAGTAAATTAGAACAAAGGAGAGTCCAAGCTCCAAGAGAGTATTCTAATGTTACTAGTCTTCAAGTCTTCAGAAAAGCAACTTAGGTTTAGATACCTCAAGTTCTTCAGCACTCTTCCTGGATCAGTTGACATGATCATCCACTTTTCTGCATTCTTGTACATAGTCATAAAGAATCCTTCTGACAGAGAGCTCTGTCTTTCTGGATAAGTCACATATTTCACGGTAACTCTTGCCAAGCTTGTGATTCTTCCGCAGAAAATGTTTGACCAGAAGTACTTTCCCCAGACCCAGGCATGGTCTACTTGCAGCTGAGATAGGTTGAAATACTTGTATATTTCTTCCAGATAATGTAAATCATCTAGGTATTCATCCAATGTCATATAGAATGACTCATAGGTTGAAACACCTAGTTTGTTCTTCCTGCTGTAGCTACCATCCAGTTTTCTTACCTTGTGTACATCATCAGGTTTTGGGTAAGGACAGGCAAAAGAAAGATCCATCTTTCTGGCTTCATTCCTCTTTTCTACTTCAAAGTTTAGCTGTGCATGAAGGTGCTCGGGGTTTTAGCAATTAAGCTTGCCTTCTCTCCATTTCAGGATCTGGTAAAGGATGGGAGTTGGAAACTTATCATTGACAAGTAGATGTTGTAGTTCCAGAATCCAATACCCTCTCTTGTTCAGAATGCACCTATATGAAGATTCTTCATTACTAGTCTTCATATACTCAATGTGGGCATCAGTTGGCCTTTCTTGATGTGTTTCATTGTTTACTCTGCCAAACTGAAAATCCCTTCTTGCTTTTCTGTTTGGTGGCCTTCTGTCAGGAGATCCTCTAACTCTTTCTTCCTGCCTTGAAATTTGTCTTTGGTGGATGTTCCTTGTAATGACTTGGTATTTCCGGAAGGGTTACGGCGCTAAAGGTCTTGCTACGAGAGGAGGTTGTGAAGTAGTTGCTTGTCTCCTTTTCTTGTGAAGTGGATGTTCATCGTCGATTCATCCTCATCATCATTGAAGTCCAAAATTGGAGACTTCGACTTTCTTGACCTCTTACTTCTCCTTCTTCTTTTCTTCTTCTTGAAGTCTTCTTCTCTTCGAGATTCTAAGGGACTTGGTTCCCTAGTGACCATACTTCTCACCTTACGGTGGTTGATCTGGAACAACTTCTTGACAAGGGTGTCTCGGTGGTGTCCTTAATGACAAGTTGACTTGAGGAGGGAGGATTTGATTGTTTTCTTTTTCTTCCTCTGCCTTTCTGAGGCATCTCTTCTTCCCCCTTAGTCATGAATGACTGACTCATGATAGCATAAGCTTCAGAGAGAGTTTCAAAGTTTTTCTGGAGATTGTTGTGCACCCTGACCAATTCTTGAAGTTCCTTCTTCAGTTCTTTGTTCTGTCTAACCAGTTCCTGCTCCTTTGAGTTGAGCTCTTCAAGCGGCCTTAGAATGGCGTTGGCTTGTAGTTAAGCATGGCTAGCTTCATTCAATGCTGCATTAGCATTGTTACAATCCTCATCCCTGACCAACCCTAGGTCTTTCTGAGAGAGAGCTATGCTAGTTGCTCTGTTGAGTAAAGCAGCAGCCAATGGCTTCATCTCTTCTGGGACGGATTTTAGCACTTCTGTGTCTTGGGCAACTAGAGTCTTTCTGAGCTCTAAAAAGACATTGTTCCTTGCACGGTGCTCTTCACTTCTTGAACTACTTGGTGCAGAGAATATATGAGGAGCAAGTAGGGCTCTTTTGTGCTGAGTGATAAGTCTCTCATCTTCTGCTTCAGAAATCAAGTTGTGGGTTTCAGCATCACTATCATAATCCTTTTCTTGGATTGTTTGCAGATTGACAATCTTCTTTTGCTTTCCATCAAGTGTGCTGGCCTTCTGAGAAGATGTAGAAGGTCTTTCTGATGCAGTCGCAGCATCATGTTCTTCATCATCATTGTCATCCATGGCATCTATCTCAGCAGTTGTGACAACAATGGCATTTTTCAAATTTCTTTGCTCATCTAGGAGTGCCAATTCCTTGGCATTAGCTTCTTCGAGCTTCTTGATTTTGGCTTCCTTTTCATCAACAAGAGCTTGAGTCTCAATGTCGATTCTCTTCTCTTCTTCCAATACCTTTCTGAGTTGTTCAATCCTAAACTCAGCAGCTGAAATTTCTTCTAAGGCATTATTGTGTTCAGCTTGTTGGGTATCTTGATGAGACTTGGGAGGTGATGATGATGGAGCTTTCTGAGCAATTGAGGGAGTAGCCTTTTCTCCACTTCCTTTGCTAGCTTTCTGAATTCCGCCTTGTCCAGGTTGGGGATCATCATTCTGATCATCATCATCATCCTTTTTCTTTGCTTCTTGGTTTGGATGCTCAGGGGGAGGTTCTTGATAGTCATTTTCATCCATCTCTTCCTCATCTTCAGAAACCAGGTTGATCACATCAGGAAGTGTGATCATCCTCCCATTAACTTCCTCTTGCTCAGTTGGGTAGGTTGTGAGCTTCTTTGGGCAAGGCGGGGGGTAACCATCTGCTCTTGGGTTTGAGCATCCGCAGACTTGAAATCTGCCAAAAGTCTTTGTGCTACTTCATGAATGAAGTCTTCATGCATCAGAGTGGCAAATGTGTAGGACTCTGTTGGGAACAATGCATGGATATAATCTTCCAGATTGAAGGCGATTGCTCTCTTTTTTGGGACGTCGATTACTCTGGCTAATTCTGAAAGGTCAGCCTTTCGAGTTTACGCCATTATTCAAGCACTTGAGATGTTTCTTTAAAGTGTGCTTCTGGAAAGCCTTGAGTAAATCAACTGGCACTAGACTTTGAGCCTGAAAGAAGGTGTTCAAGTTAGTTTTGTTCAAACCACTTGTGTTAGTATATGTGTGCAAAAGTAAGCTTTCGGAGCATACCTGTGTAGAAACACTAGGCTCATTATTCTGTACTTCTGCTTGCTTGGGCACAGAGGCCTCAGATACTTTGGTGTGATGAGAAGTTTTATCCTCATCAACCTTTCTTTCTGCTTGAACCTGAGAATTAAAATCAAATATGTTTAGAAAGCTATTGAGAAAGATAGGTGGAAAAGTGCTACGAGACTTCACTTACTTCCAAGTGAGGAAGCTCAGTAGCATGTTCCTCAGCAACCTTGGGGGTTTCTGGCACCTTTTACTGCGATTCTTTGCTTGTTCGTGATTTTAGTTTCTTTTGGAGGAGATAAGACCACAGTCTTTCCTTCCAATTGTTCTTGGCGAGCACGTAAGAACAAACATAAAAGATTTAGTAGTGGGTTTTCCAGAGCATTCTTTGAAGAAGACTATTACTGATTACTTACCTTCTCAGCAGAAGGCTCAGTAAATACTTCCTCAGAAAGCTTTTCAGCCTGTGGAATCTCTAGGTTTTGGGGTGTTGGTTCCACCACCACTACTTCCTCAGTTGGAGCCTAAGAAGAGACAATAAGAATTATTAGAACATAAGATAAGAGCATTTTTAGTTAGTTATTTCTTGTTCAGAGATAACTTCACTACCTGTGGGACAAGCTCTTCTTGATGTTCTGAGGTTGGAGGAACCTCTTCTTGATTCAAGGGGGTGGAAAGGTTTTCTTCCCCCTGAAAGTGTGTCTCCCAGTTGGCCTGTAACAAATACAGCTTATGAGTAACAAGTTAACAGGCAATTATGTTGACATGTTAGATACAAACTATCTTTGTTACCTGAATAGAGTCAGGCTGATCATTGATCTCTTGGACTTCTGGTGATTCCACAGTCTCTCTGTGCTCATTGTTGTTCTCCTTTGCAGTATCATTCTGAGTCTCCATCTTAGTTTAATCCTTTCTGAGAGTTGAGCTCTCTCAGAAGGTTGAGGAACCTGTTCAAGAACAGGGTTTTCGTCAGCAATATTAAGTGCTGGCATTGTGAATGTGGAAGCAATGTCAAAATCTTACATCATTCTATCTTCCTTACCCAGGCCTTCTTCTTCCTGCTGGGCAGAGGGGCTCTTGTCTTTCTGAAGAGCTGAGCTTGATGCTCCTCCATGGGTCTCATACTTGAATCTTTTGAGTACTTTTGCAAGTACTTCATCATCCTCAGAATCACTATTATGTGTTGGTGCAGACCCATCTATGATATTTCTATCATCTCTGGAGAGTTCTAGAGCATTCTGGTTCAGGACTCTTGGGGCATTCTGGAGTTGCCTCTCTGGGCGTCCAACATCTTTTGAGACCTTGTCTCCAGAAGGTTGTGCCTCTTGTATGATTAGGGACTTGGAGACTCTTTTGCTATGAGTCCTTTTTCTCTTGGCAACTGGAGGTTTAGCTTGAGCTTGCTCAGAGACCTCCTCACCTTGCTGTGCAGTTTCTTCTTCTTCTGCCTTTTTGAGTGCGTTCTCAATAGCAAGTTTCTCCTTTTCTTCAAACGCGTGTCTGAAGAGAGAGTTGGTGACTGGGATTTCCTGCCTCTATCTGAGAGTGATTCCCATTGTTTCCAGAATGTAACAGATTCTGAGACCAAAGTGCATATTGGCCTTTGGCTCAGCAAGGCCATTGATGATTTTGGGCTCAAATTCCTCAATATGTCCAAGGAATTTGTTGAAGGCGTACTTCCCCTAATTGAAGTGGGTTTCCTGCCCTTCATTCTTCTTGTTCAGAAGATGCATCATCATCCATCTCTCCATGCTTATCTGGTCTACTCCTCCTTTTTTGCCATCAAAGCAACGGACCAGAATAAGAGCTAAAGTACTCCAGTGTTTCTGGAGATGACTAGTTCTGATGGCTTTCAGAACAAAGTCTCCTGGACAACCCTTTGCATTTTCTAACTGGATTGCTTCAAATAGCTCTTTGACGCCTTGAATCATGGAAGCGTCCTTGATGTTGATGTCTTCAAATGTTCCTCGATTTTTCAATCGGAATATCTTGCAGAAAGTCTTGCAGTCTAGAACAATTTCTTGTCCTTGGACTTGATGCGCATGTATTTTTCTTCTTCATCATTCACAACTTTTGTGAAGATTTTGGAGTTGTTATAGAACTCCGGTACATCCGATGTGGATAGTCCCTTTGGGTGCAGATAGAAGCTTGTAGATATGGGAATTCTTCAGAATCCCCAATATCAGTTTCCTTTCTGGTCTTGAAGGTATAACTGCTGGTACATACCTCTTTACTAGAAAAGCTCCCCAATTCATTTTGTGGTTAGGGTTCCAGTCCGATGGGGTAAACTTTCCCAGAAGGCGTTTATTCAACACCTTAAGTTCCTTTCCTCCTTGCTTTTCAGCAGGAGCAGATGCTACGGCCTTAGGTTTCTTGGTGGTCATCTTCTTGGGTGCCATCTCTTATATAGAGTTTTTAATGAGTGTTTTTCAGATGAATTTTGCACAATTAATCGAGATTAGTCTGTCTTTTCAGAAGACTAAGCACAAGAAGTTGAGTTTTGCAGAGGGGTCTTGCAGAAATCTTGAGAGATTTTGCTGTTTTGATGCAAGTTTGAAATTTCGGAATTGGTAAAAGTATTTGTCTTTTGCCCAAATCTTATATATATAGCAAACAAAATGTACATAGATACAACATACATATAGCTGAATATGAATGCGTGTCTTTGCATCTGCATAGGCGTGGTACGTCCTTTGTACTTCATTAAATGCGTAGTGGGCCATGTCTGCATTTCTCAACAGACATTACTTGCTTTGTTTTAATCTCAACCGTTGAGATCAAACGTTTATTCATCAAGGGCTTATATTGAATATCTTGTAATGATATCAATCAACAAATGGTAATGTGCCGACTTGATGGATTTTTAATATGCTACATTCATTGTGTCACTTAGTAAAGAGTAGGAACACTTAATCGTTTGAGCTTATCATTCTGAGTGTCAAGTCCTTATCTATATATTGTTTATCATGAAAATGGTAAAGATACAAGACATTGCACATGTTTGAATTTCAGAACTTATACCTTTTGGGCTTTGTGTGTCCATTTCTCTTTATGACTAAATAGCTTTCTGAATTCAAGTGTCAGAAGCTTCAGTTGTTTGAATGTATTTGACCCACTCTCAGTAAGTAAGTTCTAGTCTTATTTACTTATTAAGTGTGTACCAACCTTTGCCTTTCTGGATACCCGTTCCAGAAATGTTTTGTCTTTCTGAGTGTTGCTACTCAGAAACCTTTGCATCTTGGCTTTCTGAGAACCTGTTCTCAGAAGCCTACTTCTTTTCTACCTCACTTATTCAAACTTTAGAGATTCAGGACAATTTTTCAGTCCTTAGGAAACACCATTAATCCAAGATTGTGTCTCAAAGTTAAGAACCGGCTTTCTTGTAAGGGCTTAGTGAAGATATCTGCAAGTTGGTCTTCTGTGCCAATCTTGAGTATCTCTATATTGCCTTTCTCAACATGGTCTCTGATGAAGTGGTGTCTAACATCAATGTGCTTTGTTCTGGCATGGAACTTAGGGTTCTGTGTGATTGCAATAGCACTTGTGTTATCACAGAAAATGGGAGTTTTCTCTTCATTGAGTCCATAGTCTCTGAGTTGCTGTTGAATCCACAGAATTTGTGTTGCACAACAACCAGCAGCAATATATTCAGCCTCTGTGGTAGAAGTTGCAATTGAGTTTTGTTTCTTGCTAAACCATGAGATAAGTCTAGTTCCCAGAAACTGACAAGTTCTTGAGGTACTTTTCATATTAAGCATTGATCCAGCATAATCAGCATCTGAGTAACCAGCCAAACTCAATCCACTTTCTTTAGGATACCACAATCCTACATCTACTGTACCTTTCACATACTTTAATATTTTCATAGCAGTGTTGTAGTGTGATTGCATTGGATTTGTTTGAAATCTAGCACACACTCCAACTGCATATTGAATATCGTGCCTTGCAGTAAGGTAAAGTAGTGAGCCTATCAATTTCCTATACTTGTGTTCATCAACACTCTTATCTGATTCAGTATAGGTCATCTTGGTTCCTATGCTCATAGGTATCTTAGCATTCTTTTCAGAAGGCTTAAGATTGAACTTTGTGAGCATGTCTTTTGCATACTTTGTCTGACTAATGAATATTCCATCATTGAGTTGCTTGACTTGCAATCCTAGGAAATAGTTCAATTCTCCCATCATGCTCATCTCAAATTTACTTTTCATGAGATTTGCAAAGTCATCACAAAGTTGCTTGTCCTTAGATCCAAATATGATGTCATCAACATATACTTGAACTAAGAGTAGTTTCCCATCATGATTTAAAGTAAATAAAGTTTATCAACTTCACCTTTCTTGAAACCACTTTCCAGAAGGTATTTGGCCAAAGTGTCATACCATGCTCTTGGAGCCTGTTTCAGTCCATAAAGAGCTTTCTGTAGCTTATAGACCATTCTACTTTCTGAGGAAACTTCAAAGCCAGGTGGTTGTTCAACATAGACTTCCTCAGGAAGTTCACCACTCAAGAATGCACTCTTGACATCCATCTGATAAACTTTAAAGTCTTTATGAGCTACAAAGGCCAGAAAGAGTCTTATTGCATCCAATCTGGCAACTGGTGCATATGACTCATCAAAATCTAAACCTTGATGCAGGTGAATCCCTTGGCAACCAACCTTGCTTTGTTTCCGGTTATTTCACCAGATTCATTCATCTTGTTTCTGAAAACCCACTTAGTTCCAATCACAGATATTCCTTCTACAAATGGAACTAGTTTCCAGACTTTGTTTCTCTCAAACTGATCCAACTCTTCTTGCATTGCTGATATCCAATCTTGGTCTCTTAATGCTTCTTCTATAGTTTTTGGTTCAGTGTTTGAGATAAAACATCTAAAGAGAGAATTAGCATTTTCAGCTATTGCTCTCCTAGTCCTAACACCTTGATTGATTGGTCCAATCACGTCTTTTGCAGGATGATCCTTGATCCATCTCATCATGGGTTTAGGGCTAGTAGGGTCAACATCTATGTGATTTGAATGTGAATCACTATGATTATGACTTGATACTTCTTCAGTATCTGTGACATTTTGCACCTCAGAAGGGCGGTGAATGTCTGACACTTGCTTTCGGTGTGAGCTTTAGGACATGCACATCGGAGAGGTCATTTCCAGAGTTAGCTCTCTGATGAACATCTTCAGTTTCCATTTCTGGAATTCTCATAGGAAATTCTTCATCATGTCTGAGAATCATCTGGTTGTTACTAGGCATTTCATGCTTTTCTTCGTCAGAGTCATCCTCCCTTTCCATAATGATGTTTTTCCTTCAAGGTTCCTCTTGAATCCTTTATCATTAGTTCCTTGAACCTTTCTGAGAGTTCATCAGCAAGGGGTGTCTTCTTGCTTCCTTCATAGAATACAACATGAACTGATTCTTCAATCTTCTTTGTTCTTTTGTTGTAAACTCTTTATGCTTTGCTATTCATAGAATAACCAAGAAACACGCCTTCATCTGCCTTTGGTTGAAATGTTCTTAGATACTCTTTTCCATTGTTAAGAACAAAACATCTACAACCAAATACTTTTAGATGTTTGATATTAGGGGGTCTACCAACCAAGAGTTCATATGGGGTCTTGTCATGGTGTTTGTTTATCAAACATACATTACGAGTGTAGCATGCTGTGTTTACAGCTTCAACCCAATAAACTTCACTTATCTCAGTGTCAGCTAGCATTGTCCTTGCTGCTTCTTTAAGGGTTCTATTTTTCCTTTCTGCAACACCATTTTGTTGTGGTGTTCTCACAGAGGAAAGTTGGTGTTGTATACCTTTGTTGGTACAAAACTCCTTTATGTACTGGTTGACAAACTCAGTACCATGGTCTGTTCTGATTGCAGATACCTTGTCATTTTTCATGATTTCAAGCTAATTCAGCAAGTTTGGTATCTCCACCCTTGCATCAGATTTGTGCTTCAGAAAGACAACCCAAGTGAATCTTGAGAAGTCATCTACATCAACAAGACCATACTTCTTTCCTACATAACTAGTCACAGATGATTCAAAAAGATCCATGTGTAATAGTTGCAGTGGTCTAACACTAGAGTGACTGGTTTTGGACTTGAAAGAGATCTTAGATTGTTTCCCCATCTGACAGGCAGAACAGATACCATCCTTTCTGAAAGATGTTTTGGGAAGACCAACCACTAACTCTTTCTTGGCAAGTTTGTTCAGAGTTTTGAAATTCAAGTGACTCATTCTTTTGTGCCATAACGGTGCTCTTACGTGACCTGATTGACTCACCATGAGACATTCTTGATTGTGGCGAGATGCCCAATCGGCAACATAAAGACTTCCTTTCCGAGCAACCAAGAGGTATGCGCTTTGACTCATTGTCAATAAGTTTGCAATACTTCGCTTTGAATTTCACAGTAAATCCCTTGTCTGCAAACTGGCTCATGCTAAATAGATTATATTTCAAACCTTTAACATGTAATACGTCAGTGATTGTTAATGATCCTAATTTGACGTTGCCAAATCCCAAAGAGGGATTTAATTCTCCTCCAGCAAATCTGATGTCTGGTCCATTGTTGCAAGCTTTGTAATTGACCAGATTTGCTTTGTCTCCTGTCATGTGCTTTCCGCATCCACTATCAAATAGCCATTGAGCCTTAGTCCAAGAGGCGTTCTGCACAAAACAGGAAACAGGAGTTAGGTCTTGCTTCAGAGATAGAACCATTTAGACTAAACATTCTTCCAGTAGGATTCCACGTTTTAGTAAATTTCTTGGGAGTTTGTTTTTGTCTAACTTGATCAGAAGGAGATGCAATAAAATCAGTAATTTTGATCTCAATCTTCCTTCTTGGGGTGTTTCTAGGTGTTCCTTTTGGTGCTTTCGGACCACAGGTTTACGGGGTTGCTTTTAAAGAAACTTAGCCTTTCGGCGAGTTCCTTCTAGCTCTGGCATTCAGTTTTTCAGTGGCTTGAGATTTCTTCCACTTCTGTCTATTGCTACGTGCAATATCAGCCTTGCGCCATTGTTCTTGTCCTTCCTTATATTGTTGCAGAAGAACTTTTCCAATAGCACGATAGCCAATGCCATTTCGAACACCTTTGGCTTTCTGAATACGTTCTTCAGAAGCCTTACTAGTTTCTGCACCATCTTTATTTTCATAAAATGGTACAGTAGAGAATTTGCCTATTCCAGCAATTCTTCCTTTCCTAGTAATGTAGCAATGTGGATGGTTGCATGTCTGAGGGTTGTGTTTCTTTTCAGAAACCTTATCCACAAGTTTCTTGTGAACTTGTTGTTCTTACAAAGGCTGGGTTGCTACTCCTTTTCCTTTGTCAACTACCCTAGCTTTCTGACCAATGCTATAGATGGTTGAAGAACCATTCTGTTGACTTTTTACAAAGGTCAACCTTTCATCATTCTTCTTCAGAGGAGATGAATTACTCGATTGTTCATCAAGTCCAAGTCCACCTTTCTCAGAGGGATTTCTCAGATAGGATTGAACCTCAGTGAGAGTGTCACTAGCCTTTGCATAAGATTGGAAGGATAGCTCTTTCTTTCTGAGTTCTTCATTCTCATAAAGCAGCTTCATCATTTTCTTATTAAGTTCATCCAAGACTAGTTTGTGAGAATTTTCATTCTCAGATATCTGAGCTTTCAGAAAGGCTATTTCAGCGTTCTTGTTCTCAGATATTTTGGTTAGCTCAGAAATCTCTTTTTCAAGAGTTTCTTTGCTTTCCTCTAGAATTCTGGTTTTGGATTGTGCTTCCAGAAACTCTTTCTCATAATGATCCAATTCACTCTTGACCAACTCCAAATCCTCAATTCCATCATCACTCTCATAGTACAGAAATTGTGAATTGTTAGTTACCTCATTAGCCATAAGACACATTTCAATGTTGGAGATGTCTGGACCAGCAATCTCAGCAACTCCACACATTTCATTCTTCTTAAGGCCGAAGTCAATTACATCGTGGGTGATTCCACACAATTCTGGTGATGGTGGGTTTGAGTCATCTGAATTTCCATCTTCAGAATCTGTCTCAATGTCTAGAGCATCAAGTTGAATTTGAATCTTCTTCCTTTCTTCAGTCAGTAAGGCCCTTTGATTTCTCTTGAAATTTCTTCTGTCCTTCTTGTCACCTGTCTTGAGCTTGTTTAAAACAGGACAATCTCTCTTGAAGTGACCAGGCTTTTGATAATAGAAACATATATCATTTTCTATTTCTGCAGCTTCAGTACTAACACCTTTCTGAATGGGGGTGTTCAGAGAGTTGTTCATTTGTATGTTCTTGTACTGATGATAGTTTGGGCCAAGATGCTTTTTCAGCTTTTCTTTAGCTTTTCTTTAGCTTTTCTTCTCTCAATCTCTTGACTCACAAATTTCTTCATGTGTCTTACTGCAAGAGTATTTTCTTCAGATGCATCTTTGGTATCCTTCTTTTCAGAAGAACCTTGAGAAACTAGAGCAACACTTTGCAACTTTTCAATTTATTTGTTCTCTCCGAGTTGTCTCATAGTCTCTGATAGCAAGATGAGAGAAGAGCTCTACTGGAGTAATATTTGGCATCCCTTGATTGAAATAAAAGAACTTAGTGTGTTCCCAGTTGTGATTGAGACTTCTGACAATAGTCTTAATCTTTTCTGACTGGGAGTGTCTATTGCTTTCACCAAGTGCAGCCATATCACTCATAAGAGTAGTAAATCTGAAATCAAGTTCTTCCAGAGTTCCAGTGGGACCTTGTTTGAAGTTTTGGAACTTCAATTTAAGAACTTCAAACTTGTTTTCTTTGGTTTTCTCAGTTCCGGCACAGATTTCTTCAATTAGTTGTCAGGCAACTTTCGCCGTTTTAGCACCCCACAGTTTACACTGTATGTGCTCAGGTGTCGATCTGATGATGATATTACGAGCTTGACCATCCAATCTGTGTCTATTGGCATCTTCAGATGTCCAGAGCTCTCTTGGTTTGTCTTCATACACAATGCTTCCACGAGCAACATGACCACTATCACTAGCAGCCATATCCTCGCTTTCATCTTCCTTGTCTGAGGCTTTTCTTCCATCATACACCTCAGTAATTTGTTTGAGTTGTCAGATTTTGATAGGCCCTTCATTGATGACATAGATCATTTCGTCACTAATGGCCTCCAGATGGAGCATCATGTTGTTCTTCCATTTCTCGTAGTTTTCTAGCTTCAGAATGGGCGCATCACTCAGAGACATACCTGCACACTTAACACACAAATTATATAGTCCTCAGAGAGGGACAAAGTTTCTTCACCTATCTGGGGATCTAGGTTCAGTGCAGAAGGCTTGTGAACCTCCTGCTCTGATACCACTTGTTGGTCCAGATAACGGCAAAGTAAAAGACTAGGGGGGGGGGTGAATAGTCTTTTAAAACTTTTGTCGATAAACACGATTTCGAAAACAGGGGTTTCGATACTTAAATTCAGAGCTGGAAGACTTTAAGATAGGTAAGTGCGAAACAATAAGTGTGTGTGTGTGCTTTCTTTGAAATGTAAATCTGAAGGTAAATAACACAGTAAGTAGTGGTGTCTGGAGGTGGCGTAATCCTCCAACTAATCCACTTCGGTCTTTCTGAGACCTAGAATTCACTAGAACAGATAATTGAGTTCACCTTACAATAATCCTATTCTAAGATTCTTAAACAAATGGTTCCCAACCAAATGTTCCCCCTGAGTTATTCCCCAGCTCCCAGAGCTAAGTACTTCCTCTACTCAGATAACCTTGGAGTTATTCACTGATTTCCCAAATCAAGTACTTCCTCTACTCCACGCCTTGATGGTGTTGGTTATAAGGTTTTGTCAGAGAGGCTTCTCGTATAACTTTTCAGTTATGTTTTCAGAGAGCCAAACAGAATGAGACTACTTAATACACTTGTTCAGTGGATGGCAGTCTGCTCTTTACTGACCCAAGTAATTGATGTCCGTTCTGGAGAATGAGCTTCAGAAAGGGTATCTGATAGTTCAACTCTTTTGCGAATAACAATCTCTTGTTAAGTTTCAGGACAACTTAGAACTACTAGTGATTCTTCAAGCAACAGAAAGCTTTCAGAAAAGTTAGTAGAGTGCTTGAAAGAATACTTTGCTTGATGATAAGTTTGCAAGATAGAGCATTCTAAGGTATATTTTTCAAGCATCTAAGTGTGTGATATATATAGATAAATTTGAGAGGCGTTTGAATTATATCCGTTGTGCTCTCTATCAAATTATATCCGTTTATATCTTGAACCATGTACTCAGAAGTCACTATCTCTTGTTTCAGAGAGGACTTGCTTTTTGCAGCATTTTTGTCGATGCATTTAATGCATAGTACTGTTCATTGTCCTTTAGTCTCAACGGATACATGAGCCTTTCTGATGGCTTGCATGCTCCATACTCATGATGTCATATGTTCAGAATCATATTTCAAAAGTAAGTTAATATACTTAAGAAAGGATTAAGGACATAGTCTTTCTGAGTTAGACTAAACCTTCGTGTCTTCATAAACCTTGTGCAATCTTCAGAAAAGCTCCATTGCTAGGATTGATCTTCATGGTCTTCTTGAAATAAAAATTACACTCATAGACCTATAATCCTAATACAAGATTTACTAGACTAATCATACTCAGTGACTTCCTCTTTTACAATGTTCAAGTGAACCAAGAGTACTTAATCACCTTTCTGGCTAAGATAAGAACATGTGATGAGTGATCAAAATACTAACAGATATTCCTAACAGATTCTCTCACACTCAAATCTCCCTCACAGTGCCTTTGGAGAATATCCCAGGCCTGTTGAGCAATTGAGCATGTGCGAATCAGTTTGAACATGTGAGGATTCACATAACTAAAAAGGATATTGAGATCCTTCTCATTGTTGTTTGGTTCGGCAATCTCTTTATCCCAATAGTCACGTTCAGATTTTGGGACGCAGTCCTTGTCAACATCAGGAGGTTAATTAAAGGCCGATGAGAATGTCTAGACTGGGATTTGGTATAGGATAGACAAGTGTACACAATACACCAAAGAATACTATAGAGTAGTATCTTTGATATACCGTATTAAACAGTATATATAACAAGTCAAACACTTATACTAATCAAAATAACCAAAGAGCACTATTACTTAGTGTCTTTGATACAGAAAGGACCAGTGTATTTAAACTACAGAATTTAAACACACAAGTAGAATAGCAACAGCGGAAAAGTAAAAGTAACTTAGTGTATTCAATACACCTAAGAACACTATCAGAAAGTGCCTTCGATATACTAAATTGAGTAGAGTAATAACTAGAACTGTAAATTACTCTAACACACTACTAATCTAATGAACAAGATAAGTACATAGCAGAAAGTAAAGACACGAAGTTTGGGTTTTCTAGAAGGTTAATATATTATAACTTTCCGAGCCATAAAGGCAAATGTAACTCACTACAATAATGAATTACAAGGACACTCCACGGCTTAATTATAGAAATCCAAGCTGTGGATGAATAAGCTACTGAATTGACACACAATTCTACTCTAGCACCAACTAGATTGAAGCTTAGACGAATATCAAGGCCGTGTAGTGAATACACTCATAACGGCTGTATGAACTCATACTTTGGGTGAACTACGACTAGCTTCTTATATAGGTTTACAACCCTAGACGCTAGATGGTAAGTTCCTTTTGTTTGCTGCAGAAGATCTTGACTTGTATCTTCGAATTCTTCTCTTAGGAATATTTCCTTTGCTCTCTTCTTTAATAAGGAAAGTGTAGATTTGCTTTCCTTATTGTTTCTTCCTTGTTATGCTTTCCTACTTGCTTCACACGCTTTCCTCCCTTCTTCGATTGCTTTCCTTCTTGCTTAACTGAATCGAACCTGCACAATACAAACTAAAACCGTGGAATCCAGTTAGGTGAATAAAGGCAAAACATAACGTAGAAGGAGTCAAGTGCAATATGCAGTCTGACATTGTTATGACAACACCGACTGAACATTTGCACTTTCAGCCGAGATCCCTTCATCCTCCAAGTTATAGTCCTTCGGAACGAGGCCCTTCTTTTGGAGTTGGCCCACTGATGCATCGAACCCTTCTTGACGAGCCAAGTCATACTTGGTGTCCAAATGGAACTTATGAGCGTTCGAGTTTAAGTAGTCCCGGACAGCCTCAGTTCGAACAGTAAGCAGGTGCTCGAGCATGCGATCCTTGAAGTTCCGAGAGACCGCTGTGAGAACGTCCATACCATCCCTATACGCCTCCAAGTTCGTCTCCAAAGCTCGGATAGCACTCTTCAGCTTTTGATTTTCAGCCTCGACTTCCTTCAACGAGGCAAGGCTCTTCTTGTACTTCTCTTTATAAGCCATGGCCTTGCTCGCCTAGGCCTCTCTACTCGCCTCGGACTTGGACAGATCCAATTCCAGTGAGGCCCTCCGACCTGCCACCTCAGAACAAGCTCGGACAGCAGCAGTAAGCTAAGAACGAAAATGGAAAAGTCCGAGTCAATAAAAGATGGCACTTACAAGATATTGAAAAATTAAGGAGCACATTCGGAACTAAGCATACCTTCCGATGAGCAGCAGCAAGCTCAGCAATCCTTTCCAACTCCGGAACCAAAGCCAACCGGCTCACCTCGGACTCAAGGTCCGAATCCTCAACCATTATCCCCTTACCCTTATTGGCTGGGGGATCGGACCTTCAGATGAGCGCTTCTGCCCGCCCGGAGCGCTAGCCCCACTCACCGAGGCTTCTTTCAGAGCAGCCCTTGGAGGCTTCTTCGCCCCTTTACCAGTAGCCACTTTGCCCTTGTCCGGAGTGGGCATGGTCTACTTGCCTTCACCAGCTTCTACCCTCCGGAGATCCTCAGCTCGGAACGTAGCAGTGTTCCGAGGCTCTTCAATGGGGAGTGTAGTGCACGTCTTGATCAACTGGTCCCGGATGCCTTCTTCCACCTCCTCCTTCTGAGCAGCATTCTGCTTTCTCATGAGTGCCCTCATTGTAGACATGATGTAATTGAACCAAAACTCTGCAAGGTCGACCAAATACAAGTTGAGTCCGAGTCACTTAATGAGAAAATGAGAAATTGATCATGCAAGTCCGAAGCAACACAAGTTAGACCAATAAAACAAGAAAACAAGCTAATGCCTCGGACTAAGGGAACGATCCGAATCACTTTCACTTATTGAAATCTTCCTTCCCGTCAAAAAAGCTAGGCCCCGAAAGGCCTGCTAGGTACGGAAGTGGTTAGCAAATAAGGCCCCGAAAGAAGTACTTTGTAGGCTCCTTGTTTCGATGCAGGGCTTGCATCCACAATGGTATGTTCCGGGCTGTGGGCCTCCAGTCCGGAAGCTTCCCCCGGAAGAACTTCTTGTTGAAGTCCCATTGGACTCTTTAGGCTTCAGACGCCCCAGGTTTCAAGGCGGCTCAGACGAATATGTACTTTTGCCACCACTTGATCCCTATTGAGGAGATCGGATCCTTGAAAAAAGTATACGCTTGCCGAACCACCAATGTATAAAAATACTGGTGAGTTTTGCTCTGGATCATGGAGAAGAGTTTGCGAAAATTATCAAATGTGATCGGAATGTCCTTATACTTGCAAAGGACTCCGAAGCACAAAAGATTCCCGAGCGAGTTCGGAATCACCTGGTGCGAGTTCAAAACATCCAACAGCTCGGATGTCACTGGAAGACGCCAGCCACAATGCAACGAGGCCTCGTGCACACACATGTATCCGGGAGGCGGATTGTAGAATGCAAGAGTCTCGTCCGGAATCATGATCTCCCCGGACTTCGGAATTTCATATCTCCTTCGGAGCTCATCGACCTCATCCGCAGTAATAGTCGAAGGACACGTAGGGAGGAGGTCATCCAAATTCATCTCCCCATCAGGGTCCGGATGAGTTACTTGCAGACGAGCCCGAGGGTACTTGATGCATACCACGTCATCCCCTTTATTTTTCCCCTCGGACGGCTGGTTTGCAACCGCCCGACTAGATCCTTGGGTCGAGCTTTCTCCACTCGAACGGCTTGCGCTCGGACGGTCGGAAATCTTGATCCGTTTCAACGGAGGAACATCCTCCTCCTCATTGTCATCTTCTTCTTCTTCTTCTTCTTCTTCTTCTTCTTCTTCTTCTTCTTCTTCTTCTTCTTCTCCTTCTTCTTCTTCCTCACTTTCTTCTTTTTCTCCCTTCTCCACATGTCTTTCTTCCGCATGACTCTCTTCCACTTTCTCGTCTTCGGACGACGAATCCAACTCCACGACTGTTTGGAGAGGAGCAACAACTCGGACTGTATCTTCCCTACCAGCTTCGAACATGCCCAACTCCGGGAGAGACTCCGAAGTATGTGCACTTCCTCAACATGGATCTCCTGCGGGTCCGGGATGAAAGGGATCTGATTAGGATTAATCCTAGTATTATAACCTAAGTTTCGACAAAGTTTTTGGATCTCTACCTGAAGTTCAGATTCGTTGCCTAGTTCGACGCGGATGTGGATTGCCTATCGTCCGAGTAGATGTCTCATGAACCGTCATGACACCCTGCACATGCAAACACTCCGGGTAATCTTGCTTGTCCGGATATTTCGAACCAAGGACAATTAAACGAGAAGATGGAGAGCTCACCTCGGATACTTCACCACTCCGATTCAAAAATTGTTCAGCTCCTCTTTGATCTCCAACATCACCAATGTCAACTTCCTCGGAAGTATCGGACCAGGACGCCGCTTCGGATGCGTAACTAGCAGCCTCGGAACAGTTTTGACTATCGCTCTCAACATCCTAGGGAAAGAAAGGGGATTCCTATGAGATTTAAAGTTTAAAGTCCGAGAGTCCATTTATGTAACTTATGGTTAAAACCCAAAAGGGGTCAGAGAGAACTAAGTGTTGTCGGATGTAGTTAGTTCGAAGTTAGTACGCAGTTAGTACAAACAACTTAGAGGTTCCGAAGAGACCTACTACATACGTCCAAACGGACAACATACAACACTTATACGAACGAGAAAAACATGCAAAGAATTTCCAAAAGACAACTACTTTAACAAAATTGAAAGACAAGGAGAGAACACTTACTTGCAAAAACACAAGGGGTTAGATTGAAGGCAGTTAACTTCTTTGGATCGACCTGCTTTGCTTCGAACTCACTCCTTGATTTGGACTGCACTACAATTGCTTCGGATCACTCAAAAGCACTTCTGATTCACTCAGTTTGTGAAATTTCTCTCTCTAAAAGTGAAGAAATGAAAGCGACTGGTGCCCTATTTATAGAAGGATATTTCTAGAAGCCCAACCGTCACATCAATTTAGGATTAAATCTCGGCCGTCGATCAAAATTCATCCAACGGTATAGTTCAAATTACTAGGTGAAATGACGGATCCGTCCAAAATATTTATTTTACGACGATTAGAATTCCAACAACACTTAGAACGTCGGAGATAGCACCCCATCCTCTTACGGATGGTTAGCTTTGTCTTAAGCACACGGACCCTCGTCCGTTCGGATGTCCCTACTCGGACAATACCGAAAAACTGATTCATAAACGACACGGATTTTCATCCGTTCGGAGGTGATACCTCTTCCTCACTCGGACGGATAAATCATCATAAACAACACGGATTCTCATCCGTTCAGAGGTGATACCTCTTCCTCACTCGGACGGATAAATCATCATAAACAACACGGATTCTCATCCGTTCGGAGGTGATACCTCTTCCTCATTCGGACGGATAAATCACCATAAACAACACAGATTCTCATCCGTTCGGAGGTGATACCTCTTCCTCACTCGGACGGATAAATCATCATAAACAACACAAATTCTCATCCGTTCGGAGGTGATACATCTTCCTCACTCGGACAGATAAATAATCATAAATGACATGGATTCTCATCCGTTCGGAGGTGATCCCTCTTCCTCACTTGGATAGATAAATCAACTATGTACGTCACGCGGACCCTAGTCCGTCCGGATTTCACTAATGGCTTACGGGTGTGGAGCTATGAAATCGCCCGTAGGTCCTTATTTGGCTCCGAAGAGTTGATTAGTAAAAACAGTATCAACCCAATGTTTTTACAGATGGCTGATTTGATCTTAAAACTATACAAACTCTTGTCCGTTTGGACATCCCAAGTTGGATTATCAAGAATAACCAACTATGTACGTCACGCGGACCCTAGTCCGTACGGATTTCACTAATGTCTTATGGGTGTGGAGCTATGAAATTGTCCATAGGTCTTTATTTGGCTCCGAAGAGTTGATTAGTAAAAACAGTATCAACCCAATCTTTTTACAGATGGCTGCTTTGATCTTAAAACTACACGGACTCTTGTCTGTTCGGACATCCCAAGTTGGATTATCCCGAATAATCAACTATGTACGTCATGTGGACCCTCGTCCGTCCGGCTGTCCTTAATGGCTTGCGGGTGTGGAGCTATGGAATCGCCCGTAGGCCTTATTTTGGAACTTCCGAAGAATCGATTAGTGAAAACAAGATAAGCCCAACCTTTTTACAGAAGGTGGATTTCTCTTCAAACCACACGGACTCTCGTCCATTCGGATGTCCTTAATCGGACAATCCCGGACAATCGATTGTTAAATAACACGGACTCCCGTCCGTTTGGATGTCCTTCCGTGGACCATCCCGATTTCACCACTAACAAAAAGTGTCCCTTTCCTACGCCTCTCGAACCTACACTTAATCTCGCTTACAAATACTCCTTTTCACACTTACAGTCTGAGACCACACTCTCGGACTGTAAGAAAAGGGGTGGGGAGAGAGAGAGAGAGAGAGAGAGAGAGAGAGAGAGAGAGAGATATTAAGCTAAGGACGACAAAAGGCACGGACTAAACACCTTTTTTCTTCTTATGAGGGACGGATTGAACGAAAAACAAAAATGTTCTCCACACTTTAACTATAGTTCCACAACTATCTTCTACTAAAATACTTGGAAACTAGGGGGACATATGTTGATGTGGAAATATGTCCAATCCGTCATAGATGCCTATGGAACGAATCCTAAGGTGTTTCAAGCTGTCTAAGGTCCAAGGCCTCAAGGTCCGACCCGGAGGTCCGACCCTAAGGCCACCTTTGGTCCGACCCTCTTGAGTGAAACGATGAACTAGACCTCAAAGACAGTAGGTCCAACCCAAACCATGGTCCGAGAGCATGAAGGTCCGACCCGGACGATGATCTGGACATAAGTTTCTAACCTCATAAAGAACCAAGTGAACTGGCACCAAGAGAGAAAATAGGATTCTAGGCTATCAAGGTCCGAACAACTATGTCTTGTGGTTTATGGGAGTTGCTTTTAGACATGAGATTGTGACTTGGACCAGGCCCTCGGACCTACACTATCGGACGAAGGTCCGAGACGGACTTCAGGAGTCTCTAATTTCTCTCGGAGAATGACTAAACTACCCTCGAAAGCCCAAAAGGAAAATGGGTTAAGTCTTCTTAATGGGCCATTTGCTTGATAGAGCATTGTTGGCGCAATCCGAGCCTTATGCTTTGCACGATCCAACGGAGCCCTTCCTCTTTGGGAGATCTCTACATATATGGCACACATTCCCATGCAAATGGTAAGTGAAGTTATCATTACGAACTAATCTCGATCACTATACAGAGCAGATCTTCAGTCTCTCTCAAGTAAAGTCTTTACCCGGTTTGACAAACTTGGTCTTCGGTCCTAACCTCCAAAGTTACTTGTGCAGGTTCTTACCCATTATTGCTTTGGACCTTGGAGTGCTTTGGACCCTAGCTTTGAACCTTGACTTGGGACGATTTGCAGTGATTTGGACTTAGGGCGACTTAGGAAGAACTTACTAAGCGTTTGGGGGACTTCACCCTCAACATGGCTGATGTTCTGGCACGGAATTGTATGGTACCTAATACCTATGGAAAGCAAGAAATTCGGTAATTTTCAAAGGCGGCCCGCCTTCAATCTCGGATACTTTTGAAGTTCTGAAGTTTAATACATGGACTTGGATAAGAAACAGAGACTTGCTGAATCCTTCTTGCAACTTTACGGACTGGGAAAGATTCTCAAAAGTGGTGATGGACTTAAAGTAAGCAATTGTCTGCTAGTTGTGTTTAGAGAGCATGGGGATTGGTTTCTGTGAAGTTGGTAGTTGATGTCAAGCTGGTTGTGTTTTGCTGTGTATATGTTTGTATGTTTCTGGTTTGGTTCATGATTGCCTCTGAGGGCTGATAGAAGAACAAATTGTGTACTGTAATTGTGTGGGTTAGGCACAACTTGTGCTGATAACTCTTTATAATACATTTAACTTTTTCAAAAAAAAAAAAAAATTAGTTGCATGTATCATTGTGTACGTGCTAGCTTGTTTGTCACGTCCTTCTCAGTGGTATCTGATGTGAAGATTTATGTAAGATTAAAAATGGGAACTATTTAAAATCACATCGATCGATCTATCACCCTTTACTCATTAAAATAGCTGCGCGTAATCCCCCGTGTAGGTAAAAAAAACCAATGATTGGCACCTGAAATTAAATTAGAACTGGTAAAATCAAAATGGATTCTAGTGAAAGTAATATGTGGATTATTAATAAGACTCACGTACAATTGTAAATTAAAATTAGAACTGGTAAAAAGGAAATGCCTTCAGCCTTTTTTATACATAAATAAGCGATTTACTCTGATGTATGAATTTTTCTGGAACACACTGTCACTGTGTATCATATATATTTGCACATATTGCATCGATCTTTTGGTCGGGTCCATAACAATTTCAGATGCTAAACTGAAAGTACCATAAAAACGAAAATGCGTTTGTTGTCAAGAGCTATAATACGTGCAAACTTTATTTTTTGGTTGCTTAATAATAGTTGATCCTACTAGCTAAAAGTAAAATGTATTGAAAATGAGGGCATGATTTACTTTCAATTAAAAATAAGTTTGAAATAATTTTTTATATAAAATATAAGTCATAGTATAAAAATATTTAAAGGTATACATTGAATTATTTGAAAGAGACTGCACAACCCATGTATAACAATCACGGTAGGCATATCAATAATCACCAACTGCAAAATAACATATAAAAAAGTAGTTAGTATTGAAGATAAAATAATTGAATTTTGATATTTTAAAGTTAGAGTGATTTAATATAATAATTAAAACATACCTCAAAACTTTCTAAACACCTCTTTGTACACGACGTTGGTCGTCGTATCTATTGGATTGCTTTCCTCATCCAAAGCTAAAACGTTGAGACCTTTCTTGCTTATGACTCTAGAAAATGCCACATAGAGCTAACCATGACTGAAAACAGGTTATGGGAGATAGGGTATAACATTAGATAACGATTGTCCCTGACTCTTGTTGATAGTCATCGCATAACAAACTGATATATGAAATTTCCTTCGCTGAAATCTAATAGGAAACTTGGTAAGATCGGAAGGTGTGAGTACCATCCTAGGTATAAAAACCTTAACTCCAACGTTCTTCTCATGTATGGTCTTCGCCTCAATAACGTGATTGCCAAATGCAGTAACAATCAACAGAGTTCCATTTCAAAACTCTGCGGACTAATCAATGTTCCTAAGAAGCATAATTATACGACAACCCACCATAAGTCGAATTATATAATTTGGTATTCCAGAAGTCCTAATAGTGTTTAGAAATTCGATTATATATATACACATCTTCTCTATTGACGATATCATCTTCATCAAGGCATATACCATCGGAACTCATGAACACGTTGGCATCTCCAGGTAAAAGAGACATGATATAATCACTGAATTCCTGGACTATCTCATTGGTCGGAGCAAGAATAACTCTATCCTCGAAGTATCGACCATCGTCGACATGGTCTAACATGCTAGGATATGTGCTCTCAACTATTGTAATAATTGGATGAATCAAAATATCATCAGGCAATTTGAATTCTAACTCACCATCATTACCACGACCAACTTCACCATCTCCAACCTTCAACAACCAATCAACAAACTCCCTAATGCTCTCTATCTCAGCATGCGAGCGGCCAAACTGTAATTGAATAACATAAATCTAAACATACCTGAAAACTGATAATTTATATGCATTTAAAATATATAAATTGTACTTGAAAACTGATAATTAATATAAAATGTTAGAAAAATACCTGCAGGCGCGTGTTGTTAGTAAGATTCAACAAACGACACGAACTCCAAAGCTTCTTCGATGAGCAGTGAGATGCGTGGACTATTACATGCCTGCTACCCTTAGGTATGACTGGCAGTATCTGTCTGAAATCCCCCACAAAAAATGACAACCAATCCATCAAAAGGCTTGTTCGATTCTCTACCATGTTGACCTCTAATTATGTCCCTTAGACTGCGATCCAAGAGCCTCAAAACAAAACCTATCATTCCCGGGTGCCTCATCCAAAATTATTAACTTTGTATTCTTCAAGAGTCATGTACGATCGTTGTCGGGGGTTATACTACTACACGCGGTAGTTTCATCAACCTGCAAAGGAATACTAAATCTTGAGTGTGCAGTATGGCTACCAGGAAGAAGTAAAGAACATATACCACTCGATGCATCTGGGAGAACAATATCACGTCTACCACGTAATACAGAACGCAGTGTCTTCCACAAAAATGTCTTTCTTGTGCCACCGTAACCATATAGAAAGAAAACTCCGCAAGGACCATAATCAACTGCATCCATAATAGTATGGTACACATTCCTTTGCTCATCGGTGAGAGATGGATACAAACGGTTATGCTGCTCAATCATATCATCAACAACGTACAACATTTCTTCAAGTATCAAATTATTCATACCATTATCTATGACTGCAATGTCGGGCATGGGCATACCTTCAATCTGACTCAAGCTGAATCCATTCCTAGAAAGGAACTCTTCTATTTCAACAAGAGCAAATTTCCTGAATTGTTCTTCATTTAGCTCGAGCCCAAAATTGAAATTTAGAGAAATATTAAATAATATTGAGAAAATTCTTTTTTACACTAATAACTTTTGCCCGTTTTTTAACTTACCCCACAACCTTTTTTTTTTTTACATTTCACACCAAAACGTTTAGCAAAATTTTGACGTTACACTAAAAATTGACGGCCGTTAAGTTTGTATTTTAAATCACACCAAAACCTTTTCAAAAATTTTCACCCGCTACCAAAATATTTTTCAAGTTTTTTAAATCACACCAGAACCTTTCTTGATTGGTTTGAGTTATCAAAATATTTGTTCGCATGAATTGTTTGGGGTTGCTGGTCTAGTGGTGGTAGGATTATGCATCATATTCACCGTGACTTTTGCTTTTTACAATCAAATTCTTCATAGAATTTGTTGGTTCAATGTAGAGATTTAAGGCACTACATATGTGCCTCTGTCAATTGTGTATCTTCCTTCGTTTGGATCTAAAAAAAGACATAAAGCTACTCATATATGTGGAATGAGCATATATTTTTGGAGCCTTCTTTTTTTATAATTTATCAAAGCAACTAGGAGAGATAGAATGTTAAGAGAGTTCGAACACTTAGTTTTATAGATAGAAAAAAACATATGTATGCCAAATAATATTCTAATAAATTTTGTCATGCATTATCCGTGTACTCTGGAATTTGACATTCACCAGATAATTATGCAGTATCTTATTGTTATATTTATCATAAAAGAAAATTATTGTTATATTTAGCAAACAAAGGAAGAAACTGTATTTGGTAGACAACATACACTAGTTTATCAGTTTATGGAATGAATGATAAGAGTTAGATCATTCTCTTTTAAGTTTGATAGATGCTCGTTAATATTGCCTCAAGTGATATTTATTTTGGAATTAAGTTCAATGCATAACAATAAAAATAATAATAACAACTATAATAACAATAACGACGACGACGGCGGCAACAACAACAACAAGAACAATATTATATGGGATAGGAAGTTTATTGTTTAGCTTATGTGGTTGTAAAGTAAAGTGTCATTGTTGGTCTGTGACTCACATTGTAATCCTTGTTTTCCTTCTGGTGTTCTTTTGGTTGGAATAAAATTTTAAAATTTTCAAAAAAAAAAAATTATTATTATTATTATTATTATTATTATTATATAGAAAGGTTCTGGTGGCGAGTACAAGTTATTTCAAAGATTTTGGTGTAATTTAAAAATAAGTTAACAGTAACGTAACGGCCATCCAACCTTTCTGTAAAGTCAAATTTTTTATAAACTTTTTGGTGTAAAATGCAAAAAAATAAAAGGTTATAGTGTAAACTCAAATTAGCCCAAAACGTTTTAGTGTAAAAAAAATTCCTCAATAATATTTAAACTTTACTGTAAAAAAATTCATTCGAATACGATATAGAAATTTATACCAAGGATTATTCAACTTCCTTCACATAATGTATTGGATGTTGTCAAATAGATACTCCCATGTATTTTCTCAAACATGAACATGCCTAGACATACTATCAGACTGGAGAACAAATGTCGAAGGGAGCGTCTGGAACCCCAAAAACTTGCTTCCTTAATAGCATAAATATATTATTTGTCGTCATTGAGCAACCCCAAAGTGTAGCATGCATCGCGGTATGTTGGATGAACAACACCATCCATAGTTCGCAAATCCTCATAGAAAGTATAACCCCTAATGTGATTCAACATTACATGTGGATCTCTGTAATTGATATAATATCCCATAATACGCCATACAGCCTCATATGCAGATACGTACCTGTAGGCAATATAATCCATCACCTCATTCTCCACAGTTATTTTTGTGCCTATCCTATCCACACCCTTATTGACATACTTGAACAGATACTTGATTGAATTGGTCTTATTGCACCATTCAACATTTATGTGCACCTGGTACTTCATCAACGAGAAGGGATTATACGAAACAATAAACCTATTAAGGAATAGTGAAACAACTTATTCTTAAATGGAATATAATTTAATACACGTCACAATCAAATTCGATAAAGATAAATGGAATATAATTTAATATTTAAATAGTGATAAGTAATAATAAATTGCACCTATTATCAATGATATTGTCATTCTTCTCGATAGTGGCATCGGTATCACGCCTCCTATAAACAGGATAGTCATTTCCATCGATTATAGTCCGCTCATTAAACGACTTTGAAAATTTCTTAGAGCAATTATGTCATCATGCATGCAAGGTGAAGTCGAATTTAATGGTCTGTAGTCCGCACAGACTATGCACCATATACTCGGATACAACTTTGTATAGCTCCGGATTGAGTTCTTTATCCGGTATCTCAATGTTGAGGGATAAAACCTCGAACACTAACTAACTAAACTATTACAAGCAACCTAGTCTAAGGCCCGCCTCTGACTTGAAGCCCGACGTAGTACCGGTCCGAGCTCGAGTACCTGAAAGGACTAAGTGGGGGGGGGGTTAGAATGGGTTACCCGGATTGCATATGTCAATCCGGTAAGAGACTTTACTCAAGAGAGAGTTGGAAGCTCCCAATGTAATAGTTAAGAGGAAGGTTATAATGCCAAGCCCAACTTACCTTAAGGTCTTGGACCTTGTGTTATATTTATAGTTATCATGTACTTATGAATAGGTTCATAAGATGACGCCAAGTGTATGATTCAGATTTGGACACCAATGCTACCTTTGGCCCATAGCCCAATAGTGAACAGTAGTCCAATACCGATTAGTGGGCCTGGGAGGGTAGTTTGGACCTTTTCCCTCTGAGAGTACTGTTCCGCCTGTTGGGTCCGTGTTAGTCCCTCAGACAGATCTGTCTGCTTGGTTGATCTGCCCTTGGGTAACTCTGGATGTCCGAGCCAAGAGTCTCACGGAAGTATCTCAGTGGTTCTGTTATATACGTTTGGTCTTAATGTGATGGTGGCGTCCGAGATTCTCTCGTCCGGTCCGTTTAGCATCTTAGGACTGACAGTTTGTGGCACTTGGAAGGACCATGTGACCTTTTGTCAGGTTCGGAAGTCGTACACCTAGCTTGGTCGGACTTAGCTGAGAAGGTGTGTTGACTTGTAAGTACTAGTTGACCTGGAATGGTTTCCCTTAGGTCGGGCCATTTGAAGGTCGGACTAGTACTGAATTGGCAATTTCAGCCTTGATGCGCTCTAGGACACGCTCTATGGCGCCCTTAACGGATTGGACACATGTCCGTATCAACATATGTCCCCCTAGTTTCCAAGTATCTCAGTAGAAGATAGTTGGTAACTATGAAGAGAACAAATGTGTTGTAGAGCGTGTCCGAATCGTTAACTGAAAAAGGAAAAAATCCTTTTTGTTGGGATCCGTCGTCCGTGTTCAAAGGAATTCGATATATCTCCCCCCCCCCCCCTTTCTTTCTACAGTCCTAGTTATGTAATAGCTCGGACTGTAGAAGGAAAAGGTATTTGTATCGGAGATATATAGATCCGAGTACGGCTAGGATCTGAAGAAGTCCTCTGTGGAAGAGTGTATAGGAAGTTATCCGTTGGACCGAATATGTGGAATGGTCCACCTGGGCCGATGAACAGTTAGTCAAAAGGCCCAATGAGTTGCCTGTCCGGCCCACGGGGAAAGATCCCGGGTAAAGCGATGCGACCGTTGGATTGGAAAGTTTTAACGGTCGGGATTTTAAACCCAATTGATGTGGCGCCTCTGATGAGCATTAAATGTGATGTACTGTTAGCCAGCAATTTGTGAACCGGCACAACCGTTGGATTAAAAAGATCAACGGTTGGGGTTTGAATCCAAGTGATGTGACTCTTGGCTTTTCCAAATTGCGAGAATCAAATTCCCTCGTCCTGCGTCCGCAGTAGTGATAGCGGATGAATTTGGAGAATTAAACGCAGACGGTCTTCTTCCTACTTGTCCGTCGAAGGTTAAGCTTGAGGATATTCCCGAGTGGAGGCGGAGGTGGGAGAATCCCCACTCCGTTGAAATTATGATTCCCGAGCCCGGGCATGCATTCTACAATCCGCCCGCCGGGTACATGTGCGTGCATGAAGTGGCCTTTGCTTGTGGATGGAAGATCCCTATTGCGTCCGAGCTGAAGCACATCTTGAACCATATTGGTATAGGTCCGAGCCAGGTTATCCCAAAGTCTTTGGGTAACCTCATTTGTTTCATCATTTTTTTTTTTTTTTTTTTTTTGTCAAAAGAAGGGGCAGCCGGTGAATTTTGAGAACTTTAGGCAGCTCTTCCATGTTGCTTTTAGTCCGGGGAATCCCCTATTTTATACCTTTGTAAATAGGAAACCCTACAACTTCATTTTCGACTCCATTTCCTCTCTAGAGTCGAAGTGGTGGGATAAATATATTTTTATGTGGATGGCCCTGAAACTTGGGATGTCCGAGAGGAGGCGAGAGCAGTGGGGACTGCCAAAGAGCATCCCGGACTAGCATCCCCTTCCGAAGAATGGGGCTCCGTGGGTGGTGAAGATCCATAAGAAGAATGACCCGCCTACGTATCCGTTCCACGGATTGATCTGTCAGCCGCTACCCTACTCGTGCGGACTGACTGATGCCGTGGAAGTTGGAAGAAAGACGGACTTCAGTAAGGATCTTCAACTTAAGATTTGTGCTTCTTTCCTTGGAATGCTCTGTCTTGATCTTTCATTACCGCAGTTCTGGTAATTCTCCCTTTACATGTCCGTATCTGACGCTTTTATTTTGTTGTGCAGCTCACTGGTTCGATTATATCATGTCGACACTTCATGAGAAGAAGAGGCAGCAGAGGGAGCAGCAAGCCCTGGAAGTTGCCACTGGTCAAAGGGCAAAAATCATCAATACGTCCACGGGTCTCCCTATGGCGGACCCAAAAAATGCGACAGTGTTTGCTACGGAGGAGGAAAGGCGGGAAAAAGCGGATGAGGATCCGCAAGCCTTGGTGGTGCCCGACGAGGGTAAAGGCCCGGCGACACGCAGCAGCACTGCCCCCAAGCCTCCAGCTTCTGCTGCATCCGCGCCCCCAGCGGGATGTGTCGATATGAGATGCCATCACTTCAGGGAGGAAGAGGGGAGCAATCTCGGAGACCTCTCTTGCAGCGAAGAGACAACATTTGTCCGCCATTCTGCCATCCGAACAAGCTGTTCTTGATAAGGAGTATGAGTGGGATCGCGGACTCCCTGAGGTCGAGCGGGTTGGAGAGCTCCATGAGCTATACCAGCGGGTAAGTAACTCATTAATGTTTTTCTTGGCAAGTTCTCAGTATGACAGAAATATAACTTGCGTCTACGCGGATTTCCTATAACTTGGATGCTTTGTCAAGGCCATGTAGTGGAAGTCTAGTGAGCGGGCCACCATTGAAGAGGAGCTGCATAAGGCCATGGCCGTGTCCGCGGATGAGGCTGAAAAGGTGAAGCAGGCGGAGGCCCAGCTAAAAGAAAAGAATACACTTATCACTAAGTTGAAGACCAGCTGGCAGGAGGTAAAATCGGACTTGGATTGGCAGGAGAACTTTATCACGGAGTCGATGAAGGCCTTCCTTGACTCAAAGGATATCCTCCTCGAGGACCTCCAATTTGCCCGCCTTGAGGCTGCTCGAGACTTTATGAAGTCAGACTCCTTCAAATTTTTCATGGCGGACAAGTCCGATGCCTCCCGCTTGGATGGGTTTTCATCCGCTATAGGCCGGTTGCAGTCCAAGGGATTGCTTCCGCAGAACTTCGACTGGAAGGCGGAAGGATTGATTCCTTCCGCGGATGCTAATGGAGTGGAGGTCCCAGTGGCCAATGTGCCGGATGAGCGGTTGGCCGCGTGTGAATTTGCGGAGCTGGTCACCGAGGAATGTGAGATTGACATTAGGAACGGCGGACCCTTTCTCCCGAAGTGTGTCCCGGATGCCCTTCGAAAGGTATGTTTCGTGCCTTTTGATAATTAAAGGGTGTTCCTAAAGGACTGGCACTTCATGCCTGCTCGGGTCGTTGACCATGATGCGAATTTCAACCTATTCGGAGTTGTTGAATCCCTCGCAGCCCATGCTACTGCCAACCCGTCTTCCACCATCCGCCTACAGCCGAAGAAGTCAGTCCGAGCCAACCTGCCCCCCAGTGAGGAGTCCGGGGTATGCCCCGTGAGAAATTTTTGTACCCACTGAATTCTGATCTTCTAATGGCTCGGAACGTTGCCGAGTACACTGACAATTATCTGTTATATTTAAGATAATTCTGTCTTGTTCCCTTTATCTTTACTTGATAATCTTGACTGAATTACCCAGTTGTTGGCTACTCGGACTTGTCTTCAATCCGTAGGATAGACATCCATAGTAGTAAGTCAAATATCCGCAATAATTCGTACAATCCAGTAATGATGAAACCATGAGCCTATCTTATCTCGGACGTATGGACAAATCCGAAGTAGCATTGCTTGCTTCTCTTGATAAGTGTAAACCAATGATGAGTGATTAGAACTGATATGAGTTCGGATGCATTAGATACGTCTGTTGTGTCTACTCATGAGTGTGAGATGCTGAGTAGTCCTTCTTAGACTGGCAATGATAAATTACCGACTTATGGTGGCTCGGACTGGATCAACAGTCACTGGTTAAGTTTATCCGTACACACTATGCACGGGATCCGTAGAGGGAATCAAAGGTATGGTGATGTTGTAGAATTCCAATTTGCTGGATCATTCGGTATTGTGCAGGCACAACAGTCTCGATGGAAGATGACGTATCTCCAGAGACTTTCTCTCCAGTTTATGTATCGTAGCTGTAGATCCGGATTAAGATTCGAGGTTGTAGATTGCAGAGATAGTATTACGTACACTCTGTTTCGTATATGAATAAAATTCATTGCTTGCCTTTTCTGGACTGAATCTCGGGTCCGACCAATTTCTTAGTCTGGATTGTTGCTCCGGATCCGCTATTCTGCTCAAGCTCTTTTTATTCGGAGCTCTTCTATTTGTCAAGCTCGGAGCTTTCTGGGTCATTGAGCTCAGAGCTGGTGCTGTTTGGAGCTTCTCAATGCCATTGAAGTCCGAAGTTTGGCGGTCTGAGGTGCTTATAGCTGTCAGAGTTTGAAGCTGCCCTGAGCTTGTTATTGCCGGTCCGGAGTTACGTTAACTCTTTCGCTTCTAGCATAGCTTTTTATTCTTCCAGAGTGATGTTGTTGCTTGTCGGAATCTATCAGTTTGTTTGGATATGTATAGAATATAACACAAGGCTTCAATTCCATCTCTTTCATTTCATACCAGAAAAGGGTGAAATAGCTTGAAGCTTGTTTGTTTGTATGTAAACATCTTGTTATCTATCTTTGTAGCTAGAAGCTTTGGACTTGATGTCCGCAAAAATTGTCGACATTCACATATGATGTCTTTGGACAACTTATCCATCAGTAAGAGCAATGGCTTGTGATCTCCAAAACAACATGTGTTTTTTATGGTCCGAGAGAGGACGTCCAAACGGACGGGTGTCAAAACATTCGAGCGAATGAGTAATCCGCATAATAGAGCCCATCTACACCAGGAAGGTGTATGTAGGTCTAAACCCTGGTTCCTGGACACCCAAGAGGATGGAGCCAAAACACCCGAGGGGGTGAATGGTCCGGAACTTGGTGCCGAGACGGTCGGGCTTATGTAATTTCGTGGGTATCGAACCCCCTTATTAATCGGGAACATATCATTGACGATTTATGCATGCCTTTATAGTAAAAGAACCATTGATAAATGATGCGTGCGTGCATGATGAATAAATGAATGCATGAATGGATGAATGCATGAATGAATGAATGAATGAATGAAAGGTAGATGATAGTTTCAGGATAAGTTAGAGTACTTACTCCTTCATCGGAAAATGTAGAGCATTTTTCCGGTACTCCACTGTAAAAGAATTCAATGAGGTTGGAGATCGGGATTCGAAATAAACGAACCCCAACCTTAGAAAACACTTCCTAGTATCAAGTTTTTGAGGTTGACCTCGTTTCAGCTTGTCCTTGCCACTTGGTGGTAGTGAACATGTCTTAGTTGCTTTTCAGTGGTAGGAGACTTGTCCTATCCACTTTTACATTAGAGACGGTCCTTATGGCAGATATGCTCCGAGGACGAGGTGAGAACCATGTCCGAGGTCATGGTGAGAATCTGCTCCGAGAGAGCAGTTTGGATCAGCTCCGAGTGAGCAGTAAGAACCAGCTCCGAGAGTGGTCAGGACCAGCTCTGAGAGAGCGGTGAGAACCAGCTCCCGAGAGAGCGGTGAGAACCAGCTCCGAGAGAGCGGAGTGGACCAGCTCCGAGTGAGCGGTAAGAACCAGCTCTGAGAGTGGTCTGGACCAACTCCAAGAGAGCGGTGAGAACCTGCTCCGAGGATGTGGTCCAAACCTCACCTCCTTGTGATGTCGTTGTCCTTCTGTTTAGGAGCTCCCTAAGATCCACAAACCTTGGTATTGTTCTAAGGTGATGTTTGTTCCTAGATTGAGTTGGATCTAGTTGCCTTGGAAATGCCAATGACGGATTAGGTTGGAAATTGTTTGATCCAAAGCCACCTCAGATAGAAGTGAGCAAGAGGCCCAACTGGTTCTCATTCATCCCCAACTTATTTGAACAAATGATTTGGCCATTTGGAGGAGTGAAGTTCCTTCCTTGTGGGGGACCATGTGTTCCTGACGGAGAAACCTATCCTGCCATGCCTTGGATCATAGCTCCGAGTCCTTGGATTCTCACCGGTAGGTCAGAAACTCTTTCAACCTCCGAGGAGAGACACTGGTCGTGTGGCCTTTGCTCGGACACTCCTCTTGGATCATTGAGGAGCTCCTAGCCGCTCACGTTCTCCCAGTAGGAGGCCTACTTCGGAGCTTTGGAGCTGGAGCCCTTATCGCAGTAGTTGCAGTCCTAGCTGACTTTCTTTGACTTGCCATTACTTTGGAGAGCGTAAGAGACTTTTCGTAAAGATTCCCACAGACGGCGCCAAAATGTTGAGGGATAAAACCTCGAACACTAACTAACTAAACTATTACAACAACCTAGTCTAAGGCCCTCCTCTGACTTGAAGCCCGACGTAGTACCGGTCCGAGCTCGAGTACCTGAAAGGACTAAGTGGGGGGGGGGGTTAGAATGGGTTACCCGGATTGCATATGTCAATCCGGTAAGAGACTTTACTCAAGAGAGAGTTGGAAGCTCCCAATGTAATAGTTAAGAGGAAGGTTATAATGCCAAGCCCAACTTACCTTAAGGTCTTGGACCTTGTGTTATATTTATAGTTATCATGTACTTATGAATAGGTTCATAAGATGACGCCAAGTGTATGATTCAGATTTGGACACCAATGCTACCTTTGGCCCATAGCCCAATAGTGAATAGTAGTCCAATACCGATTAGTGGGCCTGGGAGGGTAGTTTGGACCTTTTTCCTCTGAGAGTACTGTTCCGCCTGTTGGGTCCGTGTTAGTCCCTCAGACAGATCTGTCTGCTTGGTTGATCTGCCCTTGGGTAACTCTGGATGTCCGAGCCAAGAGTCTCACGGAAGTATCTCAGTGGTTCTGTTATATACGTTTGGTCTTAATGTGATGGTGGCGTCCGAGATTCTCTCGTCCGGTCCGTTTAGCATCTTAGGACTGACAGTTTGTGGCACTTGGAAGGACCATGTGACCTTTTGTCAGGTTCGGAAGTCGTACACCTACTTGGTCGGACTTAGCTGAGAAGGTGTGTTGACTTGTAAGTACTAGTTGACCTGGAATGGTTTCCCTTAGGTCGGACTAGTACTGAATTGGCTATTTCAGCCTTGATGCGCTCTAGGACACGTTCTATGGCGCCCTTAACGGATTGGACACATGTCCGTATCAACACTCAACACTGATGAAATCATCTATAGAACTTGCAGACATATTTATATCCGTTCGATTAACCCATAGTAGTATATGTGCATGAGGAAGCCCGCGTTTTTTAAATTCAATAGTGTAGACGACTACAAAGTTAATAAAATAATAATCAATTAAGTTCAAGTTAGATGAATAATGGATTTATAAATTAATAGAAGAAAAGAAACTATATTTATAGATATTTACCTCCGGTTGCCTTGCCAAATACATTTTTTATCTTCAAGTCTTCTATAAGCCGGTCCAACTTCATTTTGAAGATGCGACTCATAACAGTTAGGCATATCCTCAGGTTGTAAATCCTTCGACTCGACAAAACATGTTATCTCAGGCCATTTGGAATTGCAAGTGAATGTTATGAGTAGTTCGAGATATCCTATACTCGTGCAGATGGCCATAGTGTCTTGGAAGTTTTGTACCATATATCTAGGACCTCCAACAAAAGAAGATGGCAAGACAAAGCGTTTATCAAGATTTCATGTTGGATCGGCAGGATCAATATCACTGGTTCGAATGGCATCATCAAGTGACTTATACTTATTAGACCTCAATAATGGTTGGTTCCTCATGATGAAAGCAATCCTTTGGGCTTCCATCATCATATAACCATCTACTATAAACTGTTGAAACACCTTTCTAGTAAGTAATATGGTATGAGCCTCATCAAAACAGTCAAAAATCCTGAATGCCTAGAACTCCTTAATTGTAAGTGTGTGCCTTACACCTTTGGACTTATCAGAGTGCAATATCTCAGTATGGTATCCATCCTCACCATATGGGAAAAGTAGGGAATACTGCATTGAAAAGTTACACGGATGCAATTTTGAAATTCTATGGAAATCACAGTTTCTTTGCTCAAGTACAATATCACAGGGATTCATGTCATACTCATCGTCTCCTGATCATTTATGAATGAGACCAGTTTAAATTGAATAAAAGTACTCAAAAATATATAATCTCTCTTGTTATAAATTATTAAAATTCCAACATACCAACAATTAATGCAGCAACTTCAGAACATGTTGGTAGATTGTACATGCGTCCATCACGTGACATCCTTCTAATGAGATACAACTTAACATTCATACCGTGTTTTTCCTTGAAGTATTTAGCAACCATACGAAAATTCTTTGCAATTGGATTATCAACACCTATCATATTCTTTAGATCATGCATCTAGAATAGATGGATCAATCGCATCAGCAGTTTTTTATCTAAAAAAATAAAATAAAAATCTCATTATATAGAATTAAACATATACATGATATTTAGCAAATTATATATATATATATATATATATATATATATATATATATATATATATATATATATATATATATATATATATATCCAAATAGAAAATACCTGACGACATCAACCCGATCTTGAGTTTCATCCTCGCTGCAATACATATACAGCTGTGAAACTTAGGAGATTCACCTACTTTAGGTAACAAACTACCCATCGGGTGAAAGTTATTTTCACCAAGCCTATATGAATATGTACCATGTCTGAATGGTCTTGGATTCCACCCATCGAAGTAAAGGCGTACATCATATTATAAGCACGTATGTGCTCAATATAATTTCGACTCTTAATATGCCTATTTTGTAGAAGATCAAGCAACATGCGTGGAGGTTGTTTAAGGAGAGGAAGTTGTATTTTACCACGACTACAACACAAACCAAACTCCGGATTACTCAATGGAGTTTTTTTAATCCTCTCATCAAACCACATAAGCGCAGCGCAAAATCCACGCAGGTATGTTGGATCACCCATATACTGGTAAGATAATCAATGAAAAATATATATGTCACATTTTATATAATGGCGTAATATATTGGCTCATATGTGGAATATATTAGTTAATTAAAATTACCTACTACCAATATCTCATTATTCCTCCGCCCAGCCATGTCCTTCTTGTCATGGATCTTTTTTCATATCTATTTTTCGTGATTTCTTAAGTACCTCAAGATGTGATGGTTCTCCAATGATATCTCTTCGCTGTTTGAGAGTATATTTATCTAGTAACTGCTCTATACGCTTTTCTGCAAGAGGCATGCCCTCTTCAATAAAAGAAGGTACGGTTATTCCAACATCCACAGAATAAATATACACATATATAAATGGTAATTAATTGTAGATTTTTTAATAATTTATAAGGAGTATGTAATTCAAATGTTTTGAAACTGTAGAAGTGCATTTTTTATGAATATACTCATTGTATCCTCTAGGATCTTCATGATACATAAAATAATCACACGAATGAGACTTGAGATGTCTTCTCATTGATATAGTAAATCTCATGTTCATTTTATTGCACCTTGTCATTGCTTTGTAATCTTCATCCATATTCCCTTAATATATATTTTTCACATATATAACAATTGGGGTCGACTTTGATGTAAAAAAATAAATCTATGTAAAAATTATATTTGATTTGAAAGTAATGAAAATCTTACTTGAGCAAAAATCCTTACCAAAATTAGTAATTTCAACGGAAAGGTGCCTCCTAACTTGAAGTAGAACATCGGGCCTAACAGTTAAGTGTTTATCGGGTCTAACTGATGTGGAGCTCTTAGGAATATCATAGGTATTTGGTTGAGTCAATAATGCGTTGCCATTATCTATAATACATACATGAATACAACATTACATGACCACTAGATGTCTTAAATTCAACATCATTCCTTTAATGAAGAACCCCCTACTACTTTATTTACTCAATTTCATACTTTATTCATTATCTCTCTTACTTTATTCAATATTTTTCCTACTTTATTACCATCTCTCCTACTTACACTTTTGTTTTAAAACTTGTGTCTGACCTCACGAGTAATTGAATCCGAAATGCACACGGTATAATTATAGTAAAATATTTAAAACACCATGAGACAGTATAAAATGTTATCGGATAGGGACTTATACGCTATTGATTAAATTTGTCTAATGGTTCAGAGGTATATATTAATCAATACATGTCGTTTGTCAAGCGATTAAAATTATAAAAATCAAGTTAAAATAGATGTTTTTACGTGTTTTTAACCAGGTTTTGATGATTTAGATCGCTTTTCAAAGAATCACGTATGAATGTAATTTTGCTTTTGTATTTTACTCAAATGATTCCTCGCCGTGAGGAGCACCTTCTTAATAAATTTACTGATGTTACTTAAAAATATTGGAACCAAAATTATCCTACCGTACAGGCGATATATATAATTAACATTGCAACTTATTTTAATTCGGAGGCCATTATTCTTAATGCACATTGGTACATGTCAACTAACATGCTCAATTTATTACTACATTAATTCCAGCAGGTAATTAATATGTTTCGTGCATGGACCAAGGTGATATTTTGACGGCCAGAAATAACGATGACACAACGACAAACATGATTGGAAAGTGATGATAAATAAGTTTGAGGACCCAATTATTGGAGTGGTTTGATTTGTCTTCATGGTAATTTTATGTCTGCATGAAATTAAGGTTACTTGTATGATGTACATATCTATTATTGGAGTATTAATATTTACTAAATTCAACACCTTTCTACAACTTTGAACTTTTAGATGGGATGGAATTTTATTATGGTATTAGAGTCTTTGGCTCATGCCCAACCTGGATTCGAATCTTCACGGAGACAATCCCCGCCCCATATTATGTTTCCACTCTAATAGACTCCACAAAGAGGTTGAAATCGGCCACTAATGCGGGAGAGTATTGGAGTATTAAAATAAATGACTAGATTTCACACCTCTCTACATATTCGAACTTTTAAATGAGATGGAATTCTATCATCTATGTCAAATGATCATGTAGATAAAAAATTCACAATCTAGGTCCGTACTCAATTTAGAAAGTATGAGAATTAGAATTCTTTCAACTTTGAATTATTTTTCCAATGGGTGAATCGGACAAAGTCGGCTCAGGTTAAAAGCTTTAGTTCCGAGAAACTTGAATATCGGGTATAAATGATGACAAATACTTGAAACCTTTGTATATTCCAATTTTTACTACCAATAATTCTAATGAATAGAGGAGGATTAAGCAAAGTAATTAGAAGGATTTATATTAAGAAGAAGAAAAGAATTCTAACTATGAGTTTTTACTCCAAGAGAGTGGACTTCCACTCCCAAGAATATTTGATACTCTACAAGAAATTTGTGACTGAACTTTCGAAAAAGCTAAACCGACGATCTACATGAGAGCAGGAATACTTAATCATATCATAATTTCGGCCTTTAATATAATAATATTAAGGGAAAAAGAAACATGTCATGTTATTGATTGAAAATGACCATTATTACCTTTACTATAAGAAGAGTTTTATTATATATATAAACCGTAAGTAATATTTGCGAGGCATCAAATCAACGTCATACTTTTAGCTAGAAACACTACAACTTGGATACACAAAATTTCTTAAACACCAAAAGTTTATTGATATAGTACATTCTCAAAAAAAAAGTTTATTGATATACTTGCAAAAATAAACAGCCTGTTTGGCTTAGAATTTTCAAAATTGAGATATACATGTTATAGTGTTTGGGATGCCACTTTACCATCTTGTTTCCAAACTTAATTGAATTCCTACTCAATTAACTTTCTCCTTCACTTCCAAACCTACAATACCCTATAAAATTTTATACCAAACACAAATTTTAACAATTCAATTAAAATTTAGTCAATATTCATCACTTCACCTTAATTAAAACGGAAATTCCGACCCAACCAACCCTAAAATGAGCACAGTGATGCTCCTAATTATAGAAACTCCACTCCATACTATCTAATCTATACCACTCCCATCGAGAGACATGTTTGGATACAAATAATCTAGAGTCCGTCTCCTGAGAGTCCACAATATAATGAGAGTCCTTGAGAGTCCTATATAATAGACAAATATATACAATTTATACATAAAACTATACAATATGATTTTTTTTGCGGGTTGACCCGGGTCGACCCACATTTTCCCCTTATAATCCGCTTTCATTAGTCCATCCAATCATATTGATACTTTGGGACAAATTGCTTATATTTGGTATATAATTGTCTATGTTTAATGTAAAATTATTGATGACAAGCTATTTATCTCAAAAAACTCAATATTTATAAAATAAACATAGAAATCAATTTCATTCATCAATCAATAAAATATCATTACATAAAAAACAATACAAAAAATTTAAAATCACTATATCCAAACTACATTCATCCTCGCAAACAAAAAAAAAACACCCTTGACTTGTTCGTCAACTTCTCCATCCACGCCTCCATCTTTATCATCAATCATTCAACCACCATTTTTACGAAAACCTACTATATGCAACAAAAAAAAAAAAACAACCAACATCAACAATTTACATATAGACATACACAATTTACATAAAAACCTAAACAATATTTTTTTTCAAAAGATGAAATAAAATACCTATATTCAAGCATCACCAATTTACCCTTAACAATCAACAATTACAGTATAAACATAGGTTATTCATACATAATAATCGAAGGAAAAAAATGAAGCATAATAACCGAAGCAAAAATGAAGCATAAACATAGACATCACCAATTTACCTTTAACAATCAACAATTACAGTATAAACATAGGCATCACCAATTTACCCATAACAATCAACAATTACAGTATAAACATATGCTATTCATACATAATAATCGAAGCAAAAAAGAAGCATAATAACCGAAGAAAAAATGAAGCATAAACATAGGCATCACCAATTTACCCTTAACAATCAACAATTACAGTATAAACATAGGCTATTCATACACAATAATCGAAGTAAAATGAAGCATAATAACCGAAGCATAAACATATACATCACCAATTTACCCTTAACAATCAACAATTACAGTACAAACATAGGATATTCATACATAATAATCAAAGCAAAATTGAAGCATAATAACCGAAGCAAAAATGAAGCATAAACATAGGCATCACCAATTTACCCCTTAACAATCAACAATTACAGTATAAACATAGGCTATTCATACATAATAACCGAAGTAAAAATGAAGTATAAACATAGGCATAACCAATTTACCCTTAACAATCAACAATTACAGTATAAATATGCTATTCATACATAATAATCGAAGCAAAAAATGAAGCATAATAACCGAAGCAAAAATGAAGCATAAACATAGGCATCACCAATTTACCCTTAACAATCAACAATTACAACCAAAACAACAAAAAACGAAGCATATCATGCACAACAACAATCACTTCAACATTATCAATAGAGTTCAAACATGCAAACATCAACAATTATAGGTCAAGTATGCACAATTAAGGTTAAAACATCAACAATTACACATGAAATATAAAGTTACGCGAAATCAATAAAAATCACCAAACCAAACAAAAAATGAAAAAAACTGAAGAATCGAGAGAAGAAACCTAAAAATCGAGGAAACGACAACGTTATGACTTATATGTGTTGTGTAGTCCGATATCCGCCGGAGAAGATAACCGGAAAAGCTTCGAATTCCGACCAACCGTTTCAAAAGTCGACCAAATGAAAAAACGAAACCGGCAGAAAGGTAGATCGGGCGATGGGCTACTCAAATATGCGATCGGATTTAAGATTGGTGGCCGGACGGCAGAGATATCGCCGGAAAAGCCTTCGAATTCCGGCCAACCGTTTCAAAAGTCGACCAAATAAAAAACGAAACCGGTAGAAAGGTAGATCGGGCCATGGGCTACTCAAATATGCGATCGGATTGAAGATTGGTGGTCGGACGGCGGAGATATCGCCGGAAATGTGATCGGAAAAGAGAGAGAGAGAAAGGAAGAGGAGAGGGTAGAGAGAGAGAAGAAAGAAGGAAATGAAAGAAAAAAATAAAAATAGGGTATTTATATTAATCTGACAACCCGTTTTTAGATCCATATTACCGAACCCGCAACCCAGGATCCGCAAATTGACCCACGAATTTGAATAGAAACCAAGTTATCCCCAAATTGTGTATAATTGTGTATTTGTTCAGGACTCTCATGGACTCTTATAGTATATAGGACTCTTTTAAGTTTTAGTAAATAATCTATGTTTAGTCGGATGTAATGCAAATGTATGCACCCATATAAAACAATCGGTATTTTTGCAAACTAAATGTGTACTGTAGAGAGTAAGCTCGAGAAATTAAAGATCCTAATTTTCCTAAATAAATAAATTATGTTAGTATAAAATTTGGTGACTATGTCAATCGATTAAGTGGTGATAATGGAGTAATTTTTTTCTAATATTCTAGAAAAATATGAATTTTATTACAATAAACACGGACCATGTACACCAGGATGTTTCTCGTATCTGCAATGCCAGTAGTATATCATCATTAGTGGAAGGGAAAGAGAAAAATGAAAAAAAAATATCATTTGAAAAATTAACCTAATATATTAACCCGAGTTTACATTTGAATTTAATTTAGACTACATTTGACATGAATTTCACTCCTATATAAAGAGACCATATGGTCACATTTGAAAATCAGGAAGTAAGGCAAATTAGAATTGCCACCTTTTAATTTCCCCATATATAAATTAATTAACACTTGCCAATTTCACTTTCCAAAAACACTCCTCTAAACTATCACAAATGGCACCTACGGAAATACCCCATGGCGCCATCACCGTGGCTACGAAAATCGCAAAAATCCATCCGTGCCACCCGGAAAAGGCCTACGTAACATTCTTGGCCGGCAATGGTGACTACGTTAAAGGAGTCGTTGGTTTGGCCAAGGGTTTAAGGAAAGTCAAGAGCGCATACCCTCTAGTGGTCGCGATCTTGCCTGATGTACCCGAGGAACATCAGGAGATATTGAGGTCGCAAGGGTGCGTGGTTAAGGAGATTTTGCCGATATATCCACCGGAGAACCAGGTTGATTTCGCCATGGCTTATTATGTCATCAATTATTCCAAGCTTCGCATATGGAATGTAAGTACTACTTCTACTATTTAACGTACTCCTCGTAGTCACGAATTTATACGTTCATGGCATTCACCATGCTTATAATTTTACTATTCATTTTCATTTGTCATTGTTATTGTTTTTGTTTTACTCATTGCCGGTTAAATGGTCAAAAGGTCAGTAACACATGCTCAATAATAGTCACTTCCCAAAAGGTTGCAATTCAGTGTAATGCAAAGTGATCAATAAATTGTGACCAAAAGTCATAACGTTGCGACCTCGTCGAAGAGGTCCACAAATGAAATTATGAAACTAGTAAGAATATCTTTATCAGAATTATACTATTTCCTGCCACGTTTTTTTCTGTAAAATCAGATAAACATTCTCTTTCATGTCACATAAATAATCCACTAGGTTAAAATCAAACACAAAAAAAAATATACAAGTAAAACTGGATAAAACCTACATTTTTCTTTTCTTTTCTCAGTAGTCATCATTACCCTTTATATCTAATTAATTTATAAAAAACATTCATATATATTAAATGTACAAAATATAAATAATTGACAAAAAAAATATAGTACTCCCTCTGTCCCGGATAACTTCATACATTAGAGTTGACGCGCATTTTTATGCGAAAAGTTAAATCAATGATAAAATATATAAAATGTAGGAAATAATGTATTTTTAGTGGTAAAATGTGTAATTTGAGTGTAAAGTTGAGATTGTTTATTATTTGTTGTGTGTGAGGTTGCTTCCTATTTAAGTAATGTATGAACGTTTGTCGAACAATAAAAAATGATAAATATATGAAGTTCTGCGGGACAGATGAAGTAGTATTGTTTATATTTTCTTCATTGGATTCTAAGCAGGGCGGACCCGGGGGGGGGTGGGGTTATAGTCAATATTTTCGAAAATTTTGGATTTCATCCCCTTAACCCTCGAAAAAACCTCATATATGTAATTCCCCCGAGGTTGAAATCCTGAGTCCGCTCCTGATTCTAAGTTTATGTTTCTTTCTAATAATTGGTAACACCACCACCAACTTACGACAGACGGTCCATAGCATTGTTCATGTAAAATGAACTAATTAAGAGAAGTACTGCAATAAGCAAATGTACTAGTCGGTGAAGTTGAGATCTCAATCACTTTTATTGAGATGGATATTGCCGTGTATTAGGATTCCAAACACATTCTTTTTACTAGATTATGGGTTTGATTTGGACGGATGCATTTTGCTCCAAATATAGCCCTTAGTCAGCAGAGTAAAACACTTCGACCTTGTGTGAATATATATATATATATATATATATATATATATACATACGGATTATGGAGTATAATTTTTTTTTCAAATTAAGGGGTGAATGTTCCACTGTGCCTCTCCGGACTTCTCCCTATGGAAAATGATGGAAGGTATTGGTTCGATACTTGTTTTATCATTACAAACCTAAGATTCACAAAAGCACTTGCATCTTCTTTGGCAGGGGTTAGACTAAACCTCGCCCTTAATTACAATCCTTTTTTCAAGTGTTACAGTTGGACTTATATTTAACCAACTGTGAAATGCATATGTTGTGCACTACATTTGTCCGAGTCTAATAAATATACTCAGATTAAAGCCTGACCGTTAGCTTAACTCTTTGTCAAAGACTGTCACTATCAAAATTGGAAAAGTGTTATTAGTGTTTAGAGTTAAAGTTAATAAAACAATTAATGATAGACATTATTACCTTGTCAACTTGTATAATTAGACAAGAAACAGCAATACTGCAGTGACATTTTTGGTCCAGTACATCAGTTGAAAGCAATGTAATTTGGGCGGATCAAATCCAACCAAAGGCTCCTTTCATGAGTTAGGTAAGTATAATCATTGGACAAGATAACATTTTTGGTGAGAAGTTTAAGTGGAAATAACTAAATAGAAAAGAAAACTAATCTTCAGCATTATCCAACTACTTAATGCCCTGTTTCACACTAACCAGCAAAAGATATTTATTATGAGTACTATAGATGATAGGCCTACATGCTAAATCAAACATGTCTGAAAAGTTAAGAACATCAATCAATAAGAATTATGCAAAATATGAAACTCAATAGTGATGTTATTATGCGGTCGAGTTTTAACCAGTACTCGACTTGACTCGTAAAAGTTCAAGTCCAACTTGTGCGGTAAGATAATTCAGTCGAGCTATGTTTTATGATTGCTCAGCTCGAATTGTTCCAATTTTTCCATTTTGATTCAACTTCGAGTATGATTTTAGTCTCGTTTATCTAACAAACTGATCTAAACTCAACGGTGAGTTGAGCTCAGGTAGAACTACACTTGGCTCGACTCGTTTAACAATACTACTCAATATTTCTTGCTAAGGAATTTTGAGATAGAACCTACTAGTGGTTTCACACAACACAAGGTTTACCATAATCTATATATGTTCTGTAAAAATTGCAGTTTGTGGAGTACAGCAAGATGGTATACCTTGATGCAGACATACAAGTGTATGAAAACATTGACCATCTTCTGGACAGCCCAAATGGCTACTTCTATGCTGTAATGGACTGTTTCTGTGAGAAGACATGGAGCCACTCACCTCAGTACTCTATTGGCTACTGCCAGCAGTGCCCTAAGAAGGTCACCTGGCCTAAACACTTGGGTTCCCCTCCTCCCTTGTACTTCAATGCAGGAATGTTCGTCTACGAGCCGAGCAAGGTCACATACGACAACCTTCTCGAGACCTTGCGTATCACCACGCCTACACCATTTGCCGAGCAGGTATATACATGTTTGCATTGTTAACATTTAAAAGATTGGAACCGCGCGTTTTATAGTTATTACAAATATAGTTGTCTCCAATTCCGAGCTCTATGTTACTTTATGTCAACGGACTAAAAATCCTGGGTTTGCCCCAGAATGTGACACGATTGAGACGTGGCTTTAGTTGTAATGCCCTAAGGCCTAAACTTGTAACTGATTTCGTATTAAAATGGAACAGGATTTCTTGAACATGTTCTTCAACCCAATCTACAAGCCGATTCCTCTAGCGTACAACCTTGTTCTGGCAATGCTATGGCGCCATCCAGAGAACGTTGAACTCGACCAAGTCAAAGTTGTTCACTACTGCGCTGCTGTAAGATCATTCAGACTTGGTAAACAAGATATTCTTAATACATTGTGACATATCATTAATCATTTTTCGTCTGTAATCAGGGTTCGAAACCATGGAGGTACACCGGGCAGGAAGCTAACATGGAAAGAGAAGACATCAAAATGCTTGTGAAGAAATGGTGGGATGTTTATGACGACACATCGCTTGATTATAAGGTGGAGGTACTAGGGGATGGACCGTTCGCTAAGGCATCGATATTGGCTTCTCAGCCTGAGGCTGCTGTTGCATATGTTCCTGCCCCTTCTGCTGCTTGAAATGAGTCATGAAGCAAAGCATTGATCTACTATCCTATCTGTAGAATATTTGTGGTTTAAGTTTAAGTTTGGTTTGTTGTGATTTCTTCTCTTTATGTCATTTGATCTGATGTGTATAGCTGCAGTGGTTGAATTTGAACTACATTTGTTTGAGTGAAATATGTTTGTTTACTTCTTCAATTTCTATTTATTTTTATTGTAAGAGCACTTTGGACGGAAGTATTTTTAGAACTTTAAACTACTAAATGTATAAAGCTGTCTTGCAATGGGAGTTTTCATAAGCTACTAACTAGTAGGTCATGTGTTTGATCTATAATTACTAGTTCTATAGGAAGCTAATGTTTTATCAAAAAATTGGATGAGTCACCATTTACTGTCCACTCACGATAAAATTGTGTCATGTGAGACCCATTTTTGGGCCTATACCATTATGAATAAGATATTAGTAAGGATTTTAAGGAGGATTTTTTTTGGAACAAAGATAGCTTTTTATTCCAAGTAAACGTTCAAGTACAACGACCCAGAACACAAAGAGCAAACTACAGAAAGACAAACACAGCAAGGTTCATCCCAAAATTATAAAACAGGATACCCCATATAGGACCTACACAAAGGAACTAGCTTGGAATTAACAAGACAACGACCAATAGCTTTTTGCACCACACTTCGCAATATCCGTTGCATATCTTCAACCCCATCCGTAAAGATACGCCGGTTACGTTCAATCCAAAGTGCATACACAAATTCCGTGATTAGCACTTTCAGAATTCATGGTCCAGCTCTATCCCCTTTAGTACACGCAACAAGTTGGGGCAGCAGATCATGCCAGTCTCCATGAATCAAGGGCAAGCCAAACCAATGAAGGAGCGCCTCCAAGCAGCTCGAATATGAGAACAAGAAAAGAACAAGTGGTCAATAGATTCACTCACCACATGACAGAATACACAAGATAGGTCCGGAATGTCACAGGATTGTTGCAGACGATCTTTTGTCGCAAGTCTCCTTCTGGTTGCCAACCAAAATACAAATTTAGCCCGGGGTGTGCCTAAATTGCGCATAACCAATCCACTCCAAGGCTTCCTAGGAAGGGCAGGACGAAGCAATCTATATGCAGCACGCATATGAAACTCCTCCATCCCCAGAATGTCATCTCGAATCTTCTGTGAAGATTAGACAGTTTCTGTGGATTTTACTACAGTTTCTGTGAGAACTAGTACAGATTTTGTGGGTTTTAGTACAGATTCTGTGGTTTGTTTCTGAAAGTTTACAGAGTACAGCGTATTTTGCCAGATTGCACAGGAACCGTTGATCTGATCAATCTAACGGTTGAGATTTGAACTCAGGCAGAGGGAAAGTTAGTTCGCGGTTTACAGAAACAGAGCATCTAGTTCGTCTCTTCCGAATTCATTTCATTTGTTGTGTAATTCGTATATATAAGTTTGTATCTCTGTAAATGAAGGAGAGAATCATTCCATTAATCTTTCAATTGTCAGTTATAGTGAGAGAAACACTAGTGAGAGAGAGAATTGGTTGGAAGAGCTTATCGCCATTGTTGGTGATTGAAAAGCTTGATTCTTGTAATCTTTCATTGATTAGTGAATCGTTCTTGTTGTTCTCCGTGGATGTAGGCTAAGCCGAACCACGTAAATCTTGTGTTGATTTCTTTACGCATTCGATTGATTGTAGTTTCATAATCGTCTTTGTTTGATCGGTTATTTGATCGGAATTGTTCGATTGATCAACAATTGGCACCGTCTGTGGGAAGTCGAACTTGAAACTGGTGATCAATGGCGTCTACAACAAGATTTGATAGAGAGAAGTTAACTGAGAAGGTGGATTTTACCTTGTGGAAGGCGAAAATGGAAGCACTTCTGGTACAGCAAGGTGTAGAGCAAGCTCTGTTAGGCAATGATAGTTTTGACAAAGATTTCGATGAAGCTGAGAAGAATAGAATCATTGGGAAGGCTCGTAGCATCTTGATCTTGTCTCTTGGTGACAAAGCTCTGAGAGAAATAATCAAGGAGAAGACTGCAAAAGGCGTATGGGACAAGCTTGAGGAGTTGTATCATGTCAAGACTGTGGCAAGCAAGATCAAGCTCAAACAGATGTTCTTCTCATTCAAAATGAAATCTGATAAGTCAATTATTGAACATCTTGATGAATTTAATAAGCTGTGTTCTGATATGGAGTCAAGAGAGATGGCAGTTGGTGAGGATGACAAAGCAGTTATATTGCTCAGCTCATTACCTCAGAGATATGAACATTTTGTAGATGCAATTGTCATGACTAAGCCAGATGATCTGTCAGCTAAGTATGTGGAGTTAGCCTTGTGAAACAAGCTGGATCAAAAAGGTGTTAGTAGTTAACATGACACAGTTGCATAGAGCTTATTTGTGAGGCAACCATGGAACAAGAATCACAATCTGAGGAATAAACCATTCAATAACACCAGGAGAACTACCAAGCTACCTGAGAGAGGTGGATCTGATAATGTGGAGAAGAGAAAGTGCTATCATTGCAAGAAAGCTGGACATCTCAAGAAAGATTGTCCACTCATGAAGAACAAGTCTGCAGCACAATACAACACAGCAGATATTGCAGAAGGTAACATTTATGAAAATGCAGAAGCACTTGTTGTTTGTGAATCTCATATCAGTGATCATTAGGTGTTAGATTCTGGTTGTTCTTTCCATATTTCACCTGTTAAATCTTGGCTTAGTGAGTTAAGGACTTTTAATGGTGGTGAAGTGTTACTGGGGAATGATCATGCTTGCAGAATTAGGGGAATTGGCACTATATACATTAAGATGTATGATGGAGTAGTGAGGAAATTACAGATGTGAGATATGTTCCTGGTATGAAGGGAAACCTACTATCATTAGGTGTGTTTGATAGTAAGGGGTATAGCTATGGTTCATACCATGGTGTGCTGAAAGTGAATATGCAGAATAAGGTGGTTATTCAGGCAATTAAGGAGAATGGTTTGTACTACTTGCAAGGGTCAACCATTACTGGGCATAGTCATGTTACTAAGGAGGTGAATCACACTGATTTATGGCACATGAGGTTGGCACTTGTCAGTGATAAAGGACTGAGTGAGCTAGCAAAGCTACATGTGTTTAGTGATGATAAAATCTACAAACTAGAGTTCTGTGACCACTGTGTGATGAGTAAAGCTCATAGAGCTAGTTTCCAGTCTGGCAAACATACCACACATGGAATTTTGGAATATGTTCATTCAGATTTGTGGGGGCCAACAAGGGTGCAAACTCTGAATGGAGGAAGGTACTTCATGAGTATAATAGATGACTATTCAATGAAGCTGTGGGTCTTCATTCTCAGATCAAAAGATGAAGTTCTTGAGAAGTTTAAAGAGTGGTTAGCTGAAGTTGAAAACCAAACAAACAAGAAGCTGAAGTGTTTAAGGACTGACAATGGGATGGAGTTTGTTTCAACTGAGTTTAACAACTTCTGTAAAGAGAGAGGAATCCAAAGACATAGGACTGTATCAGGAACTCCACAGCAAAATGGAGTTGCAGAGAGGATGAACAAAACTTTACTGGAGAGGGTAAGGTGCATGCTATTGAGCTCATGCTATTGAGCTCAAGTTTAACTAAATATTTCTGGGAGAAGCTATGAACACAGCATGTTTCTTGATCAACAGGTGTCCCTCTAGTGCAATAAAGTTTAAAACACCTGAAATGGTATGGTCAGGAAAGCTCTCTAACTACTCAAACTTAAGAGTGTTTGGTTGCTCAGCATTTGCACATGTGAGACAGGACAAGCTTGGCCTAGGGCTCTGAGATGCTTATTCCTGGGTTATCCTAAGGGTGTGAAAGGCTACAAGTTATGGTGCATAAATGAGAGGAAATGCATCATAAGTAGAGATGTGATCTTCAATGAAAATGTGATGCCATTCAAGCAAGAATCACACAGTATACTTAAATCTGTGACAACTGATAAGAGTAATCAGTCTGAGGTGGAGATTGCAAACAATGATCCCACTATAGATGACATAGCACAAAATGTCATGATACCAGATGATACACAGGAGATATCAGCTGCAGATACACAGGAGATGAATACTCATGACACTGATCCATCTACACCTGTGAACATTTCAACTGACAATGAGGACAGCTCACATTCTGAAGAAGAAGATCAAATGTCTGAACAACAACAAGGTGCAACCTCAAATGAGTTAAAAAATTGGAACCTGACACAGCACAGGAATAGGTGAAAAGGTGCATGGAAACATTCAACTAGATTTGGTTGGGCTAACTATGTAGCTCATGTGTTGAATGTAGCACAGGATATTGATAATATTGAGCCCAGAAATTACAATGAAATTGTAAGCTGTAATGAAAGGAATCAGTGGATTCAAGCTATGAATGATGAGCTATTATCTCTGAACAAGAATGGTACATGGAAGATAGTGGACAAACCAAAAGAAGCAAAGATTGTAGGCTGCAAATGGATCTACAAGAAGAAGGTGGAGACAACTGAATCAGGTGAATCAATAAGATTCAAAGCTAGATTAGTTGCAAAAGGTTTTACACAGAGAGAAGGTATAGATTTCAATGAAATCTTCTCACCTGTGGTAAAACATTGTTCTATCAGGTTACTTCTTGCAATTGTTGCTCAACAGGAGTTAATTCTGCAGCAGCTAGATGTGAAGACTGCATTTCTTCATGGAAATCTAGAAGAAAAGATCTATATGTCTATACCAGATGGAGTTAAGTCTAACAAAGACAAGGATCAGGTGTGTTTGCTTCTAAAATCTCTTTATGGGCTGAAACAAAGTCCCAGACAATGGTATAAGAGATTTGATACTTATGTGCTGAGTATTGGATTTATAAGAAGCTCATATGACAGCTGTGCATACATACTTAATTGTTCAACTGATGCAATCATATTTCTATTATTGTATGTTGATGATATGTTGTTGGCTGGTAATGACATCTCAGAGATTAGTAAAGTGAAGAAACTACTGCAAAGTGAGTTAGAAATGAATGATTTAGGCAATGCTAGTAGAATCTTGGGCATGGATATCACAAGAGAGCTGAAACACAGTACTCTATACTTATCTCAGCAACACTATGTTAACAAAATTTTGTCTAGATTCTATATGCATCAAGCCAGTGAAGTTTCTACACCACTGGGTCAACATATCAAGCTTTCTCTAGATCAATGTCCTAAAGATGAAAAGGAAGTAGCTGAAATGGAGAGAGTTCCTTATGCAAATGCAGTTGGAAGTCTCATGTATTCAATGGTCTGTTGCATACCAGACCTTGCTCACAGCATGAGTGTGGCAAGTAGGTACATGAGTTTTGCAGGGAAAGCACATTGGGAAGCTGTAAAGTGGATATTGAGATACATGAAAAGGACAGCTAACCATGGTCTGAAGTTTATGAAGAATAATGTTGCAGATGCAGAAGCTTTGGTGAGATATGTTGATTCAGACTTTGCTGCTAATCTAGATAGTAGGAAGTCACTTACAGGTTATGTTTTCACATTATATGGTACAACAATCAGCTGGAAGTCAGTGCAACAACCTGTGGTAGCACTCTCAACCAGAGAAGCTGAATTTATAGCACTTACTGAAGCTATCAAGGAAGCTATTTGGCTCAAGGGAATTATCAAAGAGTTTGGTATTGTTCAGGAGTGTATATGCATATATTGTGATAGTCAGAGTGCAATACATCTTACTAAACATCAGATGTATCATGAGAGAACCAAGCATATTGATGTAAAGATGTACTTTATCAGAGATATTGTAGAGAAAGGAGAAAATAAAGTAAAGAAGATCTCAACCTTGGACAATCCAGCATATGCAATGACTAAGGTATTGTCATTAGGGAAGTTTGATTATTGTTGCAGATTGATCAACAATTGCAGCAATGTCACAGCAACATCAGTTTGATGATGGATGAGAGGGGGTCTGTTCTAACCTCAGGAACAGGATGAAAAGGGGATTGGTTCTAACCTTGAAGGAACAGGATTAAGTGAGAACTGAAGTAAGAAACTCTCTAAAGGTGGAGAATTGTGAAGATTAGACAGTTTTTGTGGGTTTTACTACAGTTTCTGTGAGAACTAGTACAGATTCTGTGGGTTTTAGTACAAATTCTGTGGTTTGTTTCTGAAAGTTTACAGAGTATAGCGTATTTTTCCAGATTGCACAGGAACCGTTGATCTGATCAATCTAACGGTTGAGATTTGAACTCAGACGGAGGGAACGTTAGTTGGCGGTTTACAGAAACAGAGCATCTAGTTCGTCTCTTCCGAATTCGTTTCATTTGTTGTGTAATTCGTATATATAAGTTTGTATCTCTGTAAATGAAGGAGAGAATCATTCCACTAATCATTCAATTGTCAGTTATAGTGAGAGAAACACTAGTGAGAGAGAGAATTGGTTGGAAGAGGTTATCGCCATTGTTGGTGATTGAAAAGCTTGATTCTTGTAATTTTTCATTGATTAGTGAATCGTTCTTGTTGTTCTCCGTGGATGTAGGCTAAGCCGAACCACGTAAATCTTGTGTTGATTTCTTTACGCATTCGATTGATTGTAGTTTCATAATCATCTTTGTTTGATCAGTTATTTGATCGGAATTATTCGATTGATCAACATCTGCAAATGAGCTATCTCATCCCTATACTTCAACAACTTCTTAAAGATATACGAAGCTTGTAAGCTTTTAAGGAGGATTTTCAAATTAAAAAATGTTAGAAGGTTTTCCAAAAAGTTCAACCATTGTTAGTGGATTAAGAAACATAAAGTGGAAGATCAAGGGGAATACTGGGGTTCAAACGCTCCCAAAATTTGAATTTTTTTTACATGTAATATTTCGACTATATTAAAAAATATTCCGGATATAACCTTCGAAATAATTTGTACCCCGTTCAAATCCTTTCTCTGCCCACGAAACTTGTAAACTAAAATCAAGCCCAACTGATAGAACGCGCCAAAAAATGACAAAACCATGGTCCAATGAAAGCCCAAATGACAAAACGAGCCATCAAACATGGCTAATTCGAGGCTTGTCAATGTGTTCCAAAAAGTCGTCGTCCTCTCCTAGAGAAACAAAAGGTCGTGGTCTTAGACAGCGAGAAAAATGAAAAGTAGAAAAGAAACGTGGTTATCTAATTAGCCGGATCTGTAAAATGAAAAGAAAGGATAATATCGAATTATTATAGGAGTACAATTTTGACGACACGAATATTCTCCTTCATGTACTCATATTCTTCCCAAATACTCTCTCCGTTACACTAATAACTTTCTAACTTTTTTTTTTCTATTAGAAATTTCCTAACCCCATAAATTGAATGTTTTTACTCCCACTAACTAATTCATTATTATTTATTTTTCCTACTTTATTCAATCACTCTTTTACTTTATTACCCACTTATAACTTTACCAATATAATATCCACTACAAACTATTTGTTTATTACAATTTCTTAAATGAAGAGAAAGTAAGGGGTTAGGAAGGTTTTAATGGACCAGAGGGAATAAATTCAAGTAAGGAAATGTATTTTCGCATTCGTGTTCTATCATCTTACGAGACAGATAACTTCTTTTCAAACGCATGCATTCCTCTTTCGGAGATTATGTTGATTTCGCATTCGTGTTCTACTTTATTAATGATGTATTGAAATATCCGATCATACTTGAGATTAAAATGTTAAGTTTGTAATATTGAAATGAAACCAATGTTTGGTGTGTATTTTGAATGTACCACTAGCACGTCGTCTTGTATAACCAAGAGAGATATACAACAATTGAGTGAAAATCAAGTTATGGTAATTTATTTTTCATGGTGTTAGTTGAAAAGATTGTCATGTTTTCTTTGTCACTTTGTGTAATTGTTGTGTTAATTCTTATTGATATGGTTGTGTATTTGCGGTGGTAGAATTTGTAATAAAGTGAATGATCAATATTCAATACGCATATTTTTGTTATCTTGTTATCAGAGATATTAATTGAAGTGTTAAGGTTCGTCATCTTCAAGTTGATCTGACTTGTAGTTGTAGTGACAAATTTCGCTTTGATAGCTTAGTGCCAAACAACCCGATTAACATGTTCGTGGAGTTCGTTACGTTGACATGATGAACACAGCTTAAACAATGCATCTGCGAACTCACAACTCATTCGAGTTTGAATTTCGAGTACGAAGCTTCACCTCATTTTTTAAATTTGAAGCTTCCTTTCAAGAATCAAATGAATGCACTAAAGCTGTGCATTATTCTCACAAAATTCCAGAAAACAACAACTACAAACTGCATAATTTCAACAAAAGGAGGGATTATTCTATTGTACTCCAAAGTAGAATCATACAATACAACTAAGGCATCAACCAAAAGCTTATCTCCAATACACCTCTAGCAACAAAACAATGTATATACAATTATTTTATACTTCCTCCGTCCCGTCCCATGTTATCCACTTTAACTTTTTTCAGTCAACAGTGTCCAACTTTGACTACAAATTAATCTTAAACCGCAAATGTAAATGTTCAATTAAATTATAAAATTTATTGTTTAAAATTTATTCATAGTCAAAGTTGAAAATGGTTGATCGAAAAAAGTCAAAATGTATATCATGGTACGAGACGAAGGAAGTAGTATGTATAAGTATAACAACTTTGATTCAGATAAAACTTTTCTTGATTCATCATGTTTCCCTTCTTAACATAATTGTTGAACAAGAAAGCTAGCTTGCTTCTACTCTAGAGAAAAATTAAAAAGAACCATTAATTAACATATTCTTTGTACACCTAATTAACAATAAACTAATTAAAGAATAATTCCACCTCAATAGGGATGCACATTTTTAGTCAATCCACCATTGATATTAGTGAAAAAACCCATCAACTCAGGCCGGTACGGCAAATACGACCGGCGCCGGTCCGCCTTCGCCTTGCTCTTCAAGTACACCTCGTGCGCCGATAAAGCCGGTTTCTTAGCCTTCTTACTCGTTTTCTTCCCTTTCACACTCGACACCTCCACTCTCGGTGGCTCCGCCTTCACCTCAGCCGGAGGCGCGTGGGGAGCGTCGTTGAGGAAAACAAACGTGTCCTTACCATCACTATTACTCCGGCCCATCAACTCCTTGAACCGCCAGATCTTAGAAAACCCAGTCGAGTTGCTCTTCTTGCAAGTAGCCGACACTTCGACCGCTTTCCGGTCCGACCACTCGCAACACGGCCCATTTATGTCGTCATTTCCTGACCCGGATGACGTCATCCCTTGCTCGATTTCGACAAACACGTTTTTGACCGGTGGATTGATCGGCAAATCTTCTTCTCCGGTGAAATCTTGGTGGAAGAAGGGGAAAATTGGCTTGATCTGCCCGTTCACAAACGCATCTTCAGCTGCTATTAGCGACGAATTTGAATCTCCACACATAAACGAAAATTCACCTTCTTCTTCATCACTGTCGCTCAAATCTTCAATTTCTTCCTTTTCGAGATCAGTGAGCTCAAACCCAGTTCCAAGATTCAATCTTTCGGACAATTCTTCACTCAATTCGGCATCAGTGAGCTCAAGATTCATTTTTTGGGACAATTCCTGGCTCAATTCGGCATCTGCATCAGAAACTCGATCTTGAACATTCATCTCCATATCCGAAATTTCTGTACTTTTTTTTTTTTTTCACACTAGATTTTCCTGAGGATTGGAAAATTGGGTGATTCTGGTGAGGAGAATAGATTTAATAGAGGAGAGAAGAGTGATGAATTGAAAGAAGGAAAGGGGAATTATATATGGGGTAGGTGGTTGGTCGAAGGTAAGAAATGTTTGGTTCTGTTCTTTCTGTTCACATTCTCTTGTAATATATTGATTAGTGAACAAGTTGTCTATATTTGAACACATAAACTGTTAAACAATTTACTTAATCAGTACTTGTCAGCATGTGCTTAATTTGGAGTGTTAATTAATTGTACTGACAACACTCCAAGTTTTGTGTAATTGTACGTCAACCCTCTTGAGTTTTCAAATACTCTAAAGAAACCATGTACACTTGTATTTTTTGTGGTGCAACAATCCAATTCCACAAATGTTATTATTAGTACGGGATTATTTGGAATTGCAGGACCTAAATTACACGAATGGTTGGTCACATAACTTAACCAGGCCGATCTAGTAAGCTTGACGAGGCACTTCCAACATTGATTCACTACGAGAATGTTACTGCGTATATAGTAGACTAACTCTCGAAGTCTCACGTGATATGATGAATGGGATGACGACTTCTACATAAAGCAAATAATATCATAACATTGATACTTATGTGATTCGAGCAATGATAATGGTGCTAGCTCCAAAGGGTCATATCTCAATCTGCAAGCGGACAAGTCGTGACAAATGCACAAACGAAACACACGATGTGACGTACTTATAAATGTAAAACGAGGTTTATGAGACTATTGGAGCCTCAGTGGAGCAGCATGCCTCGTAATGAATGACCAGAGTTCTTGTCCAGAGACATTGTTTTTATATACCTAATCAATAATCTAGTTGAAATATTTTGAAGTTAAAAACAATTGCTTGCACGTCTTTTGAGATTTAAGTACATCCGATGTAGATCATACATATCAAGTTGAATAGCGATATATGTACAACTTTTAAAGGGTGGATGGAAGTTGAAATTTTCAAATTCGAAAGGAGATTTGTGTAAAATGTGAACTTTAGGGGAGATTATGACAATTATACAACAAAATCGACTTTGAAGACATGAAGGAAAGTAGATAGGAAATGAGGGGGACAGAAGAAGACGAAAAGATGATTGCGCGTTCACGTTTGTTGCCAATTTCCGAAATTGAATTTATTAACACCAATTTATTACTAAACTTTTGTGTGGGCTGCACCCTGCAAATAAGTAGTTACAATGAAGCTTCTCTTTTTCTTTTTCCATACGCCGAATGACATACATGTATTCTAGAATCATATCCCTTTGTTGACCCTTTAATTTTTCTTCTTTTGTTTCATTCTAAGTCTATCCAAAGAGAATGGGTATAATTATAAAATGATACTAGTTTCAAAAAAAATCAATATATTAGTCATATGTAAAAAAAACTTCCTACAAATTAGTCAAAAGATTTCTAATAACTTTGTAAAAAAATATTACCATTCTTGATATAATCACTTTCTTAATTACATATCTAATCAAATACTTTATTTTTATAATCAAAATAGATGTAATTATGCTTGTTACAATATATAAATTTTCATGTTAATAGGTTTGTTATGTGATGCTTGTTTATCAGAAATTATGATACTTGTTTATCAGAAATTAGAAATAAGATACTTGATTTTTAGTGTTGATGTTTGTTTTCTAGAAATGTGATGCTTGCTTTGAAATATGATGCTTGATTTTCAGTAATTGAATTCAAATATGATGCTTGTATCATTCGATTTGTGTGAAATTTGGAGAAGAGCAATATTGATTGGGATTTTTTCTATAATTAGATTGATTATATGAATCAATTAGTCAAATTTGATGATGCTTTTGATGACAAATACCATTTTAAATTGAGGGCAAATTCGAAAGATTAGACAAGTAGATACTAAATTGTAGAAAATAAAGTATGTATGACTTATAGGTAGTAAAGATTTGGGGGTGGTATCACTTTGTAATTCACCATTTTTATAAAACATCCAAATTAATACGAGTAAGTATAGTAAAAGAGAAGATTTTCCTAATCTATAGAAAAATCTGATTTTTACAATAAAGAACCGGTCAGAAACACTACAAGCCGGTCAGTAGCTTTTATATAAATGACCAAATAAACAATACACTCTCACAAAAGTCACACAATTCTCAACTATCTTTCTCTCTCTACAAAAGCTCTAATGAGAGAAACATTCATCTCTCTCTCCCTCTCTTGGTCATCACTCTCTCCATATCCTCCGCCGGAACCATCGCCGGAAACATATCCTCCACCGGAAATTATGGTGCTCCAACACGGCGGCAATCAAATCGTACCGGTCAATATCTCTCTCTCTCTCTCTCTCTCTCACGCGCGGTTTCGCCGAATTTCTGCCGGATCTTGCTGGATTTCCACCGAATTTTCAAATCCAGTTGCTAAAAGGTTCAAATCAACAAATTCATCTCGTTTTTTTCGTTAAAATCTCATTTGGAAGTGAAATTTGACCTTTTATTTTTTGTTTTTCGTTGATTTTACGATCTGATGCTTCCAAATCTGAAACTAGATCTGAAATTCGTACAGTAAAAATCGAATCATGTTATCTGGTGTTTTGTTATGGTTTTAAGAGCTGGTGTTATAGTTTTAAGCATCATTGTTATGGTTTTTAGCTTGTGTTGAATGTTTCCGCCTGTTATTGTTTTAGCGCATATGTTATAGTTTCAATACCTATTATTGTAATTTTAAGCAGCAACATTAGTGTTTTTAGCCTCTGGTGAAATATTTATGATTTGATTTTTTGCAAATGCTTTGTTATAGGTTTAAGATGCACTGTTATGGTTTTAAGCATCGATGTTACTGTTTTTAGCTTGTGTTGCATGTTCGTGCTTTGTTATCGTTTTAAGAGGCATTGTTATAGTTTTAAGATGCACTGGTATGATTTTAACATTAATATTACTATATTTAGCTTATGTTGCATGTCCATGCTTTGTTATCATTTTAAAAGCATTGTTATAGTTTGAAGATGCACTGGTATGATTTTAAGCATTAATATTACTATATTTAGCTTATGTTGAATATTTATGCCTGTTATTGTTTTTAGCGCATATGTAATAGTTTTAAAATATATTGTTGTAGTTCTAAGCATCAACGTTAGTGTTTTAGATTTTGAGATATATTTATAATTTAATTTTTTGCAAATATTTTGTTATAGTTTTAAGAGGCACTAGTGTTATGATTTTATGTATCAATGTTACTCAATACAAAAAAATCCGGTTTGAGGGACGGATTTATCCGTCCCTAAACACCCACCCACCCCCCCCCCCCCCCATTCATCCCTAATCCGTTAGGGATGGATAGAGACGCCCGTCCTTAAAACGGGCATCTCTAACCAAATAGGGACGGATATTTTATCCATCTCTAAACTGCATTTTTTATTTTTTTTATTTTTTCCTGGTTTTCACATTTCACCTATTTTACACTCAATTAGTCGTATATAATATACCCGAAAGTGATAAAATTGCATTAAATAAAATAGACATTCGATAAAATATCCGAACAGAAGATTAAATATCCGAACAAGATGAGATAGTGTGAAAGTATGTAGCTAGAACAACATAAGTACATGAGCATCTATGAACCGGGAGGAGGCAGTGGTTGTTGGTTCGCACCGAACATCTGTTGTGCCATCTCATCCACCCGACGAGTGGTACGATCTTGATTCTCTAGCAGTTGATCGATCGTTTGCTTGAGAGGATTCATCAGCTCATGCACCTTGTTAGGAAATTTGTTAGATATTTTGTTAGAAAGATCTGTTTAGATTTTGATCAGCAACATGATGACTTATCTTAGTCTCAGAAAGGTGATTAGTACTCTTGGTTCACTTGAACATTGTAAAAGAGGAAACCCACTAAGTATGATAGTCTAGCTAATCTTGTATAGGATGTTAGGTCTCAAAATGTAATTTTTATTTTATGAAGAGAAGACCAAGAAGAAGACATCCAAGCAGAACAAGTTCAACGACATTGAAGATTTGAAGAAACTGCACAAGATTACTGAAACAGTTTTACAGATATCTTGAAGACACGAATAGTTTTAAACAAACTGTGTCACAAGAGATATCTGAGAAATAAAAGGTCTATCTGAAAACAAGGAAAGTGTCCACAGATATCTATTCTCAGATACCTTGAGCTTTAACCACATTTCTGAAAAAGAAATATATATATTGCAAACAAAGTTGTTTCAATAAAAGTGGTATCTGAAGTTAAAGATAAGAACGTGCAAAGAATCAGAGAAATCTGATCAAGGTTGTCTCTGATACAAAGCATAGTTCCGTTGGCACTACAGGACAAAAGTATAGTACAATGCATTAAATGCACGGACAGAGATGTCTGAACAAAAGCAACGGTAGCTTCTGAAGAAGAAGACAAACCTGCTACAGTACTATACACAGATATCAATAGTTTGAATTTGATTTAAGCCTAACGGATACTATTCAACGGCATTCAAATTCATCTATAAATATCAACACTTAGACTGCTTGAAAAGACACACTGAACACCTTAGACAAACTGAACACATATCTTAATCTCTCAAGCAAACTACTTACTCTCAAAGCTTTCTGTTGCGACCAAAGCTCCTGATCTTAAGTAGTACTAAAGTTCTAAGTGTCCTGATCCTAAACAAGCACAGCTATCTGTGAAAGAGTTGAATCAAAAGATCAAGTATCTGAGATTCATTCTCTTGAACATTTATCTGAGACTTGGGTCAGTAAAAAGAACAAGATACCATACATTGAAAAGTGTATTAAGTATACTTGATTCACAGAGCTATCTGATTAACTGAGAAGTTAATAAAGAAGCTCATCTGACAACTCAAACCAAAACCAACACCATCACTGGCGTGGAGTACAGGAAGTACTTAGTTTGAGAAACTAAGGAATAACTCCAAGGTTATTGAGCACAGGAAGTACTTAGCTTGGGAAGCTAGGGAATAGCTCAAAAAGGTTTCTGAGTACAGGAAGTACTTGGCTGTGAAAGCCGGGGAACAACTCAGGGGGAACATTTGGTTGGGAACCATTTGTTTAAGGAATCTTAGAATAGGATTTTTGTAAGGTGACCTCAATTATCTATTCTAGTGAATTCTAGGTCTTTGGAAGACCGAAGTGGATTAGTTGGAGGATTACGCCACCTCCAGATACCACTATACTTGCTGTGTTATTTACTTCTCTATACTTACATTTCAGCAACACACACACACACACACACACACACACACACACACACACTTTAACTGTTTCTGCACTTATCTATCTTAAGTCTTACGCGCTCTGAATCTAAGTATATGCACAGATATCTGAGAAATAGTTTTTATCGACAAAAGTTTTAAAAGACTATTCACCCCCCCCCCCCCCCCCAGTCTTTTACTTTGCCGTTATCTGGACCAACAAGTGGTATCAGAGCAGGAGGTTCACAAGCCTTCTGCACTGAACCTAGATCCCCAGATAGGTGAAGGAACTTTGTCCATTTTTGAGGACTATTTAATTTGTGTGTTAAGTGTGCAGGAATGTCTCTGAGTGATGCACCCGTTCTCAAACCAGAGAACTACGAGAAATGGAAAAATACATGATGCTCCACCTTGAAGCCATAAGTGACGAAATGATCGAAGTGATAAAGAATGGCCCAATAGTCATTCAACAACTTCAACAAGTCATGGAGGTTTCTAATGGTAGAGACAGAGATCAAAGCGAAGGATCTTCACAAACTGATGCGTCAACAAGTGGGAGATCTACTAGTCAAGTTATTTACGAACCAAAGCCCAGAGAACTCTGGACATCGAAAGATGCCAAGAGAAATTGTCTGGATGGTCAAGCTCGTAATATCATCATCAGATCGACACCTGAGCACATCTGATGTAAAGCGTGCTAAAATGGCGAAAGTTGCCTGGCAACTGATTAAAGAATTCTGTGTCGGAACTGAGAAAACCAAAGAAAACAAGTTCAAAGTTCTCAAGTTGAAATTTCAAAATTTCAAACAAGGACCCACTGAAACTCTGGAAGAACTTGATTTCAGATTTGCCACTCTCATGAGTGATATGGCAGCACTTGGAGAAAGCAACAGATACTCCCAGTCAGAAAAGATTAAGACTATTGTCAGAAGTCTTAACCACAACTGGGAGCATACTAAATTCTTTTATTTTAACCAAGGAATGTCAAATATCACTCCAGTAGAACTCTTCTCACATCTTGCTACGGTTGATTATGAGACAACACAAAGAGAACAAACAACTGAAAAGTTGCAGAATATTGCTCTAGTTGCTCAAGGAACTTCTGAAAAGAAGAAAAGCAAGGAAGGGACTGAGGATGCTCTTGCTGCAAAGCAAATGAGCAAATATGTCAGTCGAGAAATTGAGAGAAGAAAAGCTAAAGAGAAGCTGAAAAAGCATCTAGGCTCAAACTATCACCAGTACAAAAATATGCAAAGCTCGCTGAACAAGCCAGCTCAGAAAGCATCATGTACTGAGGAAGTAGAAATTGGAAACGATATCTGTTTCTATTGTCAGAAACCTGGTCACTTCAAGAAGGATTGTCCTGCCTTCAACAAACTAAGGACAGGTGACAAGAAAGATAGAAGAATCTTCAGAAGAAGCCAGAAAGCTTTATTAACTAAAGAAAGAAAGAAAATCCAAACTCAACTGGATGCTTTAGACGTTGAGACAGATTCTGAAGATGACAATTTAGATGACTCAACCTTACCATCACCAGAATTATGTGGAGTTACTCATGATATAATCGACTTCGGCCTCAAGAAGAATGAAATGTGTGGAGTTGCTAAAATTGACGGTCCAGACATCTCTAACATAGAAATTTGTCTTATGGCTGATGAGGTAACACATACTTCTTGTTATACTTATGAAAGTGATGAAGAAGAAATAAAAGATCTAGAAAATCTCAGGAAAGAACTTGACATCTATGAAAGAGAATTTCTAATGATCCGAGCTAGATTCGAAAATCTTGAAGAAGAAAAGAATTCTCTTGCACAGGAAAATTCTCAATTAAGTAATATATCTGAGAAAAAGGATGCTGAAAATGCATTTCTCAAAACTCAGATATCTGAGACTGAAAAGTCACATAAAGAAGCAATGGCTGAATTACGAAAGAAATATGAAGATCTTCTTTCTGAGAACAAGGAACTCGAAAAGAAAGAATTATCTTTTCAATCTTATGCCAAAGCTAGTGACACTCTTACTGAAGTACAATCTTACTTAAAAGATCCTTCAGAAAAGAAAGGACTTGGGCTGAATACACAGACAGATTGTTCTATCACTCTGAATAAGAGTGAGGAAAGAAGAACATTTGTAAGTACTCAGCAAGATGGTTCCCATGCAATATATAGTATCGGTCAGAAGACGAAGATTGTTGGCAAAGGAAAGGCAGTTGCGACTAAACCTTTGTGGGAAAAACAAGTAAAAAACAAAACTGTTGGGCACGTCTCTGAAAAGAAACACAACACTGAAAAGTGTAAACACCCACAGTGCTATGTCTCTCAAAGGGGTAGAATTGAAAGGAAACAACTTGCTCATGAATACAAACAGGAGCAAGAACGATGGCTAAAGGCTAGAATTGCTCAAAGCAATTATCAGAAGTGGAAGTTGAATCAAGCCACTGAAAATCTGAATGCCAGGGCTAGAAGAAATCTGGCAAGGAAAGTTAAGTTTGCTGAAAAGCAAACTCAGAAACCTGACAGGTATCTGAAAGCACCAAATGGAGCACCTAGGAACACACCAAGGAAGAAAATAATTCTTAATAATGATAATCATTCAATTAGAATTCCTCCTTATGTTCCTATCAGACAAAAGAATGTTCCAAGGAAATTCATTCAAAAATGGATTCCTACTGGAAGATTGTTTAGTCCTGATGGTTCCAACTGTAAATTGAGAACCTAATCTCCTGTTCCCTGTTGTGCGAATGCTTCACGGACTAAAGCACAATGGCTATTTGATAGTGGATGCGGAAAGCACATGACAGAGACAAAGCAAATCGGTCGATTACAAAGCTTGCAACAGGACCGGATATCGATTTCTTGGAGGAGAATTAAATCCCTCTCGGGATTTGCAACGTCAAATTGGGAACATTAACAATCACGGCGTATTACATGTTAAGGACTTGAAATATAATCTATTTAGCATGAGCCGGTTTGCGACAAAGGTTTCTTGTAAAATTCAAAGCAAAATACTGCAAACTAATTGACAATGAGTCAAAGCAGACAGTCTTGGTTGCTCGGCGGAAAGGCAGTCTTTATGTTGCCGATTGGGCATCTGCCACAACTGAAGAATGTCTCATGGTGAGTCAATCTGGTCACCGGAGAAACCTTGGTTATGGCACAAAAGAATGAGTCACTTGAACTTCAAAACTCTGAACAAAATTGCCAAGAAAGAGTTAGTGGTTGGCCTTCCCAAAACATCTTTCAGAAAGGATGGTATCTGTTCATGCATGTCAGATGGGGAAACAATCCAAAATCTCTTTCAAGTCCAAAACTAGACACTCTAGTGTTAGACCACTGCAACTACTACATATGGATCTTTTTGAATCATCTTTAACTAGTTATGCAGGAAAGAAATTTGGTCTGGTTGTTGTAGATGACTTCTCAAGATTCACTTGGGTTGTCTTTCTGAAACACAAATCTGATGCCAGGGTGGAGATACCAAACTTGCTGAAAAAGCTTGAAGTCATGAAAAATGACAAGGTATCTGCAATCAGAACAGACCATGGTACTGAGTTTGTCAACCAGTACATAAAGGAGTTTTGTACCTGCAAAGGTATACAACACCAACTTTCCTCTGTAAGAATACCTCAACAAAATGGTGTTGCAGAAAGGAAAAATAGAACCCTTAAAGAAGCTGCAAGACGATGCTAGCTGACACTGAAATAAGTGAAGTTTATTGGGTTGAAGCTGTAAACACAGCCTGCTACACTCAGAACAGATGTTTGATAAACAAACACCATGACAAGACTTGGTTGGTAGACCCCCTAATATCAAACATCTGAGAGTATTTGGTTGTAGATGTTTTGTTCTAAACAATGGAAAAGATTATCTGAGAACATTTCAACCAAAGGCAGATGAAGGTGTATTTCTTGGTTATTCCACGAATAGCAAAGCCTACAGAATTTACAACAAAAGAACAAAGAAAATTGAAGAATCAGTTCATGTTGTATTCTATGAAGGAAGTAAGAAAACACCTCCTAATGATGAACTCTCAGAAAGGCTCAAAGAACTAATGTTGAGGGATTCTGAAGAAGAATCCTCAGAAAGGAGAAACATCATTATAGAAAGTGAGGATGACTCTGACGTAGAAAAGCTTGATATGCCTAGTAACAACAAGATGACTCACAAACATGATGAAGAATTTCCTATGAAACTTCCAGAAATGGAAACTGAAGATATTCATCATGAAGCTATCTCTGGAAATAATCTCTCTGAAAGACATGTTCTAGATAGCTCAAACACTGAACAAGTGTCAGACATTAATTGCCCTTCTGAGGAGCAAAATGTCTTAGATACTGAAAAAGTATCAAATCAAAATTCCAGTGATTCACATTCAAATCATTTGGATATTGATCCTACTAGCACTAAATCTATGATGAGATGGATCAAGGATCATCCTGCAAAAGATGTGATTGGACTAATTAATCAAGGTGTTAGGACTAGGAGAGCAATAGCTGAAAATGCTAATTCTCTCTTTGGATGTTTCATCTCAAATATTGAACCTAAAAATATAGAAGAAGCATTAGGAGACCAAGACTGGATCTCTGCAATGCAAGAAGAGTTGGATCAATTTGAGAGAAACAGAGTCTGGAAACTAGTTCCATTTGTGGAAGGAATATCTGTGATTGGAACTAAATGGGTTTTCAAAAACAAAATGAATGAATCTGGTGAAATAACCAGAAACAAAGCAAGATTGGTTGCCAAGGGATTTACCCAGACTAAAGGCTTAGATTTTGATGAGTCATATGCACCAGTTGCCAGATTGGATGCAATATGACTCTTTCTGGCCTTTGAAGCTCATAAAGATTTTAAAGTTTATCAGATGGATGTCAAAAGTGCATTCTTGAACGGTGAACTTGCAGAAGAAGTTTATGTTGAGCAACCACCTGGCTTTGAAGTTTCCTCAGAAAGTAGAATGGTCTATAAACCATGTAAAGCTCAGATGGATCAAACATGCTCCAAGAGCATGGTATGACACTTTGGCCAAATACCTTCTGGAAAGTGGTTTCAAGAAAGGTGAAGTTGATAAAACTTTATTTACCTTAAATCATGATGGGAAACTACTCTTAGTTCAAGTATATGTTGATGACATCATATTTGGATCAAAGGACAAGCAACTTTGTAATGACTTTGCAAATCTCATGAAAAGTAAGTTTGAGATGAGCATGATGGGAGAAATGAATTATTTTCTAGGATTGCAAGTCAAGCAACTCAATGATGGAATATTCATTAGTCAAACAAATTATGCAAAAGATATGCTCACAAAATTCAATCATAAGCCTTCTGAAAAGAATGCTAAGATACCTATGAGCATTGGAACCAAAATGACCTATACTGAATCAGATAAGAGTGTTGAAGAACATAAGTATAGGAAATTGATAGGTTCACTACTTTACCTCACTGCAAGTAGACCTGATATTCAATACGTCGTTGGAGTGTGTGATAGATTTCAGACAAATCCGATGCAAACACACTACAACATTGCTATGAAAATATTAAGGTATGTAAAAGGTACAGTAGATGTAGGATTGTGGTATCCTAAAGAAAGCGGATTGAGTTTAGCTGGGTACTCAGACGCAGATTATGCTGGATCACTGCTTGATAGGAAAAGCACCTCAGGAACTTGTCAGTTTCTGGGCACTAGACTTATCTCGTGGTTTAGCAAGAAGCAAAACTCAATTGCGACTTCTACCACAGAGGCTGAATATATTGCTGCTGGTTGTTGTGCAACACAAATTCTGTGGATACAACAACAACTTAAAGACTATGGACTCGATGAAGAGAAAACTCCCATTTACTGTGACAACATAAGTGCTATTGCGATTACGCAGAATCCTAAATTTCATGCCAGAACAAAGCATATTGATGTTAGACATCACTTCATCAGAGACCATGTTGAAAAAGGCAATATAGAGATACTCAAGATTGGCACTGAAGACCAACTTGCAGATATCTTCACTAAGCCACTACAAGAAAGTAGGTTCTTAGCCTTAAGACATAGTCTTGGACTAATGGAACTACCAATGAACTGAAAAAGTTCAGGAATCTGGAACGGGCATCCAGAGAAGAGGAATCTGGAACGGGCATCCAGAGAAGAGGTATCTGGAACGAGCATCCAGAAGAGAAAGAGAAATGGAACGGGTATCCGGAAGTCAAAAAGGCTAAAGAGCAAAAAGACAGCTTAAGATCTCTGAGACAGGAACTCAGATATCTGAATCACTCTATAAACGGGGAACACAAAGGAGAATAGTACAACTATCTGCAGTCAACTACTCTCTTGAAATTCGCATTATTTCTATCTTGATGAAAAACTTGGAAAAATCCTAAGTATAAGACAGATTCAGATGCAAACAGTGTTCTTGGTCATACAAAAACGTGATTCAGATAGCTAATAGCCAAAATTCATTAAATGGGCACAATTACACTTGTTGATTGTGATCATTTCTGAAGAAGCAATGGTGACCCTTGATGAAATTAAGCGTTTGATCTATACGGTGGAAATTAATTCACGAAGAATAGTGGATCTAAAAATTCCGACAAAGCCCACTTTGCATTTAATGTCGAACTAGCTTTTGCTCACGCCTGCTTGCAAATCACAGATACGTACACACAAAATCAATTTGTATGTATTTGTCTGTTGAGATTCTATTGCTATATATATAGGATTTTGGCAAAAGAAATCACTTTCGCCTAATCCAAAATTCCGACTTACACAAAAATAGCAAAACCTTCTCTTGATTCTCTGCAAACCTTCTACAATCTCTGCAAATCAAGATTAAGTTTTTCTGCAAAGAATTACTGAATCAAATCTCTTTCAAACACCAATCCAAATTCCCTACACTATATAAAGAGATGGCCCCAAAGAATTCTTCCACACAGAAATCTCAATCCTCCTCTGGTACTGCTGAAAAGCAAGCACCAGAGTTGGTTATTGTGAACAACCGACTGGTAGGAGATTTTAATCCTGACCATTGGACTTCAAATCACAGAATGATTTGGGGTGGTTCCATGGTTGAGGAATACCTCACGGCTGCAATAGAGAACCAAGCCGACAGAAAGCTATTCTTGACATGCTTGAAAAGGCACAAATCAAGGGTTTTCTATCTGCTCGCCCAAGTGGAATTTCATCACTCGATGTGTTGGAATTCTACAACAACTCCAGGATAATTTCATGTGTTTCTGAAGGCACTGCAATAGTGTCTGTCAAAACCTCAGTCCAAGGAAATGAAATCCTTCTGGACTTAACAACTTTCTGGAAGTTGTTTGAGTTTCAAAATTTTGGAAAGGATTTTGAAATAAACACCAAGGATGATGATCTCCTTGAAGGTGTTAAACAATTGTACAGTGACGTGTGTGATCTTGAAAAATCAGATACACCCACTGAGTTCAAGCTTGCTGACATCCGAACCAGACATCTGATGGTTCACTGGGATGTATTGGCTTGCATTCTTCACAGATGCTTTGATGGTCTACAAGGAGGTGCTGACCAGATAAGCCAAGAACGATGGATCATGATGTTCTTGCTGAATCAACAAGACAAAAGGCTGGAAAACCCTTTTAACTGGGGAAAGTACGCCTTCATGAAGCTTGTGAAGAAGATTCAAGGCTTCGAGCCTAAGATCGCCAAAGGACTAGCTGAGTCAAAGGCTACAGTAGGCTATGATCTGAAGATATGCTACTTACTGGAGAAGCTTGGCATTGAGCTCAGAGAGACGGTTGAAATAGCCAACAGTAACCTACTCTACAAATATGAGTATACAAACTTGATCAAAAAGGTTACTGGGTCTCAGAAAGGTTCTAAGAAGCGAAAGTCTGAAAAGGTATCTGAAGAAAAGGTTGCGACCAAGAAGCCCAGAACTTCAAAAAAGAAGTCTGCTGGCAAATCAGAAGACACACCCATTAAGGTTGTCGATTCTCAGATATCTGCAGGCCTTGCCGATGAACTGATAAAGGCAGATCAACTCATCAATGCTGCAAAAGAGTCATCAACTACTGAACAAGTAGACTCAGCAAGAGAAAGTGCGTTCAGAAATGTTTCGACTAATGCAGAATGCCTTGCTGATGAACTTATTAATGCTGCCAAAACAGGTGAAAAGCACCAAGCCCCATCTGCAGAAATCGCAGGAGTAATGGACCAATCAGTTCCCAATGCTGATGAGAGCTCTGACGATGAAGATGATGAACTAGTCATCTCTCAAGTCCTAGAAAGAACAAAGAGGGCTAAGGTTACTATAACAGTAATTGGTGATAAGGTTTCTGAAAAAGAACCTACACCTCATGTTGCTGAACAAGCACCTATAGCAAAGGTTGTTGGTGCAAACACATCATCAGGGAACGTTTCTTACGCACAACTTCAAAAAGCCCTGATGAGTGGTAATTTAGTGCTGGCAGATGCTGATGGAAATGCCACATCTAAAAATCTGGAAGAACACTCTACTGACCGATCCTCTGCTTCCAGACAACCACAAACACAACAACCACAACAGCCACAAGTGGTTGATGAAATGGTAAATGAACTCCATTTCGAATTACCAGCATTACACCACGCTGAAGAAAATCCTGCAAAAGAGCAGGTTCCCCAACTCGACAAGAGGGATCAAACTGAGACATCCACTCAGTATGATCAACCAGGGGAGGCAACTGAGTTGCACACTCAGGAAAGGAGTGAAGTACCTAAAACTTCAAACAAAGAAGCTGTACTGGAACAAGAAGACCAAAGTATAAAAGGGTCACAAGTTCCAGAGACCAATCAGCCTGATAATGCTCAGGTAGCTGAATGGTTTAACTCCTACCTTGTGAAAAATTTTATGCTTGTATATCTTGTTACTTATATAAAAATTCTTTGTTACAGGCTGAGTTAGAAACACAGAAACAAGAGGAAGCTGGAAAGCTTGCCTCAGAAACTGAGAATGAGGTCACCCCAACCTCGCCTCTTAAGAAATCTGAGCCTGTACCACAGGTGATAATTGATTCTTAAGATAACACTTTTCAGTCATTTGTCTATGTGCTTAACCATTTAAAGTAAATGTTTCTAGCAGGCTCCAACTGAGAAAGGGGAAGATAAGGCAGAAATGCCAGAGACGAACCCAGAGACCGACAAGGTGTCTGAAGAACACATCATTGAGCCTTCTAGCATGAAGGTACATGAAAAATCAGTGATAAGTATTCTTCATCATGGGTTATCTTAAACTTCTTCTAAAATATTCAATACTTTCTACTTACAAGCTCATTCAGAAGTAGAAATGCAAAGGGAAAATGTTGCGACATCCCTGCATCAATGGAAATTGATGAAGCTCCCAAGGCAACATCACATGAAAGAATATCAGAAACTGAAAAAGTTTCTGAGAAAAATGACTCTGAGCTTCCTATTGAGGAAGTAAGTCCAAAACTCAGAACTCATTAAAGCATTTTTGCACAAATTCTTTCAAATAATTTCCTAAGTATTGTATTAATCTTAATTCTCAGGTTCAAGAAAGAAAGGTTGATGAGGACCAGACTTCCAAGTCTCCACCTCACAACAAGATATCTGAGACACCAATTGTCTCAGTAGCACAAGTCTCTGAGCCTGAAGTACTTACTCAGGTAATTCAGAAACTAAACTACACTTCTACTCAGATATCTACAAAAGTTTTGAAGCTCACTCAAAACTCTTTCTTTCAGGCTCAAACAAGTGCAAAGCAGGCTCCCAATGATGAGAAAAGGGACCTACTTCCCTTCTTCAAAGCTCAAACCCTGCCAAAGCATATTCAATGCTTCAAGAAATGGCAAAGGTTAAGGTGCTCTGATCTCTCTGAAATATTGAGAATCACAGATGAACCAACCAGACGAGCACGAGCTCTTGACTTGGAGACGTATATCCATGCAATGTTCCCTACCGAACAAAGACATACCATGACTCTATTGCATAAGGATTTCTCCAGAAGTGGCGCCTGATTTGATACAAGCCTTTGAGCAGCAGATGGTCGACAAGATTACAGATGGCATTCAAACCAATTACGCCAAACTCGCAATTTATACCTTACGAACAAGAAGAGGTTAATGGGCGAAGATCACTATTCTGAAGTGATCAATCTTGTATCCGAAGATGATGAGGAGGAAGAGATAAACGAAAACGACTTGATGAACCTCCCACCGACCATCACCAAAAGGATGACATGCATAAAAGGATGATGATGATGCCCCGCACTGTGGACCGGAGGAATTTCACAAAGAAATCATGCCTCAATGCTGAAAAGCAAACCGAGAGGAAAGCGTAAATCTCCGTCTCCATCTCCTCAAAAGTCAACTCATCCATCTTCCCAACAAAAGGTTATTCTTGAACAAGTAGTTGAGGATTACGAGGAAATCGCCGAAATTGTTGAATACTCAATCGAATCGCTCAACTCGCATAACTGTTGGAAGAAGAACAATGACTCCATCTTCAATGGAAGACCAGATAGCTAAATCCAGACAAGCTTGACCAACTACAAGATCAATATCTGCAAGAGATGATTGCTTACTCGAGGTTAAAGAGCTACGAGGATCTTGTAAATGCCATCACCAAAGAACTCGACATCAAGAAGTATTCGAAATTAAGCATGATGCTAAGGTCGCATCTTCAAAAGAAGTACCATCCTCCTCCCAAAAGGGAAGAAACCAATCTACGAGATGGTTCTTTGGACTCGACACAATCGATGAGAATGTCCAAGAGGATGAAGATCATTTGATTACTCGGATGATGAAGAAGACAAGACTTTGGCGAGCACGCAATGAACATCTAGCGTTTCACACTTGAAAAGGAAACCGATTGCTCTGAAACTTTCAAAGAACCGCCAAATGTCCACTCCATGAATACATGAGCAGATACCAAGCAATCGCTCATCCGAAAAGGAGATGTCTTCACGTAACAAGGAAGTAATTGCCTCCGTCCCTCTCGAATGAAAAAGTTCACCGAGCTCATCACTCGAGAGAACAACTAGCATAGTCATTGCTCGAAAGATCTGGGAATGATAAGGGACGATGATCGTCTTTAGTGAAAAAGCTTTCAAGAGGCAAGTTACACCTTGAAAAGCAGATGCCATCCTAGGCCCATCAAGAGCTCACGATAAGGACAATGGACTTATCAAGCAAAATCAGAGCTCAAAGCGAACTTGAAGTTGGTCACCGCCACAATTATTTACAAGGGCATTTTGCCTCTCTCTCGATTCTTTTATGAGACCGAGTTAGCCAACAATGACTAAGGGGAAAGAGTACAATCTGGACCTCAAAGTCGGGGGAATGGGAAGAAGGAGAAGAAAACAAGAAGAAATCTAGAGTGCGGCTCGAGAGGAAGAAGAAACATGAAAACTTCCACCACCACTCAATCAATGAACCCTCCTCAAGCCAAGTCGCTTTGCAAATAGTAGTCGCCCCGTAAAACCCATCAAGGAACTACAATGATAACAAGGGCCATGGCACGAAACCTCCAAGGAGTACCAAGGCTCCAAGGAGAAGACAAAGTTAAAAGGATTAATGAATCTTACAAGAAAAGAAGAAGGCCAAATCAAGTCCCCGGCAATGAAGAAGGTCAGAAACTCTCACAAGATTTAATCTTGATGATGATGAGGAAGCGATGAAGATGAAGCTCTTCACGTAAAAGGAAAATTGAAAGCCTAATCGAGCCCATAGCCGCAAAGCCCTAGCCTAAAAACACCTCTGGAAATACCAAGTCTATCCAGTGGTTCTTCAAGCAACAACCCCAAAGAAAATTCAAGACAAAGAAGGAACAGATCGAAGTCGAAAAGACAAAGTCAACTTCCACTCGGGCCGAAGAAGCCAAAATAGAGTATGTGAAGAATGACAATGATTCCTCCGTCTGTGTGCATCAATCGTAAAAATGGCTATTGGATTCGAACTTAAGCATCTACCGTAAATTCAAGATTTCAACCAATCCATAAACAACTTATGGCATGGAGAAAAGATAAGCCAACCTTGATCAACACCAATCACATTAAAGCCCGTCGATTTTGAAGTTGTCAAGAGAACTGAAGCCATGAGAAAGGACCTCTCTGATGAATGTCCATATGGAAAGCCAGATGATGTGCACAGAATTTTGAATATCACAGGAACAGGCACAAGAGCAAGACTCGCTGTGGAACCCTATGAGTCGTTCTATCTAACTGAAGATCAATACAAGGGTGACATCAGATATCTGAGGATTATCTACGAATACTTCAAGCTTTCAGATATCAGAATAGAGCATGCCTGGAAGTGGGGAAAGTATCTGTGGGTCAAACATTTTGTCAAGAAAAATCCTACCAAAACCTACAAAGAGGTCTGGATTTGCGGAGACACTGAGATGCTCGTCAGAACACTTCTCTATGATTATTCTGATGACATCAAAAGGTTTGGAGATAGAAAATTTGCAGACTGATCCATAGAACTACTGTTGAAGACTTGAAGACTAGTCTATTAGGATGTTTACTTGGAGCTTGGCTACTCCAGTTGTCCTAATTTACTAATTTTTCGTTGTTGTATTTTTGCTGACTGAGCTAAACTTGTTTTATGTATTGAAGTTATATGTAATCTTTCTTTGTAACTTATCTAAAGAACTTACTCTCAGATAGTATTCTATAAAAGATAACTTGTAAGCAAAGATCACACCTTGTGATTTGGTTGATGTTTACTTTCTGCACTTAATTAAATGAATTGAAAAATCTTAAAAAATGATTAAGTGTTGGATTGTTCACTCATCCAGATTTGTAATAGGTCAGATAGTCATCGTTGACTGATCAAAAAGGGGGAAATTTTTTAGGAAATTTGTTAGATATTTTGTTAGAAATATCTGTTTAGATTTTGATCAGCAACATGATGACTTATCTTAGTCTCAGAAAGGTGATTAGTACTCTTGGTTCACTTGAACATTGTAAAAGAGGAAACCCACTAAGTATGATAGTCTAGCTAATCTTGTATAGGATGTTAGGTCTCAAAATGTAATTTTTATTTTATGAAGAGAAGACCAAGAAGAAGACATCCAAGCAGAACAAGTTCAACGACATTGAAGATTTGAAGAAACTGCACAAGATTACTGAAACAGTTTTACAGATATCTTGGCCAGATATCTTGAAGACACGAATAGTTTTAAACAAACTATGTCACAAGAGATATCTGAGAAATAAAAGGTCTATCTGAAAACAAGGAAAGTGTCCACAAATATCTATTCTCAAATACCTTGAGCTTTAACCACATTTCTGAAAAAGAAATATATATATTGCAAACAAAGTTGTTTCAATAAAAGTGGTATCTGAAGTTAAAGATAAGAACGTGCAAAGAATCAGAGAAATCTGCTCAAGGTTGTCTCTGATACAAAGCATAGTTCCGTTGGCACTACAGGACAAAAGTATAGTACAATGCATTAAATGCACGACGGAGATGTTCGAACAAAAGCAACGGTAGCTTCAAGAAGAAGACAAACTCACAAAGATTATACACAGATATCAATAGTTTGAATTTGATTTAAGCCTAACGGATACTATTCAACGGCATTCAAATTCATCTATAAATATCAACACTTAGACTGCTTGAAAAGACACACTGAACACCTTAGACAAACTGAACACATATCTTAATCTCTCAAGCAAACTACTTACTCTCAAAGCTTTCTGTTGCGACCAAAGCTCCTGATCTTAAGTAGTACTAAAGTTCTAAGTGTCCTGATCCTAAACAAGCACAGCTATCTGTGAAAGAGTTGAATCAAAAGATCAAGTATCTGAGATTCATTCTCTTGAACATTTATCTGAGACTTGGGTCAGTAAAAAGAACAAGATACCATACATTGAAAAGTGTATTAAGTATACTTGATTCACAGAGCTATCTGATTAACTGAGAAGTTAATAAAGAAGCTCATCTGACAACTCAAACCAAAACCAACACCATCACTGGCGTGGAGTACAGGAAGTACTTAGTTTGAGAAACTAAGGAATAACTCCAAGGTTATTGAGCACATGAAGTACTTAGCTTGGGAAGCTAGGGAATAGCTCAAAAAGGTTTCTGAGCATGAAGTACTTGGCAAAGGAAAGCGGGAACAACTCAGGGGGAACATTTGGTTGGGAACCATTTGTTTAAGGAATCTTAGAATAGGATTTTTGTAAGGTGACCTCAATTATCTATTCTAGTGAATTCTAGGTCTTTGGAAGACCGAAGTGGATTAGTTGGAGGATTACGCCACCTCCAAATACCACTATACTTGCTGTGTTATTTACTTCTCTGTACTTACATTTCAGCAACACACACACACTTTAACTGTTTCTGCACTTATCTATCTTAAGTCTTCCGCGCTCTGAATCTAAGTATCAGATATCTACACAGATATCTGAGAAATAGTTTTTATCGACAAAAGTTTTAAAATACTATTCACCCCCCCCCCCCCCTCTAGTCTTTTACTTTGCCGTTATCTGGACCAACACACCTGCTCCTATGTGTAGAAATTTCCACGTGATGAGGATGCCTGAGACACCGAGAAGCTACCATCCGTCAATGCAGGGTCCAAATTGCCGATCCCATACACTCGACCCTTAGCGTCCATCGGGTTGACTTGGAAGAATATCTGTTCTTGCTCTCGAATTGTGAGCTCATGACCGTCGATCATCCTCTCCTCCATGATCCGCTCCACCTCAATCTGCAATAGTGTAGTGCATACGAAATGAGATACAGTTTTAGGAAGATACGCTCGATATATAATATACACAAATGCAAATGTGAACCTTAACAAAGAAACGTACCCCAATTAGCTCGGCCCTATGATCAGTCCAGATGTCATTCTTCATTTTTGCCTTCTTGAAGTGGTGAAGAGCAGTAGTGGGCTCCCTGGCATGGAGCTAAAAAACATGCAAACAAGTAGTAAGTTGTTAGAAATGAAAGCAAAAAACATATGTACAAATCATATTCCAAGTCATAAATAACAATACTAACCGATATCTAGCGGTTCAGAATAACACATGACCCATAATGATGCTCGAGTCATTGTCATCTCGCACCTCGACCAACCGTTCGCTCGTTTCGCCGCCGTGTCCCTAACAAAGGGATCCCTCCAGTACTCCTGCCAAAGTGCCCACTCATCATCCCCGTGAACTGCGGCTTTACCCCAACGGTTTTCATGTTGCTAACCATCCTCTTATAGCACTCTGATCCAACAGTCTCGAAAACAGGCCACAGTTGGGGAATCAGGGCATTGGGAATGAAGTAGTACTTCTACAACATTTCCCTAAGAAGTAGAAATTACACAAGGTTAATGAAAGTAGGAATTTAATGATAAACACAAGTACAGTGGCTAACATACCACAAAATCAACACAACAAGTTCAGTAATGGTGACTAACATATCACCCAAGTACAATGGCTTACATACCACTCAATTAGCACAACAAGTCAAAGAACAGTGACTAATATATCACCCAAATACAGTGGCTAACATACCACTCAAATTGTCCTAAAATTTACTAACACAATGGTGACTAACATATCACCCAAGTACAGTGGCTAACATACCACTCAATCAGCACAAAAAGTCAAAGAACAGTGACTAATATATCACCCAAGTACAGTGGCTAATATACCACTCAAATTGTCCTAAAATTTACTGACACAATGGTGACTAACATATCACCCAAGTACAGTGGCTAACATACCACGAAATCAGGACAACAAGTTCAGTAATGGTGACTAACATATCACCCAAGTACAGTGGCTAACATACCACGGGATAAAGCATTGTAACATTTAAGCTTACCCGCATCTCATCAAAGTAATGGTGCTTCATCCGGTTCGGGAGCGTAGACCACTTCTCGCCTCCTCCACCCGGCTTCTCCCTCCTAAGCCTTATAATCTTACCAAGATTTTCGCTAGCACCCTATGGCCAAAGCCTGTTATAAATGAGACAGACATGAAACAAACATTCTTAGTAAATTCATGTAACATTTACTAATTATCCGAAGTTATGTTCTACAAATGCATAATACTTACTTCTTTCCGTTCGGGAACAACACCGGCTTCCCATTCCAAGTAGCACCGGGTGTCAGAACGGTGTAGGGACACCCATCAGAGGATAAGTCACCAAACATGGGTGACGTCCCCACGCTCGAGCCAGTGGGAGTCTCAGGAACCTGTGACTGGCTGCTCCCGCCAATGTCATAGCCGCCCGAAGGGCTACCCACAGCTAGGGGTGTACATAAAAAATAACCGACCGCCCCGTCTGCCATTTCGCCCGCCAACTACCCGCCATCGACGGTTAGCGTTTTTGCCAAAAACCGCCCGCAGTTGAAAAATTTGCCACCCGCATTTAGGCGGGCGGTTGGACGGTTGGCAACCGCCAACCCGCCCGACCTGCCCACTGGATATGATATAGTATGTAATTTTTTTAATATAATAGATTAATAGATAAACTAACAAAACCCAACTCCATTACTCCACTAGGTTTCACTTAATTTCTTTCCAGTTTCCAACTTTCCATCTAGGTCTTCTCTTCTCCTCTACGCCGACTAACCCAACTCCACCACGCTCCAACTTTTCAATTTATGTACTTAGACTACTTGTATTAAAGTTTAGAATTGTGTTGATGTTTTCCTTACTGTTGTGGGTCAGTTTATTGAGCTTATAGAGTCTAATGTCTCTTTCTTTAACGCATCATATATGTCCTTGTTTTGATGCGTTAAACCACCAATCCGCCCGCCATCCGCCCACCTCCAGTAGTCAACCGACCCGCAGCGGTTGAGAGAAAATTCCACCCGCCGCGGTTAATGATTTGGCCTACCCGCTATAGGCGGGTCGGTTAGAACTTTGGCAAATAACCGCCCGTAACCGCCCTCGTACACCCCAACCCACATCACTGCCCGTACCAGAACCACCACTAGTAGCACTAGACACCGGAGGACGGTATGTGGACCTCTTCTGTCGCGGCATCTGCAAAAGCATACAACAAGTGTTAGTAAGAAAGACGAGATGAATTGGCAGGTAAAACATATACAATAGACACGTAATAAAGCATATATAACAAGTCTTAGTAAGAAAGATGAGATGAATTGGCATGCATGTAAAACATATACATTTAACACGTCAAGAAGACTAAAAAGTTGGGTTAATCAAGAACCACCAGTATACACATACCCTCGTCCTCCTCGCCTGTGGTTAAGTCTACATATTGGTATATGAACCCATGATAACACCATACCTCATACTCAGCTACGAACCCCTTACGTTTCAAGTGCTCGACTACCATTCTCGGAGGCAAAAATTGCCTATTCCTACATTTGTTCGCATTGCAAGGGCACTTCATCATCCCCCGACTCAAACAAGTAGTCTGTGTAAGTGCAAAAGCAATGAAGGCTTCAACCCCTTCCACAAAACTAGATTCAATTCTGCCATTAACAGTGCGACGGTACATCCATGAACGATCGGGATTCATAATTCAACAATTAACCTGCGTCTCAATTTATTAGATTTATAACATGTATAGCATTACGTATTTAGTTTCATTACAATTACAATTACATTCTTAATTAGGATACGTAAACAATAGGTAATGAATTACATGCATTTTACGATTACAATTCAATTTTCTAGTAGTTAAACTTCCACATATGTATTAACATTACAAATTGTAGATGAAAATATTAGTAATTTTTTTTATGTTAATACTACAAAATTATATTAAAATCACCAAAATCACCAAATTGTCTCCAAACACACAATTAAATCTTCATAATCCTAGTACGTATACGAAAATAGCTAAGTAAATACCCTACATACTTACAATCATACTAACATCATACTAGCAATCCAATTTCACAATAAATATATCAATTGCACATCTCAAAGCTAACCCAATACGTAATATAAGCTAAATTATCTACTACATACTTCCTATAAACATACAATTGATCAAACTAGTCGAAATTAACAGAATCCCCAAATTTTAAAAAGTAAGGGTTTTAGCCAAAATACCTTCAATTCCGGAGAAAATAGCGGATGAAAGTTGAAATTGATGCACAACCCGAGCTCCTTGTTCCACGAGCTTCGAAACGAGTCCAAGATTGGCCGGAATCGTCGATATTTGGCTGGAAATGGCAAGTGGCGAATTTGAGAAGAGAGGAGGAAGAAAGAAAAACAGTGAGCAAATGGGGGAGATCGATCCATTCTGCCCGCTGTATAAGTCTGCTAGCTATCCGTCCCCGTTTTAGGGACGGATAGCTATCTGTCACTGACCCCCCTTTTTTCATTAAGTTTTTTTTTTCTCGGTCAACTGTTTTAGGGACGGATAAAATATTCGTCCCTAAAACAAGGACGGATTAGGGACGGATACCATAATCCGTCCCTAAATAGAGACGGACTAGGGACGGATAGGCCTATCCGTCCCTAGTCCGTCCCTAAATCCGCCGATTCGTCCCTAAGTTAGGGACGGATAAAATTTTGTCCGTCCCTAAATCCGCCGATTCGTCCCTAAGTTAGGGACGGATAAAATTTTATCCGTCCCTAAATCCGGTTATTCTTGTAGTGACTGTTTTTAGTTTGTGTTGCATGTTCCTGCTTTGTCATAGTTTTAAGATGCATTGTTATAGTTTTAAGCATCAATGTTACTGTTTTAGTTTGTGTTGCATATTCCTTCTTTGTTTTTAAGCACCAATGTGATAGTTTTGATGAGAGTTGTTATGATTTTAACCCAGTTAGTGAATGTTTTAAGCATGTGCTGATTAGACATCGAGTTTGATGATAGGTCTCTCAAAGGTGTCACTGCAGTATTGAAGCAACAAGCACAAGCACAAAAGCAACAAAAGGCAGGAAGCCGAAGTTCACCAACGAGTCTAATCGGAAAAAACCTAATTTAACAACTCAGTTTGCATTTACAACAAAAAAACACTGAATGAATGTTTATTGTAATTTTTTTCCTATGAGAAATAGATGTTTTAAAACATTTGGATGACTGCATGTTTCAATATTGTAATGATTGGATGTTTCAACTTTCAAGTAGCTTATTTTAAATTTGTTCATTGATGTTTTAATGGCAACTCTGAAACTTTTAGACTTGTTTAATAGTGGTTTAATGATATTAGATTGTAACTTAAAATTATAACAAGCCATCTTAAAACTATCATGTAGCTCCTTAAAACCATCACACCATCTCTTAAAAAATTAACAAAAGAGGTTAAAACTATAATTGAAACATACAATACCGACGCATTAAAATCATCACATCATCTCTTAAAGCATTAACAAAATGCGTTAAAAATGTAACTGAAACTTTCAATGATAATAACTTAAAACCATAACATAATATATTAAAAGCACAACGAAAAATGTGTGTCTCGGCGGTTTTTAAGAAACTTGTCCGGTCAAACCGCTAAAACCCAAAAACCTTGAAAAACCAAAAAAAAACCTTGACTTTCCTATCTTTTAGGAAATTCTTACCTTTTCCAAGACTTTGACAATTAATACTAACAAGGTGCACATATATCTTTTCAGAAATCGATTGACAATTAAGAAACAAGCGTGCTTGTTCTGTACTCCCTCCGTCCCGCATAACTTCATACATTTGTCATTTTTAGCCGTCCTACAGAACTTCATACATTACTAAAAAAGGGAGCTACCCCACACCCAACAAATAATAAACAATCTCAACTTTACACTCAAATTACACATTTTGCCACTAAAAGTACACTTTTTTACACCTTTTCTATATTATATCATTACTTTAACTTTTCGCATAAAACTGCGCGCTAATCCTAATGTATGAAGTTTTCCGGGACGGATGGAGTAGTAATTTTATGATAAGTAACCAGTTTGGAACTCTCTCAGAGCGCGCATGAGTAGGAACAAAGTGCACGAACAAGGTATGTGGTACATTGGGCCATCATATCACCTAAAAAGCAACATATGAGTAACATCGCCGGCTCAAATGATTTCATTTGAAAATTACGCATTGGGGCAAAAAGAAATTAGAGTGAGCCCCTTTTATTTGGTAGGTGGCATAAATATCATTTTAAATACTGTTATGGATGTTAAATTCTCGGAAAAAATCATGATTATTAAATGTAGAATAATATTGTATCTTTCATACATTTTGTATAATTATCTGATTTATATTAATGTGGTTTGAATTTTTCTATTATTTTAAAAAATTGAGTATTTAAAATCGTGTTGTTCCTCCATCTAAAATCTACTCCAATAATTGTTTATTACTAATAATTTACCTCTTTGTTATTAATAAAAGCAGAAAAGATTTGTTATCCAGTATCAATGAGTTTTTTTGGGAATCAATGGAGATTTCACCTACAAAATATACTCGCTTTTGCCAAGAATATTGTTCCTTTCAATCAATGGAGTATCACTTTCCAATGCTGGATCTACATATTGACAGAGGAATCTTAGTTGTAACAAAATTTACGTGCCGGTTGGTTGGAGACTTAGTTGTGTACTAGTGTCATCTTAATGTTTAGGGTTGGCATTTTACTAGCATCGATCGGACGTTGGCACCCGCATTTCCGTTCTAATGACGTAATGCATAATTTACGGGAAAAATGGATAAATAAGGACGATTAGATAAAATTGATGTGTCCCATTAAACAATAAATAAGATATTTATACTACTAAAAAAAGATATATATTTTTGTCTCACAAGTGACAGTTGTGATTTTTTTATTTGACATTTATACCCTTAATTAATCAGTTTACTGAAGATGCAGTTTCCTTCTCATCTTCATCCTTCGGCAATAAGAAAAAATAAACCTCCCTTCTCATTGCTCTGAGTCAATGGATCATTTTTCTAATTTATTTATTTCCCTGCAGCTATGATTTTTCAAATTTACGACATACTAGAAGGGTAGAGGCATGGAAAAATAAAAATAATACTTCATGACTAAAGCTAAAATATTGTACGCATATTTTAAAAATCAATATGATATACGAAATAGGTTCTTTTAATTTATGTACATATGAGATGCACATGTGGATATAGATAGCGTTAGATGGAAGTGGGTTGAAAAAGAGAGGAGGCTCCGTGATATGCTTTCTTATTTATTGTTTCGATTTGAGAAGAAAAGGAGAGATGCTACGATAATCTATATCTATTACTTCTATTATCAGATATGAATTTTTGTTACACAAGTGGTGATTGTGATACCAAAATTTTAAATTGCCATTTATACCCTCATGTTCAAACCACCCATAAATATTTTGTAATCTACCTCTACCATCACAAAATAACAATAACACACCCTTCCGCCATGAACAAACTATCCACTAATAATAGCAATACCACAACATAATCAAAGTCATTAAGGTGAAAATGAGAATGGTCTCACGAGGTACAAATAATCTGAATAAATGATACTAATTTCTTTTTCATTTTGTTGTGCTTCTTACATATTACCAATTCATACTGACAGTATATTTATGATTATATAGAAGATATATCATAGCAATATATTTAATCTTACTCATTTTATGTGATTTTAGTTATAGTTATAGTTAGTTTTATACATGTAGAAGTACTACACGCGGAAAACCCACGTGTCAATGATGTTTGTTTTCATAAAAGATAATAATATTAGTCGATCTCTCCCTAATAAAAGTTTTATAACTAGGCAATCAGAACTCAGAAGTCATGCATTGTAACCTCACGCCACCAATTGCTTGGCAAGTTCGTTAATTCTAACGAAATTGAACTATATATCCACTAATTAATCATCCACTTGTCATATATTTGCATCATAATTCTGTAGAATCTGCAAAATATACACACGCGTAAGTATTCCAAATTTACACTATATATTTTTGCTAAGATCAAGTTAGTGTTATATTCTTATCAATTGATTGTAATTATGGAGGAACAAATCTATCGATTTGAGAGTCATGACATGCTTGCTCTTATGTTGTGCCTGGGCATTAGTAGATTCGATGACATTTCCTCCTTGAATTTCTCACAATGCGTTGGCGTTGGGGTCTGACGGAGAATTGTAGTACAAGATGCATGGTAGCAAACAGTGCACATAGTGAGTATGCTTCGTGTATTGTGTTTCTCAAATGTACGCGCTTAATTGGAGTAATTAATACTATTTCCCTCTTTGCCTCTATGAATGCCTCATATTGTTGATTGTCTCGTAAGAAGTCGGTGCACAAACGTAATTCAACGAGACCCTTAGGTAATACTTATCCCTTTCTGTCGAACTCACTGTGACCGGTCAGCTTATCGTTTTTATGTTGGTTAATCTAAGTTCCCATCTCTTTGAGCTATCAGGCCGTCTATACTCCTCAGGGAATTATATGTAAATGTCTTGTTTTCTTTTCTGTTTTAACTTCGTCTCTTTGTAAATTTCAAAGATTATCGTAGGATGGAGGAAATAGTAAAATAAATCGAAAACGAATGCATATTTAAGAAGCTTATTGTATTTAAACTTTGAATCAGTTTTCCATATGTTGTCTTAATAATCTCCTAATGAATAACTTGTTTCCTGAGAAATGTTGTTCCATTTTGAATTTTAGTTTTTTAAATTAGTAATTTTGAACTTACTCCTAAACTACAATTAAAATAATCACCAGTACCCTTATCATCTTCGGAGCTGGATTTAGAACTCTTATAACCGCAATTTTTAGGCGAATTGTAGTATAAAATCTCCTATTTCAGAAAAGTGTTACATTTAACTTTATCGATCATTGTCTTGAGTTTATTAAATTACTCATAAACGATAATATAAAATAATTTAATAAAATTATATAATAAAATTTTAATTACTAAATTTTCATTATATAATTTTAATAATTTATTAATATCGTTTAAGAGTAAATTATCAAACAAGAAACGATTGATCATAATAAAATGTAAATACTGAAATGAAGAGATATCTAACTGAACTGAACTAAATAGAATTGGACTGAATAAGTTTTCAATTGAAGATAACATATCCTTACCGGAAGCTATAGAGGACCACAAAACACAAAACGAATATGAACAAGCGAAAAGTTAAGCCATTGGACCAAAAACACAAATTACTTGGTCATCTTGCGGTTTTGGACTCCTCTGTGGCGGATATGAAATGGGTTTCAATTTTCTGCCTTCCATATTCGTCTCAGATCTATCTCTTGACGGGACATTGCGAGATAACGAATCAGTTTCCGGCGGCTAAGAAGACGCTGTAGTGGAGAGAATGGCGGCGGATAAGAGGAGGAGAAAAATAAATTTTTTTTGTTAAACACAACGAAATCAAATTCAAAATATTATATAAGGAGAATAAATAGAAAATTTTGGTATCGAACTCATACGCAATATATGGCGAAAAACAATTATGAGAGAGATGAGTTTTGTTGAGTTGAATGAATCTGGATGGTTTCGTGCCTTCCACGCGCGTTTTGGTTGAGAGTGGTACTTTACATGAATTTTGAGAGTAATGTACTGTCAAAGATATTTATATTTTATATATATATAACATATATATATATATATATATATATATATATATATATATAAAATGTGAGAACACGCTACGCGTGTTATTGTGGCATTTAGTTACAAATAATAGAAAAAATATATGAAGGTAAGTATATACCATTGTTGTTTCTGATAATTAATTGTCTTTTTTCGAGTTGAATTAGGATTTGGGTTAGTGCAAATTGATCTGTTTCAATTTAATTAAAGAAGATGAAGAAAAACTATTGGTTATCGTTGTTTTTTAATAATAAATTGATTTTTTAGGTTGAATTAGGGATTTGAATTTAATTGGAGAATACATATCGATTTTTTTTAAATGATGAACTGATTTTGCTGGCGTTGATTTATGGATTGAAATTTAACTGTAGAAGACAAATTGAGTTTTTTCCATGATAAATTCATTTTGTTGGAGTTGTGTTAGGGCTTAGAATTAGAATGAATATTGAGACACATTATTTTTTGTAATTAAAGTTTAAATTACATATATATATTACAAATCGGTTCAATTTAACTTAAATTAAGTACCGAATTGCACAACTCCAATAGTTGTCCACTTATATATATACAGTAATAATTACTAGAATTACGACACACGCTACGCGTGTGGAACGTATTCCAGATATATACTACTATGTTTTGCTAATAAGTTACTTGGGCTCTGTTCTCTTCATCTGAAAACTCATTAATTTCAGTTTAAATTCATTCAGTTCAGTTCAGCTCTGCTTAGTTGTTTTTTTATACTACAATTCAGTTCAATTCCACTCAGTTCAGTTCAGTTCTGTTTTGTTCTTTTCTGTTCAGACGAAGAGACAGGGCCTTATAAGTTCTTTACAAAGGGTATTAAAATTGACCAACAAACTCACAAACATGTTGTGTATCTCACGCATATTATTTTGAGAATTGGGCTTATTTTTAAAAATCATAATTTTTACAGATAGATGCGTATTTCGTTATAGCGTTTTATTTAAAGTAAATCTCAACAATTCTCAAATCATATTTACATAATTAAGTACAGTGGACTAATGTTCCAATGCTATTATATATAGACTTAGGTAACATGAAAGTTAAAAGTATTGTGTTAGTAATTTGAGAATTAAGAATGAAATTATAAAAGTGAACACATGCTCTTCTAACATCCAAAAGGCAGCTTCACAAATACAAATGTCAACCAAGCAAAGTAATGCGAGTTCCAATCACAATTTCCACTAACATTTCTAGCCAAATTGTAGGCAACGAGTTCCAATAGAATTAATATAATTCAGACTCAGAACAGATAAATGGTATTTCCACTGCCTAATATGGGAAACGAAAACACACGTAGATGATAAGCCGCCTTTCCAATTTTACGTCCTGCCAGGATTCGTCAATTGCCATCTCTACACTATGCAGTGCATCCATAACTTCTGCAATTTCACCAGGGTCATGAACAAATGGGATTTTAGTCTTTCCGATGCAAGAGTATTACTACAACAACTTATGAGTAATTGTAGTATCTCATTTCCATGGATTTTTCTACCTTCAGTAATCCATAAATCAACTCAATCCCAGAAAAGAGAAGGATAAAAAAAGGTGTAGATCTCCTTATCGATTAAGGCTATATTCTCTTCATCTGAACATAACAGAACTGATCTGAATGGAGCTGAACTAAATTGTAGTATAAAATATAACTAAGCAGAACTGAATTGAATGAATTTGATCTAAGCTGAACTGAAAATATAGATTTTTAAATATGGTTTGGATAGACAATGGCAAAGATTGATACTCGGCAAGCTAACGAAGTTAAGCAACATCTCTATCACCAAGCCTACAAGACTGTTAGATCCATACTTATGGATCAAATATTAGATCTCCGATTAAAATAAACCTATATCTACACGAAGCTCGAAGTAAGATCAGAAAATTGATATAGATAATTTCACCTAATGAATCTGTCAGTGTTGTCGAGATGGGAGAATGGATTTTGGGTGAAGAGTGAAGATCAGAGGGGGAGGCGTTGAGAGATAAGACATTGTATATATTATCAACTGTGTTGTTTTGGGTGAAGTGTATATCACGCGTTTTGACCTTGAGACGGGTGGTCATACCTTATATTACTTTTTAAAAAATTTAAGAAATAGAATAGAATTTTAAAATACATAGTTAATAAAAACTAAAAAGTTTAGTTATCATGCCAAGCATCATCCGTTGACAAAGTCTGCTCGGTTATTGCTTGACAGTCGAGAACTAAATTAATAAGTTAAAAGACATATTGTTACGGTCCTTTTCTTAAAGGATTTTTTTTAGATTCAGTATTATAATTACAATACTTAATCCTGGATAAATTTATCATTAATAAACTCTTAATATTCCAAACATTCTCTATACGGAGAAAATAATCACCTATTTTAAGGATCGAACCCGTGACCTCATAGGTATAGAGTGTCTCAGTATGCCACTTGGTCACAAATGCTTTGACTTTTCTCAAGCACATTGACTAATCGCATAAACAAATTACCTAACCACGAAACTAATAAGCTAATCCTACAAGAAACTAAAAATATCCAAGATTGTGACGGGGTTCTAGAAAAACACAAAAAAATTATATATCCCTATCAATACGAAACTAACAAAACTATAATACGATCACACACTAATTATAACAAAGTAAATTACAAAGTAATACGAACTATATTACATAAAATGGCACAAATGATAGTATAAGTTTACATTGGTAAAATTCACTAATCTCATCGATCAACATAATTTAAACAGAAATGTTTGACAGAATATAAATAAGAAGTAAACTTAACTACTAATCCATATGGATTAAGTTTAAAAAAGTCTAAGTTAACTACTAAATCTCTAGTAATAGTCAAAATATTATACTGTACATAATTAGAAGATAGGAGAGGACTTAAGCATCACATATCTCGAGTCGAGATGTCGATCTCATCAAAATGAAATACACATTTAATATACGTCATCCGAACATAGTTACTACCTTAGTTCTAAGTTCTAACTACCTTGGTGTTTCTAGAAAGGCATATACTGTTTATAATAAGTAATCACTCCGTCCCACAATAAATGTCACATATTTCATTTATATCTGTTCCACTACAAATGTCACATTTTTATTTTTGACAACATTTACAATTCATTTATACAACCCATGGGCATTTGTCCCTCAACATTTACACTGCACATTAATCTTCGTGCCCAAAAATAAATGTGACATGTGTTTTGGGACGGATGGAGTAGAATTTTGGAAATCTTTTAAAATTAACATCCATTTTATACTTAATGATAGAATTCCATCTTATCAAAAAACTCGAATTTGTAGAGATGTGTGAAATTTAGTCGTTTATATTAGTACTCCAATATTTAAATAAGAGTGTATGTCCCCTAATGATGCTCATTAATAAGCATCATACGTGATTAAACACTAGAGTTGTCCAAGCGAACATAATTTACAAGCCAAAGTTGACAGCAGTCCCAAATTTGGACAAAAATTCTACAAAATACAAAGTTTACATTGGGATGTTCTAATTTTCTTGGCTAGCCAAAATGTGCTTCCATGCTTGATATCCGCTATTGTTCGCTTTTTGATAGACGAAAGAATTTTCATCACTCCTACTTGTACAAGCCGGTTGTAGTCCCTCAATTTCTGTAAAAGTGAAATAATTTTCAATTTTCGGCATTTCATTAAAATTGTTACATTTCATTTTATTAAAATTACTATCATAATACAATTCATTATCAACTACACATTTTTAGGCCCACGTGTACTTTTCCACTAAATCAATATCTCAAACTCATTCTTAACCACATATTTTTAGGACACCATACATTTTTCTTAAAAATTGTGCAAATCAAAATTGCTTCACTTTTACATAAATGGAGGGAGTATAAAGGATTAGGTCCAGGTGCTTCTCGCTGACTCCATTTCCCTGAGATACACGATAAAGCATATTTAGAGTCATTTCGGATTTAAGGCTTCATTTGGTTTGAGGGAAAATGGGGGAAAAGAAAAAAATAGGGGAAAATAAGATTTTACTGGAAATGTGAGGGAAAAACAACTTTCCTTATTTTGTGAAGATAGATGTATTTTGTATAGATTTTGATAAATTTTCCAGGATTTCCTGAGAACTACCAAATGGTGGAAAACAATATTTTTCCCTATTTTTTTTTCTCCCATTTTCCCTCAAACCAAATGAATCCTAAATAAAATCTGTTTGAATACTCCTTGAGTGGAAAGTGATACGATGTGTTCTTTTTGGAACCGAAAATACTTTATTCCATTCCAACATTTAAGTACACAACCGATCCGTGGATCCAAGTAAGCAAACATAAGCAAGATAACCAACCTATTCTAATTCAGCATAAGTAAAGCACAATACTTGCGCAGTTTTCTGTCCTGCCAACATCTATTGATAACATAATTGATAATCGATTCATCAAGTCTAACATTAATGGGTTTCTGCTTGAAGATCAATTGGTTTCTTTCAATCCAAATTGCATAAACAGTCTCCGTGAAGGCACATCGGAGAATCTTCTTACGCCATCCAGTTCCCCGTAGCTGCAAGCAAAACCAGTCGACCTCCTCCTCCCAGGGTCGTGGGGCACGATGTATGCCGACCCATGCCAACACTCGACCCCAAATCTGTTGTGAGTACGGGCAGTCGAAGAAGAGGTGACGCATTGACTCGTCATCCGGTCAGAATGCGCAGGTTGGAGTGATACTCGGGTTCCATCGTATCACCCTATCCTTCGTAGCAAGTCGCGCATGTAGTCCCATCCAGGTGCAGAATTGAGCCCGGGGTTGCGCCTTGTTATCAAACCACCACTTTTTCCAATGCACATCGACTTTTGTGCCACGAAGTTCCTCATATAATGCTCTAGTGTCGAACCTCCCCTTTATCCGCATATTCATCCAAGTTGCCGAATGGTGTACCACGATGTGTTCTTGCCATACTTTTGGTCACGTGTTTAGTTGTTTACTCTTCTAATCAATCAAGGCTAATTTGTCTATATCAATTTCCTGTCTACTATAAGTTTTTGGAGAGGCCCATAGTTACTTTTGAAAACTTTGGGCCTTAAGGCCCTACAAGGAGGAAGCAAAGTGGATCGAATTAGCGAGGGGGAACTTGGGCAATGAGGCACTGTAAGCCCAAGATTTGCTAGGCCAGATTTTCAATGAATTTGAACTAGATTGCCCGGAGCTCAAGCGAGAGCGTAAGTCGAAAAACATAAAAACTTAAAAAGTATGAAGACTTGAGCGCCTTAAAGCGCGTTGCAATAATTACATAAACATATTTTATCTATACTAAATACCTAATACGTTTATAAAATATTATTTTAATTAAAACTAATGTGTAACCTATAAATTATACATGCATACAGGGGCGGACCTAGGGGGGCTGGGGGGCGTTCGCCCCCCATAAAATTTGGTAAAAAAATATTTTATAGGTAATATTTTCGAAACTTTTGGATTACTTCGTAACCCCTGAAAACCTCATATATGTAATTTACCGGCGTTGAAATCTTATCTGCATGCATATAAGATGAAATTATAAAAGTATACCAACTTGTAACTATTTAGAAATGCAATTATGAATGTGCAGGTTCGAAAAAATGTAAAAGAAATAAAAAATAAATTAAATAATTTTAAAACGACATACAACACAATAAAAGCGTCAAACTGCAGAGAGTGCTAGCCGCAACATTTAAGTTCATCTAGAATTTGAGTACTCTTTGCCTACAAAATGACAAATTGGTTTAAAGGTGGTCTGGTCTTTGATCCATCTTACGAACGAACATTACTGTAACTTTCAAATTTTATAAAAAAAATTTTTTTGTCGTTTTCAGAAAAAGAATTTGTTCAGGTTCTCTCCGTAATCTACTAAGGAACTTAATAGGTTGCCGACACGAAACGATAGAAAAGTTAAGAAGTTCATCAATTCTTGAATTTGAACACGCATATCATACATTTTCTATACGTGAGATGAATCTAATGCACCAACAGTGCAAAATGTGAATACATCCGTGGAATTATTTTATGTTACATACATAGTTAAGGTAAAGTTGAGTTTCTAAAAGTGACGACGTAATTGGGAAAAATACGGGTATTCATGTGCGACGTCCATACAATGTACTTTCTTGGTAACACAATGTTATCGACTCCCGAGTCAAATTCGATGGAACTCGGTTGGGCCTGCAATGAGCCGGGACGAACCACCTCCGAGTTGCCCAATATCACACGGCACAACAATATGTGCCTTAATCCGGTCTCATCTTCCTCTGCCTCCAATGCACTAACACAAACAAAATTAAACACTTTTATAACCTCATATTCATTCCAAATTCCGAATGCCAATCTCAATAGGTAGGAAAGAGTACAAAAGTGGTGATTTCTACAAGAAAATATTCGATGCTACTCCTTGCCTGTCATGCAGACTTATAGATTTTCCTAATTTATCTATTCCACAGAACTTTATAAATTACTAAAAAAGAAAGTTGTCCTTGCCCCAAATTCAATAAATAATTTTTAAAAAAATCGAGCATAGCTCATAGTAAAATTTATGTAAAATATGGAAAATATTTATAAAAAATAAAAGAGTAAAGAAATTTGAATCACCTTTGGATGGGAAGACTAGATGGAGAAAGAACAATTCCAACACGTTGAGACAAGGAACCAAATCCATACGCCAATATTTCACAAATCTCATCCCGAGAACCGCCGTACCAAGCATACTTAATGTTAGCATCGCCACCGCACTTCTCCGCCACCGCGCGGGAAAATATCCGGAACGCTTCCAGTTTAGCTTCGCCAATGTGAGTCGAGTACATGTTCTTGTGTACGGCCACAATTTGAACTCCCGAAAATAATGCCATTCCTGACATGAAACTCCTCTTTATCGTGCCATACTCGTCACCTTCCGCTTCTTGCAACCTCAACATACCGTTCCTGATGAAAAACCGGAACTTCTTAGGAGAATGTTCCTCGGAGTCGGAATTTGATGATGATTCGTAGTCGGAAACCGTCATCGAAACTTGATCTTCGACACCAATGTTAGCCATATAAGGTAACTTTGGAGCTTTTTATGAAGTTCAACACATTGATGACATTGAGGGAAGAGGGGAAAAGAACATGAACGGTATAGGAGTTTTATTTATAGATGTTGTCAACTTGAAGACATATTTCTTCTTGGGTAAGTTTGAATTGACATGTGAAAGGGATTGTTGATTTGTAATTACGGCTCAAAGTGACAAGAGGAAGTCAAATATGTAATGAAGTTGTTTTAGATGTATGAAAACACATGTTTGTAGTTTAAAACTTGGGTGCGAAGCAATAGATCGAATTAGCTTGCTTTCTGAAACGCACGGTTAGAAGATTTGAATGCTCACCAAATTGGAACCGACCTTTAACAATGTCATGGGCTATTTTCATTACATATTTTATGTTATTACGACATGAACCTTTAATTTATGAATTATCTAAAGATATACTTGCACGAATTTTGTCTTTTTATTTATAAAAAATTGGTATTTTGGTGATAAAATTATGAGGTCGGTTAGGGTAGCAGTAGCAAAGGATAAGCTAGCATATGAGGAAGAAAACTTGGGCCCGGCAATAACCACATGTCTTGTCTCGTTCTGATTCAACCTTGCAATATTCATCCCAACATATAATTCTATAGTCTATAGTATACTACTATTATTCTAGCCTGCCTATCTTTGCGCGCAAGGATTTTTTTATTGTTGTTTATGGTGTCTATTTAGTTTTTATTGTTGTTTAAGGTGTTTATTTCGGTAGCGGTATACTGAAATACACATGGAAATCAAATAAGAAAGTTGAAAATTTTGAACCAGTGTTGTTTCTCAGTTGTTGAGCCTTCCACAATTCATTTTTTTAGTATTTTTTAGTGATTCGTATCTATTAAAATTTAGTCCATTTTAATCTCCCCTCGACAAAGCTCATAAGTAGTATGAAGTCAAAGCTGGTCTAAAATACGAATACGGAGCCCACATATCAAATTTTAAAAATAGAGCATAGCCTTAGGGATCAAATTATGCGGCTCTGTTTTTTTCAACTGAAATTTACTGAACTGAACGAGTTTTCAGTTGAAGAGAATAAAGCATTAGAGCTCAAACCACAAAGCCACTATTTAAATTTAATTAGTTTTTATATATTCCGTCGTTGCATGTGGCGGTGGGTATTTTGGAGTCCTATACGGACTGTTCAAGCTTCAGACGTATGGACTGGGACCGGACTTATACTAAATGCTTGTCTTAACTGGAAAAAGTACCCCGAGATTGAAAAAGGAAAACCATATAACCTACAAAGAAGTAAAAAAAGATAACATAAAATTCTTTCACAAATTCTTGGAAAAGACATTTATTAGCGATAGACTTGAGAGACGGATTGATGTTTTTAAATATATGTATAATGTTTTAAACAAGATCAGTAATGTTTTATGAGTAAACATTTTATATCATATTTATGTACATGTATATCACCGGTGTTTTTAGTAAAACACGTAATGTTTTTTATTATAACTGTAATGTTTGTCGTCTCTTTTAGTCTCTCCATAATACCGTCTCTCAGGAGACTTAGGCTCTGTTCTTTTCAAATTGAAATTTACCGAATCGAATCGAATCGAATCGAATCAACGAATCGAATCGAATCGAATCGAATCAAATCAAACGAAATAAATCAAACGAATCAAATCAAACGAATCAAGAAATTACATTTGTCCCATTTTTTAATAATAATGAATACTACATCCGATCCATTAATAAATTCGTAAGGAGACTTTTTTCTGGACGTTGACTGTAATCACTCGCAAATTACACGACAAAAGAATATAATAAAATTATATTATAAAAATAAATTAAGTATATTTGACTAACATAACTTTGTTTTATACTTTTTTGTGCGTAATTTGTAGAGTTTTGATTTAGTTTGGTATAACTGCTTTTTATTTATTAAGTTTGAGAAAAACTCAACGACGCTTCGAAGTTACTTCTATTGTTCTAATATCTTTCAATAAAAGAACATGTCGATTTTTTGTTAGAGATGTACGTACAAAGTATGTGAATCAGTTTGAATGGTACTCTCAGGTTCCTGTAATTTCTTATCTTAACACAACTTTTACGGTAGAAAATAAGGGTAATTCGAATCGTAACTATACTTTTTTTTTATTGATCTACTAAAAGTCGTGTTAAAAAGAAAGAAAGAAAAAGGTTGAAAATATCTCAATTGGATAAATTTTCTTATTTTCCTCGTACAAAAGATGGGTTGTGTAAATAAATGATAAAATAATAATAATAATAATAATAATAATACTAATACTAATAATAATAATAATATGAATTTAATGAACTTAAGAGAGCTGAATCGAATCAAGACGAAATGAATCGAATCGAATCGAATGAATGAATCGAATCGAATCGAATGAAGGTTGAAAATAACATATCCTTACTCAAATTCTTTTGAGTTTTAGTGTAAGTTTGTCTTAAACAACACAGATAAGTGTTGGTTGATGTGAAACCTAACTTTGTTGGTAAAATGTTGATGTAATCAAGATGAGGCTATTTGAAATACTTTTAACAAAAACCTCTAGTTTTCTTTTAAGAAGAATGAGTTGTACATTCCTCTAGTAAGAATGAGTTATACACTCTGCAACAATTTTGTACACTCTCAAATAAACTAGGGATTTGAATTGTACCTAGCAGTTAAGTAGTTAGAATAGGTCAATTATAAAACAGAGCTGTCTCACCAGTTTGTAATCATATTCCAGTTCAATTGAATCAATTTTCCTTTCTTTCACTTCTGTACTCAAACTTTTACAACTCATAAACCAACAATGTTAATTAATTAATTTCAAGATTTACATAAGTCCCAGCAGCAGAAGAAGAATTTCATGTAAGAAACAACAAGTGTACTACAAACTAATTCACCAAAGCTGATATTCACATATCATCTACTTGAGTGAATCCACAAACTCTTACTTAATTTCTCTCAATCATTACTCCTCATTTTGATCCTTAGTTTCTAATTCGGGCGATTTCTTGGAGAACGGTTTATCAACAATCTGCTGTTCCAGTTCATAATATGTAAATTTACAGGTTTCATCATCTTACCAGAACATATATAACAGATCACTCAGTATATATGCAATCATCATCACTTAATTGTCATGGTCTCTTCCCCTGAAACTGGGGAACGTCTCAAATACTTCGCTTTCAGAAACCGATGGCCTCATTACAGCATCTTCATGATCACCAACAAGTCCGTAGTTCACTGATTCTGAGGACTGTATTGATCCTTCTCTTGACTTGGCTGAAGGTGTGTATTGTTGCATCACCAGCACTGAGAACTGTGACTCGAATTCGGACGTCACCAACAGGTCCCCTATGGGTCCTAGCTCAGGACAGTCACACCAGTCGGCTAGACCCGCGGTTAAAGGGGTCACCATGCCTTGACCTTTTCCGACAATGTATAGATCATGGTTGTTCTCATCCATCGACTTGATAGCCTTTATCGCTTCTTCTTCATCGTTCAATACCAATTCGTAGTAGTTTATGTTCTTCTCATTCTCTGTGGCTGTCCTAAACTTGCCAAGGTAATCGTCATCCAGTAGCTTCTCTCGTTCAAGATCGACGTCCAAGCTCACGTGATAGATTTCTGATGGATCAACTGGGTTGAGTGCCTCCGCCTCTGAGCTTGGAATGAATCTCACGACCGTAAGCTTTGCACTCGAGCCATCAGCCATCCTCCATCCATAAGCTAATGCCTCCCGATCATCAGGACCGCCAAAGAAAAGCATTGCAATATTGTGGGCATGATCACGTGTCTCCACATAGCCACGGTCGATTATTATCCCGACAGAACAAGGCGCACATTCCATTACCCCTTCGTTAACTCCGCGGAGTGCGGGGTTGATATCCTCCATTTCACCGCCCATCGTTTGCTGCCTGTGGAATGGGATGATTATCAAAACGGCACGCTTGTCCCTAGCAATGCTGCAGATATCAACATCCATTGTTGTGTACGCACACCGGGCAGTAATTGTCTGCGTCCTGACACCATCCGAGCGCAGCTCGTAATTGTCAAATGCACTAATGATCTGATCCGCTTGAGCTTCAATGTGGCTCGGGTTCCGAGGCCCTACTTTGCGCGCATTGTGTACCAGTAGCATTGTGGCAGCACGTCCCACAAGCTCGACCAATTGGAGGGCAAACACACTGATGGGGGATTTGCTGCTAGAGTTCGAAGTCCTCAGGAGGTTGATGATACTAGGCACATTACGTGTATTATAGATGCACGCAAGGACCCGGAGCTCTTCTTCCACTTTAGCTTTCTGTATCGTTCTTCGCTTATATGGCAATGCGTGGTTGGTTGGCTTAAACCAGATTGCTGCCGGCGTCACAACCATCGTCATTACTAGGACTGCCACCACCATCAGTGAGTATGTTTGAGTGTTCAAAGCCTGCCATCAAACAAGTGAATTCGGATCAAATAGCAATGAATTCAATCTGATGCTTTTGTCATATTAATATCTATGATGATCTTATAGTATTGGTTATAGTATATTACCGCTTGAATCTGGCCGGATTCAAGGATTAGCAAAACCATGACGCTTTTCGTGTTGCTCAAGATTCCAATCACAACGGCCTCATTCATCGGAATGTCAGAGAAGAAAGTGACGAGAACAGCGCTAAATACTTTGACAGTGCAGAAGATGATTATAATAAATCCGATAAGAGCCCAGTTAGAATCACCGATGATCGAATCAATGTTGGTTCTCTGCCCACAAACTACAAAGTAAACTGGCATGAGAATCCCCACTACAAAATCTTCAAGCTTTTCCACCAAAGTTGCTTCAAGAACTTCATTAGGTATCACAAGGCCGAACATGAACGCCCCAATCATTGGATGCGTCCCCACAGCATCGGCCATCACCCCACAGAAGAACACCCCGGTTAGAACTGAACATATGTAGAACTCACTATAACCTTGTCCTTCCGGGGTTTTCCTGATGATCCACCTCAGCACAGGCCGGAGGACCTTGACACAAAAAGTTAGTAAAGCAACAGTGCCGAGTATTGGTAATGGAATGATCGAAGTAGATCCTGTGACCGAAAAAGCTAGGGCTAGAAATCCCCAAGCACATATATCATGAATGAAAGCGGCTCCCATAGCTGTTTTACCAATATCTGTGTGGCGGATTTGGTGTTCGTCAAGAACTCTTGTTAGGACACCGAAGCCTGTCACTGTAAGGGCAGCACCCCAAAAAATGAAACCGGCCTTTTGTTTTTCCTCTGGCTGTGGGTTTACCAGGAAATATAGGCCTGTTCCGACTACAAAAGGGACCACGGTTCCTGAGATAGCGACTTTTACTGATTTTGGTCCTGTTCGCATAACTCCTCGTAAATCCATCTTCAACCCCACGAGAAACGCATAGAACACAATGGACAGATGTGCCATTGGCTCTAACACTTTGAATCCATAATTTGGAAACATGAGCTTTCGAAATGCACTGATTCTCCCGAACGCAGAAGGTCCCAGAAGAATACCCCCCTGCACAATGTGTATAAATAAAATGATCCTCGTAATTATAGATTTATTTGCTCTGCTACTGTTCTGTTTCAGGACTCATTTTTATACTGGTGAGAAAAAACAAACACATTATAGAATTGATCAAACTTAATTCCCTAAAACCACCATTTAAACCCTTTACTTTGTTCATTGATATCTCTAAAAGACTAAAAGATTGTTTGCTAGGAGTTCAAACCTGTTTTGTTCTTTAACAGGAAGAAAATTGATTAAAATCCAGACTTAAGAGACCTTTAAATCACAAATTAGCCATGCATGCATCTACATTTTCCAATCTATATCCATTAAACCAGATAGCAATGTAGCTCTGTTGGTAAAACGCGGTCCAGATGCATATGCATTCACAAAAGGCCGATAAATTGATGTGTGACTCACAAGTAGCTCGGCAACAAAGGGAGGCTGATTGAACGGTTTGAGGGAGAAAACAACAAGATGGATGATGCACATTGAGAAGGTGAGCTGAATGAGGAAGAGAGATATGAGGGGGGTTAACGGGTTGGGACCTTCCCAAACACCGTTGAACCGGTAAATTGTTTCTGCATAGCAAAGAATGGTCCTGTTGAGCTTGGCAACATCCAACGTCGCCACCGGTAGTGACGCCATTATGCCACCACCTCAGGGCTACTCTTCTTCCTCGCCTCACCCGGGTCGAAAATAATTATATTTTCGACTTTTATTTTTATGAGAACGAGTGAAAGGAATGAAGATGATGAACGCTGGCTGAGGAATGGAAGTAATAATAGAAATGCAGAATGTGTGAATTTCATTGAATCTAAATTGATGGTTGTCCGAATTGTTTGGGAGAGGAAGATTTTGCTACTATAGTCTTGTTTTGGGTTTGGATACTTAATCAAGCTTTGTAATTGTTAATATTAATGGCTAACTATTCTTAGCACATTGTAGCTCTTGATCATGTTTGACTTATTGTAAGACTTTGATTTTTGGATTGATGATGATTCCAAGTTTAGTATGTTTTCATTGGTTATATGTATGCATCATTTTATTTGTAAAGGAAAATAAGTACAAACATGACTTATGAGGATATGTACGTAACGTACGTACTATTCATTATTAGCACCGACTTAAATAGTTGGCGCCAATATTATGTGGGTGCTTAAGACATTAATTCTAGAGTAGGACGTTGGGGAGTTGGGAACAAACAACATATATATTTACCAACAAATATTTACACGTTTAGAAATGCATTTAATGCAAAAATCAACATACGATGTTTAAAGTTGAACATATAATGTTTGTAATTAAATTAATAATATGCGATATTGATCCGGTCTCTATGAAAAACAATACTGCGCAAAAGTTTGTATTAAATTAGTGGTAAAATTGTCTCTAAACACCGGTATATGCTAAGTAAAAATAAATCTAGATTACATTAAAACCCAGTTAGTCCGATTGCAACCCAGATCCACGAAATTACAAGACAAAATGGATTGTTTTCATTGGTTGCATGTATACATAATTTTATTCATATAAAAGTTATAATTATTATTCCCCGCGCCGTTATTAGAGTTTTACTTTTTTTCTTAAATGATCTAGAAACCTTCTTTTTAGAGAGGGATAATAATCAAAACAATTTATTTTAACCAAATGATTGCTTACACATGAAAATTTTGATTCACTTCTTACATTTCTTACTCCAAATGTAAAGCGTGCCAAAGATGTCCCCAAATTTGAGTTTTGTCACAATATTTGAAAGAAATGTGGAGATTAGGAATAGTAGCAGGTATAATTGAGAAGAATGGTAAAAGTAAATCAAGTAAACAAATATAAAGAAGAGAAACAAGAAAAAAGTGTGAATGAGAAACATTGATGCAGAAAGGTATTGATGAGATGGGTAATAAGTGAAGTCTACTGCATATTCATCAGCTGGCAAAGCGTGACCATTGTGATGATTTAATTTATAGGGCCACTCTGTTTTTGCATCATTCATTATAATTGATCGGTCGGTAGCATGATTTTAAAGATTTATCATTTCGGATCCGCTATACTTCGATTTGATTGTTGCTCGGATTTGTATTTTGAAATACATCGCCTTGCAAACGGATAAGCACGAATGTTAAATTGACCCCAATCTTCTAATCTTCATCAAAGTGATCGGTCAGACTTATAAGAATCATATTTGAGCTTGTAATCCAAACAACTCGCCAACTCGGTAACATGTTCAATTTTAATTTTCAACTTGATTGATTTAATGGGTGCCGTGTAAATTTTTTATTATAAGTGAAAGTTAGTAGTATAAATTAATGCCACTTAAAAAATTTATTCGGATTATCTTAATTAGATTGAGTGAATTCGGGTCATTTTGAATCGTGTTTCGAGTCAAATTGGTTCTGGTGATTGTGGATCGAGTATCAGATCAATATTTGAATGTAACCTTCGTATTTTTGGGTCAAATTCAGATAGGATAATTTCTGGTTAAAGTATTGCATCACATTTCCAATCATATTCACCATGCTCGAATCTATTACCAAGAACCGTTTAGCTCACTTCACGTTTTTATACAAGTTCATGAGTTTGAGTAAAGAATATGAGTTAGTCAGGAGCGTAAAAGTTATAGTCATTGATGGTATGGGAATTCAAACTAAAACCTTTTAGTTGAAGGTTTACACAAAATCTTTCATTAAGCACTCTAGTTGCATTATTGCTAAAGGTGTGAAAGGATAACTCATCTAGATCTAAATAAAAACCAACTAAACTCTCCGGATAAAATGAAGAATTAGCAAATCCACTCGAATTCAGTATACACAACTCAATCTATATCCATGAAGAAACATTACTTTTAGCACTACATGCAACAATTCAAACAAAATCCATAACATGTTTAAAGAATTCACGGTCATAGTCATCCAGCATGGTGCACCATTCTTTTTTAGAATCAAAATTTTGTTTAAACTTGCTTGATATTTGATTCTTGATCCATCTTGGATGATAATGATAGTCATCCAACTCGGTGTCGTTGTCCACCAATAAGAACGGCATATTTGAAGTGTATTTGATCTTGATCAATTCCGGGCTTGGAATTGGCGACCCGTTAGCCACATGTAGCTTGCACACGAGTGAATGCAGTCATTCACAACTGTGCCATCACAAAATATTAGGTCTTGATCGATTACTGTCCGGGTCGGTACACTAGTAACAAAATTTCTACATAACAAGCTAGCTAGACTAGAAATTAAATTAGCACTAGCTAGCTAAACACCAAGACACACTGCAGGTGAAGAAAGAGTGATTCTTTTGCCACAAATGAAGAGAAGCTGAAATTAATCATCACATCCCTGAAAAATCATCTTCAAACCTCATTTGTTGGTTATGTTGTTGTTTATGTCCATGACCTTGAGCACCATTCTTGAATCCCATATTTCCTCCTCCTCCTCCATGACCATGCTTATGATCTCCCTTTTGGCCCTTACTGAACCCGAATTCGATATCTCGAAACTGATCACCCATGTTGTAATTTGGCTTATGCTTAGCCTCCCACTCTTTTGGGCCTAGTCCATGTTGCTGATGCTGCTGATGATGGTGGTTTTGTTGCTTGTGAGCCTTTGATGAATGGTGGTGACCCCCCTTGGATTTACGACGGTTGAAAAACCGCCCGAAAACACATGCCACCGCGGAAAGGACTACTATCACGGCCAAGACGGCGAAAACCGGGCCAAATGAGCCATTTGAATGGGATGAGGAGCTGGAGGTAATAGGCTGGGTTGTGAGAGGGTTGTTGTTGTTGTTTGGATATAGTGCATCAGAAGGTTGTACTTGTGACATTTTTAACTTGTTGTTTTTCAAATTTGTGGAGAAGGAAAGGTGGGAGAAGATAAATGTGGATTATAATTGGATTGGCTATGGGTGTTTGGTTTGTGTTGTGAGAATATTTGTTTGTTATTTATACACAAGAAAAATATCTTCAAGTAAGTGCTACAATAACTAATCACACATAAAATATGCCATGTTATGATGTACACTCTTCAACTTAATATAATCATGCGATAGCGATACTCGTGTGTTACTTTATTTTCCTCCCGCCTCACCATCTAATACATCCACTCCATGTACTTATCAAATCCATTATAGGTGATCGATTACTAATTAATCAAGCACATAACTAAAGAAGAAAAAGAAGTCCGTAACTGATTTATTGTGGTCAGGTAAGCTCTTATAAACTTTATATGTATGATAGTAGGTGATAAGTTTGTGTTAAATAAATGATGTATGTATGCAAGTATGGATAGGAATGAGGTATGGCATGTTTTTTACATAAATAAATATAAATTGAAGGAAATGCGTGAGATCGTTGCCTTTTTGTTCCTAAATGATCGTAATGATAAACACAAAGGGGTGTTTGAATTCAAAAAGGGGAGCGGCCTGTATATCTTTTCTTTGATAAAGAGACAGGTAGAGAATAAAGACCTTCTTTTATGGCCTTTATTGCGGCTAAGATAGCATGGTTGTAGTATTTGTTGGTTTCTCATGGACTAAAAATTGATTGATCCAAATATATTTTCTGGCTAGAAATTCTCTTTTATTTGATTTTTAATTAATGGTCTCCTCCTCTTCTTCATGAACGGATTCAGGATTTAAAATGTATGCTGGGGGATAAATTATATATATGGGATCATTTTGTAGGTTAGAAAGCAAAAACTAAATTATGAAAAAAGTTTAATGTTTTTATTTGTGGGGAGGGGCATATTGGAGCGTTCGTTCCTCTAAACTTTGAAAAAAACAATACTAATATATATCCGCCACTTCAATTCCTGGCTCCGCCCCTATGGTGGACCATGTACAGTTCCGCCTACTCATGTTTTTTTCTTCAATTTCTCACTGATATCCGCTCCATGCGACTAATTTAGCCGAGCAATATGGTACCGGGGATGGCTCTTGCAACTGTTCTTTTAAATTCACAAAACTCAAACTTTGAGATATTATTCAATTGAGTTAGAAACTGGCCTACTCAAGTTCATCGATGTCGCTATTGCACGCTATATGTACCATCTGGAAAAACATGATTTCTTTGCCGAAAGGCAACTTGTTAAGCCTGAAAATGTAGATTTATACTACTACCACCTAAAAGAGTTGCATCAACCTCCCTATAGGCCAACACTAAAGATCATATGGAATTGACCCCCAAAAATGTTGCTTTCTCATTTTTATTAAGCATGTGACTGAAAAATAGCTTGATAATAATGTGAAATCAATTTCGCTATGTACAATAATAATTAGCACGTTTAGTATTCTGCATGCTAGAATAATTTAACCTGATTATTAGTGATTTTTTTTTTTTTTAGAAGAGATTATTAGTGATATTTGAAGCTCACCATTGTGTAAAATTGCTTTCGCATTATAAAATATCGATCTATAACATAACCTTCAAAATTCACGTATCAAACATAATCCTCCAAATCAAATATTCTAGGAGACTTTTATAAAGATAGTAGATTCGTCCATAAAAGTTATCTACTTTTTTTTTTGCTTTTTCATTGATTCTGATTAAATTTAACATGAATGTAAAATGTTCAATTTTTTTATATAATGAAACTTTGGGGGTCAAAGTTTCATTATATAAAAAAATTAAACATTTTACATTCATGATTAAGATAATAAAGTCAATAAAATCAAAATAGAATTTCTACGAGAAAGAATAATATCTAATTTGGCTTGGATGGCCGAAGATAATGACATTTTCTTGGGATCGGAGTGAATTATTAGTGACACTTTTGCTAATAATAAAATGTAAAAGCATTCTAAGTGATATAGCAATTTACAGTATATGCTGGTATAATGATGATAGGATTGCTTTCTTGATTTTCAACTCTTAACTTTGCTTTTTGGCAAATTAACAAGACAGTGTCCGGCGGGTGATGGTTAGTGGTAGGGCTCACAGCATTTCAATGATCACACAATTATTTATCGATCTTACGGCACTAGTGGTACGAATCCTAAATTTTTCTCCTCAAAATACATATTAATTCATCTACTATATCCTATTTATCCTCTTTATAATTTATAAAGTTGTAGGACTCTTATTTTATGCATAAAAGTACAAATATGATATATGGTCCTATATATTTTACTCTTTAAAAAATTATAAGAGCTCCCTATCTTTGACAATTTTTTAAAGGAGTCCTCAAGTATAGGATTTAACTTTAATGGGCCATATTATTTTAGAATTTCTAAGGTTTTAACATTTTAGCACTTTAGAACTTCTTTTACCTCAAATTTGAGTATAGGCAATGTTTTAAGAGTCCTACAACTAGTGATGTTAGCAGGCTTAATTAAGAACAATTTCATTATCACCCTACCAAAACAACAAATAGATTTCAGTATGCTCAATCATTTTAGTTTTGGTCAAATTGTAGTAAATGAAGTACTGTATCTAAGCCTGTAATACGAGTACTTGGATTCTGCTCAATTTGTTGATTCGAGCTTGGCTAGCTCAATGAGATAATCGAGTTGAGTTCGAACTCGTTTTGTGCTTGTTTAGCCAGCAAGCTGAATCTAACTCGGCTCAATAAGAGTTAGTAAGAAAACTCATCTGATCCCTCAATCCAAGCTCCCTTGAATTAACAATTTAACATAAACAACATGGTGGAGAAGCTAGATGAGGAACTTACTGCTTACAGCAAAGAACAATACCTCAGTTCCATTTCCTCCAGAAAAACAGAATTCTGAACCTGTCAAATGTTACTCATTTTCTGGTAATTTTCCACATTCCTTGTCACGACAGTAAGCTTCATCCATGTTTATCCGGGAAAGATCAGATACGCGATCAGCAATCAGGAGCACTGCCTAACCAACCACCACTGGAACGAAAATAGCAAGTCGGGTAATTATGCATTTGCATAAACTTGTTTTAACACTACTGATTCTTAGGTTGACTCGAATGGATTCTTTTGTTTGTTTATGTTCAGGTAGCAAAAAATGAGGTCTGTTTAAAGGGCATTGGATTCCGGAGGTTCTCTGTATACGAACCATACATGTGTAATGACTAATGACACCAGCTGACAGGAACTGCGTCATGAATGGAAGAAAAAAGACAGAATTTTTAAAACTGGATATGGAAAACAGACCAACACGAACTTCCTCCTTTCGACCCAGAAGAATTTCTCCGGTGTTATAGAAGGAAAGTCAATGGCCCTCATTGGAGCCTCCATTGCCCGGTATCAAAAGGAGTCTCTCACCTATCTCTAATCCTTGGTTAGTTCTGCAAAACGAAGGGAGTACTATATGGTAGCCCTTGGATTCCAAGTGTCTGCCAGGTCTGTTCGATACTTGGAACGAATTGTTGTAAAAGATTGTTAAAGAGATCACTTAAATTTTAAGGGACTTCGTATTTGCTCGCACTTAGTCCTGTTTCAAAAAAGCAACATCTTGGCACAAAATATAAATAACCAAGGATGCTTAAACATTTAAAACTTAAAATACAAAAAAGGGAACATAATAGTAGTATTTACAACAGGCATGCACTTTGGCCTGTGAGGCAACCTTCTCCGCATTGTTCATACGAAAAAACCTATCGAAGTGACTAAATCTTCAAAATTGTCATAGGCGATGCCGCCTGCAATCTATACTAAAAGTCTAAAACTAAAAAATTTCTTATTTCCATCCCGTAATCCTCTTCGTGATTGGTAATAAAGTTACATTTTTCTTTGGAGTTCGCCGTACTACTTCTGTTGGCTGTAATACGGACATTGGAGCCTGGCTATGGTCCTTTTGCAAATCGTCATCTGTCAGAAGTTTCACCTCATATGCCCCTCTGGTAAAGCCATTAGCGACCTAGTGATGTACAATTTTCAGGATCTTGAAATGAAACCGCAGATAGAAAGAAAAAAATATGACGGTATCTTTTAGTGGCAAAACAATGCCATGGTGTAAAGACCAAACTACATGTAATCTTTATTAGCTTGTAAAAAATATGTTTCTGTGTATGATGTAAATCAATCCCGGTTTAATAATTTATGCGGCACATCAAGTATTCGATAGAAAATGAACTCTCTGCTCCATAAACGAGTTGATGCACAGAATTTGGAATGGGTGCACATATGAAAATTCAAATGTGTGCAGTTGAATACTACCAAACAGTACTGAAATTATGCATATGAGTTTAGCATTACTAGTCCGTATTCAAAGGAAATAATACAGATCCCATACCTTCAGGAGAATCCATACTCTGAGAGAACTGCTTAATACTGCTAGTTTTGTTCTCTTGCCAGAGGTTAAATAGTTGCACATGTGCCGATCAGCCCTTAGGATAAACTGTGGCCAAGATTTAGGGTTTCCAAGGTCCGCTTTATGATCCACTGTTGCCTGATTAAGGAAGAATAACTTTAAATAAAATGAATGATGGGAAGGACTGTCACCAACTACAAGACTGAGTAGCTTCTCACGAATGAAAGAATTGATCAATGCATAACTGACACCCAACAGAAACTGGAAGAAAATAAAATCGAACATTCGATTATGCAATTATTAATTTGTGAATATTTGAATTCTGAAAGATGATGCAAAAGGTATTTAGCATAATTTTTTCCACGTGTCATAGTCATACGATTAATTTTTTGACAAGGCTCGAGGTTGTTTCAAGTCACAATTATACAGAATTGCTCAACTGCTAGCCGAGACCTTCTGAGTGGATCAGAGGGTTCACTGCAAGTTCAAGACTGGTAATTATCCAATGTTTTCTTCAATACCTGGTGTTGAAATCACTGCTGCATAATAGTCTAACTCTACTTGCCCAGAGGAACACTATTCAAGAGACTTTATTTTTATTGTTTCATTGAGTTTTGATCAATTGTATTTATGCCAACCTACATTGAGATGTTAAGAATTGTGTTTACTAGCCAACATGGTGCTGATCATCTTATAGATAAAATACTCATCAGGGTTCATTCATGATGAAAAATTATTACTCCATAACTACATCATTGCTTACTTTCAGCAGTACCTACTGATCTTGCAAACAAAACTACTCACCAAAAGTCGGCAGATTTCATGCTCAATTTTAGAAAATGATGTATCCAAAGCTTCCACTCTACCAGTCCCATGACAGCAGGTGCAGGGTTCACTGATCATATATGTCACACTTGGGCGAACCTGCCAAGGAACATAATAAAAGGAATCAGCAACTGAATGAGCATCCTTAAATTAGCCATAATCAAAGTTCAAGATGGTCGTAAGGAGGTTCATCACATTAATTTTGTTCTTGGTAGACAGTCTTGTCATAACTTTACAGGCAAAATCTACTCCAGCTAATATCTAGCATAGAAATTTCTCAAAAATTTTCATAAATATTTCTCTACAGAGATAGTTATTACTTTCTTGCTTTTTTTTTTACTGCGATAGTTATTCTATTCTTTCCTCCCTCTTTTCCATTTCTTCATGTTTTAGCTGGGGGATTGGAGGATGATGATGATTGAAGCATAGCAAAGAGTTTCAAGGGGACAACACCTGACACAATCTGCACACACATAATACAACTCCTATGACCGTGTACCGTTCTTTTCTTTTTTTAATATTTTCTTTCGGTGGGGGTGGTGGGGGGCAAATACAAATTTGGAAATACTTAACATACCCGCTTCCGAATTATTTCCATAAGCCCATGCCTAGATAATTCAAAGACCTTCACAGTTGATCGATCCCTCTCGACTGCCTTTTTAACTTCTTCATACACAAGCTTCTTATTTGCTGCAACAATAATATTGTTAAAAGGCAAAATGCATCCATACCTTGTCGTTGCGTATATAGTTGTAACAAAGAAATTCCAATTTTTATTGAAACAATAATTCCATTATCCCTTTTCCATACATGATGAGTTAATAACAGAAAAGCTATTGCAGGAAAGTAATGGGTAATGCAAAAAAGAAAAGGGTACAGATGGACCAGAAGATAGAAATCTCAAGAATCTGTGCGAACTTTTTTGGGTAAATTAAAACGCATGAGGTGTGGATAAGGATAGCAAGTATAAATGGTTAGATTTACTACCAACTAATAATTAGTTCTTTCATTCCACAGTAACAGTGATATAACGAACAGAATGCTCACTTTGTTCCCAAAAAGAAAAGAAATCTACACACAAACAGGTGAAAATTTGTGTCTTGTTCATAAGTCTACACCTAATAGGTTGTTGAAAAACGGAAGGTTGGTGCAGAGAGTTGAGGGCTCAAGAAAAACCCCGAGGGCACAAGATTACCTAATGCTTTTCTATATCTGCTTCTTTAAACAATTAAGAGTACATAGTTCATGAATCATTAAAGAATAGTAAGCATATCTAATTTCAGTTCCACAGGCATTCTAATAGGAAATATAAATTTACCTAAAAAAGAGAACACAATCAAGCACCAGTCATTTATAAAAGCATGGGATTGGGGAATTAAAACAATAAAGAAAAATAAAAGAACATTAGACATGCCGAGCGGAAAAAAGAATAGAGAGGATTCAATATGCTTACAATCATCCCACATATCAATGAAATCTACAACAATTATTCCACCAATATCTCTGAGCCTTAATTCCCTAGCAATCTGAAAATAAGAAAAATGCCCAGCTTAATATTGAATTTGTCGAAAATATCTCAGTACTAATCATAGTTAATTATAACCTCAAAAGATATGTAGGAGAGTACTCAATTTGTCTGCTTACAACAAATCAAAACAAACAAGATGCACTGCAAGAATTTATTATAGCACCAATAGGAAGTTATATGCGCCAGTGAAAGTTGCACACGAATAATGTGCCTGAAGAAAAATGGACATCAAAACACGTATGATTTGGAAAGTGAGAAATAGCGCCATAACTAATACTCCCCACTTCATGATAAAAAAAGCCTCATCAAGAAGTGGACTCTTTGATGCCAGTTTAGGATCATCACATAGCAAGTAAGGGTAGAGGTTTTGTGTGAAGCCAACTAAATCTGAGTCAGCTTGCAGCTTTCAGCATAAGCAGTTTTTTTTAAAGTAAAAATTAGCATTCTTAGAAAAAAGTAGCTTTCCAACTAACAACTAACTAGCAATTTCCAAGTATGAGCAAACAGGGGCTATTAGCTTGGGACATTAAACATACTGATATTAGAGAGAAATATGTAGATGGGTACATGCTTGTTACCAAGAGGTTGTTTGGCTAACGACTAAAATTCAGAAAACCGGGTTAGAAACACCTAATTTTTTACTTAACTCAAGGTTTTAATTCTATACCAAACAATCCCTAAGCAATCACCAGAAGAGTACAGATACTCTTCTTCCCTTCTATTCTTCTCTTTTTCATTTTTTATTATGTTTACCAGGACTATGCGTGCGAAGTCGAATTATCTAACTACTCGAGGTTTACTTATTTCAGCCACAATAGAAATATGGAAATTATGTCAAAGTTCACAAATATCAATATAACACTTCCAACCCATAGTCGCCGTTAATATGATTCATAATGAGGAGAAATCTTGAATGCAACTGGTTTCCTTAGCTTAGGGCGCGATAATTATAGTCATCAAGTACATAGCATAAAATAAAATTAGAGGGAAACTGATAATGAGTATATGAAATGCAGACAAGATATTGATTCAGGTAGTAACATAATAGCTTGCATCCACTAATTATAACATGCGTCCACAAAAGATGACATCAAATGTAGAGCAAATCAAATAGTATTGGAGCTCAATGATGGATGCGAAGAGCCAAATGTTAGAATTTTATGAATTAAGTTCATGTGAAAAGATATAATAGCCGCAGAATTAAGAGGAGATACTTGTTTGGCAGCTGCAAGGTTGACCTCCAGTATAGCCTTCTCTTGTGAAGTCCCTTGACCCAGCATACATTGTCCCCCATTTACATCAATAGACACCAATGCCTCTGTTTGCTCAATCACTAAATAACCCCCATTATCCAGAGGAACCCTGAAAAAAAGTGAATAACAGTCACCAAGTAGAAAATCTGATTTACAAATGAATGGTTGGAATGTAAGATCCATCAGGTGGATATTTAGTAAATTTGGTTGGACATGCCACTATATGAATGCCATATAAAGGCTGAGAACTGGGGAGTACAATCGTACATACTAAGCATTCAATTAATCATATAAAAAGATGTGCTCCAATAATGGCTATTTCCTAAAAGCTTCTTATCTAGGTTTTGAGCCCTAATAAGGGAAATGTGAGTAAATACTTACAAAATAGAAAGGGGTATTATTGAATAAAGAATGAGTAGATGTCGTGTGTGTTAAAGTATGAGAAAGAATTAATAGTATCAGGTAAAGTTGTAGAGAGTGGGGATGTATAGAACATGCTTTCCATGTCTGGATACAAGAAACTTTAAACCTAACGCCAAATATGGCAATATGAGAAGCTTTTGGATGAACAGGGGGAGTATTACTTTGCAACTTGTTCCTTTGTTTCTGCATGGGCTCTACAAAGCAATTTATCCTAGTTAATGTTCCATATCAGAGCGACTTTCTAGAACCAGATGGAGACAGACAGAAGGTATTGTTTTACTACCTTACCTTACCTCTTGCAGATAAGACATCAAAAGGATTACAAAGAAATAATTATGTACAGGATTGGTATAGGTGAGCCAGACACATCCAGCTCTGAGCAACCAACAATACTAAGACTCCTCGGGGGGGCGCTGCTATTCAGCTCTTCATAATGCATTAATTCCCTCTTCCTTGGATAAAACATGGAATGCAAAGCTTGACATCCATGAGTAACTGTCTAAATGAAAATGCTATTTCTTACAAGTTCATATATCATATGAATAGGGAATAAGATTCTTTATTTTCTTTCTCATGACCCAACTTAAGCAAGCCATCTGTAGGAAGACACTATGTGTATGGTAAAATTTCTATACCACGACGAAAAACCTTCTGGTTCATAATCATATCACAGGGTCGGAGACCTTTTAATGAATGGCAGAGCCAGTAAGTCAAAAACGAATATAGCACCTTAGGTAATCTTTACACTCCATGTTCTAATCTTATCCATGTAGTATTAGAAAATAATAGTCAGTATGGCTGAAACCGTATCTAGAGATTCTATAAGGAAAGAGAGCAAGATTAAGTGATAAAGGTCAACAAAGTATGCATTCCGGGGCAAAAAAAACTTTGCAGCAAGTAGTCTGTGTTGACTGACCTCTGTAGACGCAGCCTGATTAAATAAATGATGTTGACTGACCTTTTACTGAGTATGTTGTTTATTTCTCCCTCGATGTTGTATTCATCAAAAAGTGGAGTCTTTTTGCCGTATAACTCGAGTCTCTCACAAAGGTTGGGAGCTATCTCCTGAAGATAGTTGGTAACCTGACAGTAGATGTAACACATAAAAGGCAGGAACTTGTAACTAGAATAGCATAAAGCTTTTTCACTTTTGGTAACAAACAAGGAATAGCTGCTCAGACGCAACAGATGAATATTCATTCTAAATCCTTGCAAGCACAAAACTAATTGATTGCAGAAACACAAAATAATCAATCTTTCATATACTAGAGATTTCTATTTGTCAGAACTTAATAACAAAACATGTATTTATCTCCCGATGATTTAGCTACTAGGCAATGTAACTCTGTCCATTGTTGAATACAAATAAACATAACATTCTCTTATGGTCTTGAATTAGCATGCTCTCCATGGCCATATCAAAATGTTTAGTACTTATCATTGAACTGACTAAATACTCAAAAAAAGAAAAAAAATTGTAAGCTCTTTAAAACACAAAAGAATCAAGACATACGAAAGCCAAAGGAACAAAATGAGCATGATGAATATTAGAACAAAACAATTGTAGGAAAAAAATAATAATAAACAGCCTAAAGTAATACTATATGAAACCGATATTAAGGCACTGGCATGGATTTGGATTGCGTAGTACAGACAGATCAATGTTCTGAACTTCTCAAGATATCAGTGTAAACTTGCATGACCAGCACAACACTCAGATGGCAAGAAAATAAATTTAAATGTCCTAACAATCTTAGAACTCCTGTTGCAACATATCATCGTACTTTTCCTGTAAGCTAATGCAGTTTCAGAGTTAACATGAACTTCGGCCAGCAGAATTTCAAGCACAATTGATCACCAACCATATCATGCATCACATATCATCTCGAGCAACCACAAAAACTCCTATATGTGTAAATGCTCTATAACTACCTCGAATATAGCTGCCGCCTGCCGAACAAGGTATTCATCCTATCAATCACATTTTGGTGAAATGAAAATGTAAAAAGGAAAAAAAAGAAAAAGAGAAGAAGAAACAGAGAGCAAGAGACAAGCACCTAAAACACGCATATTGGAACTGTGAACTTCCATGAATTAATTCAAAGTAATCAACTCACTCATACCTCATGATATGTCCTTGGAGAATCAACTATTAAACTCTTCACCTGAAAAAAAAAAAAAAAGAAAAGAAAAGAAAAAGTGAGGCTACATCATTAAAACATACATTACCAAGAACTAATCCTGACAATATACAGTAAAGGGAGAATATGATTTCCTTATTTAAATAGAAAACTTATGACACCACCTTCTCACTGAAATAATCCTGGACAACAGAGAGTGTTTGACCCATTGCTCTGTGCAGCATAACTGGGACAGCTCCAGTAACACCTTCTTCTGCAGCAAGAGCTGCAGATTTGGCCTGTTCCACTATGCTTTTCCATGTTGATAGCAGACTATCTAAGTCCTTCTTCAACTCCTCTAATGAATGACCAGAAGCGACAGACCTTACAGTGAGGCCAAATCCAAGAGGCTGCAATGTTTTTGCTATGACACGTAATCGAGTCCGCTCAACACCAGTAATTTTCTTCGAAACTCCAATTGTTTTGCAGCGAGTCATCAATATCTGCAGCATTCAGGATAACTAGAAAAATTTATTATGATGTTTTCCAGGCAAAGAATGTTAATGTTTTAAGCATTGAACATTGAAGAAGACAGATATATATACCCATAATCTGCTTTTCAGCTTCGGACTGGCAGTCAATGTGGGTCCTTTAGTACCTAGCCCTTCTTTAATAACTTGCACAATTATTTTAGATCCTTTTTTAACTTGCTTCCACTTACTTCCTTCCGTGGCGATGATGCTGGAGTTCTGGTGTACATCAACTAGGTCTCCATGTAGCTCTTCCAAGAATGTTTCGCCGCCAGTCTCACGTGCACGTCCCATAACACTTCCATTTACATTTTCCTTCATAACTTCTGAAAAATAAAACTGGGAACGATTATCGTGATCTCCAAACTCATCATCAATGCATTCATCTTCATTTAGATCATCATCCATCACATCAGTTTCTTCAACTCCATGAAAAATGGTTCCATTTTGAGGAAAAGCCTTTTCCTCTCCAAATTTATTAGATAGGGAATCACTCACCTCCCTTTCTTTCGTATGACCTTGAAATGAAGATAGTAGAAATGGTTCCTTGCTGTCCTTTAAATTTACGAAACATGGCCTGGTGCCACCAATATTTACAAATGCACCACCCATGTGTGGAGCTAGCCTTGTTACTACCCCAAGATATACACTGTCACACTGCACGTTGTTTTTCACAGGTTCCAACAATAATTCAACCAGTTTATCATTTTCTAGAACAGCAATTCTCTGCATGGTACATACAGAAGAATTTATCAAAATAACGGTGGAAATAGAATCCTCCTCAACCTCATCTTTGGAGGCATCTGAATTCATCTTAACAGTGCAGTCATTCGTTGAAATAACCGATTCAAATAACCAGGGTTCCTCAACTGGATAATTTGTTACGAAGGCATTAATATTTTTGTATTCATTCTTCATCTCATTCGTATTATATTCATATTTATCGCCGAAACCAACTGTGTTTGAGGATCTGCTAAGGAATTTTGAATTTTGGACATCACTATCAAGATAATCTACTATATCCGCATGATTATCAATATCGCCTGAAACGTTGAAATCCACAACACGCTCAGATATATCAGATGACTGCAACAACCAAGGCTCCTCTACATACTGGTCTCTGGTTGAAAAGGTTTCACCTATATATGATTTCCTTCTAATACTACTAGCGTCTCTGCAATCACTCAAGAAGAGTCTTTTCACCAATGAATTACTACTGCAACATTTCCTAATCTTCTCTTCATCTGTGAAATCACTGGAAGCATTTGAGTTTTCAGCAGCATATTGCTGTAAACATTCAATCAGTAACACCATTAGCAATACAAGAAATACCTCTTGATGAAGCTGGAAGTAGAAGTTGTGAACTTTTATTCCCTATCTGTGACATAAATAAGTGTGCAGCTGGTCTTCTTTTTCTATGCCATCTAAGGTCGCCTCTACGTTCTCTATTTAGCTGGCATGAGGTGCGCTCCAGCATTGAAAAGTAAACTATAGGTCTCCACACGACATCAGATGACGTCCACATGTCTTCCTTTACAAAACAGTTACACCTGATTTCCGTCATGGTGTCTTCTGATAATGAAGAAGTGAGAGCTGAATGAGATAAATTATAGCATGCTCTTATCAATAAAATCAATGCGAGTAAATTAACCTTAATAAATAAAAAAAAAATTGTTCTTTTATCATACAAATGATAAAACATCATAATTGATCTCAAAAAAATTCAGGACAAGGGAAAAAGATACTAGACACCTATTTATAGCTAAAGCCTGCATGCTAACGATTTCTAGAGATGGAGCTATTCAGCAGGAATGCTACTAGTTAGCCATCTACATAGAGGCATTGTAAAAGTGCCCATGATCATTTTTCGACATCACCAATGCTACTGATTAAGGAATTTCAAGGCCATACTAACATGACACCAAGCAATATGGCACAGCCATTTCAAATTTCATATGGCACATCATACATAATGACTCAAAATGCATACTAAACACCAAGCAATATATCCTTTTCCTGAAGGTGCCTATACATCAGATGTATTGCTCTTCACGAGTGAAAATGATAGAGTTGCATAGTCATTGCTCGGAGAAGGCAATTGAATAGCGTAACTCCAGACAACCAGAGGAGGTTATATCCTTGGAGGCTTCTGGATTGTCTTAGTGTTACAGAACAACACAATTCTAACATAGCTTAAGCATTATTCAGTACTCATATCATCAGCCAGGGAGGACACAGCTTACCCAGTTAATAAACACCATTGGTAAGGGGGGTTCGGTTCACTGAAAGCTCTGAACCTGAAAGGATATAGTGTATATATATAAGGTACAAAGACAAAATTAAACGTAACTCGACTGAAAAGTGTACTGCAAATTACTGCAAGAATGGAACTTCATTTTAACATTTCAATTGTCCATCTCACTCCTCCAATACTTAAATAGCTTCATACGACACAACACATTTGAGACTCAATTTGTAGAACAGATTATGCAGGAAGCAGCATATAGACAGTGCACAGAATCAAACTCCAAAAAAACGAATTCAGTAATTAAAATTAACAATTGCAATAACATGAGCATCAAAAAAACTGTGGTCCGTTTCTAATCGACTGAACGGATTAACCTCGAAACCTAGCTACTAGTTGTCACCCAATGTGACACGCTAACCATGGCACCTGAGTAGAGCATCTATCCGGATTTTTTGGAAAAATTACGAAGTTCTAAGTATAGTGAATTGATTGAATTTCGAAGAAGTAAAATTGAAGAATTGATACCTGAAAGAGAAATGGGATAAAAAGCTTGCAGGCGGACTAGCGGCCGGAAAAGAAGAAGAGCCGATAAGAAAGGCAGAGTGGGTATTGCTGCTAGTGTTACAGAGAAATGGGATAAATGGCTCTTTTAGTCATTTTCTACCTTCTAACTTTGTTTTTTCAGCAAATTCTACTTCTACGCAATTCAAAAAAAAATACTGAAATTCTTTCAAGAAAAAATGGATGATAGTAAATATACCCGAACAACACGTCTTGCAAGTTTATGTGCATGGACATTACGATCTCGAGGCAAAAAGAAAGAAATTAACGAACTACTTAAAAGTAATCAAACAAACTAGAATTAAACAAATAAACAACTGACTAACAATCTATATGAAACCAAACAATACGTCAACCTTGCTCAATGGCCCATTGGAATGCAGCGCAAAGAGATATGCTCGAGCTACTTCCAGATCAACTCTTTTGGGTAAAAGACCTCTAGAACCTTTGCCAACATTCTCTCATTATCAAAAGCGACCACCCCTCACTCAACACTCGATCCATTCAGAAAGATAGCTGCATCAACAAAAGCGACAGGTCGCTATACTAATCCTCTCGCTATAGGTCACCCTGTAGCGGGCACCTTTGGTGGCCCGATCGCGCCGCTATTGGCAACACTAGTAATATCATTGGATTATATTTAAACTTAATAATATCATTCGTCCATCAAGTCCCTTCTAAAACTTTGTGATTTTTGTTTGTTTTGTTATGTACACGTAGAATTTTGGTATAAACTTATATATGCACAATAAAATCGTTTACATGCTACTCATTATTAGGCTTTCTTCGTCTGAACTGAACTAAACTGAATTGTAGTATAAAAAACAACTAAGCAGAACTGATCTGAACTAAAATTAATGAGTTTTCAGATGAAGAGAACAGAGCCTTAGTCCTTACTATATTCCAATATAAACGTATCATTGGGTTTTTGACACTATGCAAAAGATAAATTAATAAGGACATAGTGGTATGTGTTAACGTCAAAGTAAAAGTGTAAAATAATTCTCACCAAACTTAAAATTAATAAACTTTTGCTCTGCCGTTAACAAAAAATGTCATGTTCATATTAAACTATCAGTATATACTTCACAATCGTAATAGTAAGTTTCGAATACCAAAATAAGATAATGTGTTAGTATTATTTAATTTATCATATTCATAACATTATACACATCCGAACTTATGAGCCATATATTGTTCTCTAATATAGTAGTAATATTTAGATAACGCATCTGCTGGTGATGTTACATTTATAGTGGGAGAGATGAAAGGAGTGATGTATATGTTTAATCTCATTGGCATTGGTGTTAAGACTTAAGAGCACTACCAATGAAAGTATTTTCAAGGCTTCAAACTATTTAAAATACTTAAAAAAGTCTCCTAATGTAGGCTTTTAATGAGCTACTAACTAGTAGCCCGAGTTTCGGCTACTAATTAGTATCTCTCCAAAAAACCCATATGACATGTGTTGTCCAATCACAATGAAGCTTTGTAGAATGGGATCTATTTTTATCAAATTAGTAAAGATTCTATTGAGGCTTTTTAAATAAATAAAAAATGTTAAATGCCCCTCTAAAAATTCCAACAATTTCTAGTGTCCTAATCGAATTCAAGTCATAAAAACTGTTGCATTGTCCATAAATTAGGTCAATTTAGAATTTAAAATAATCATGAAGCAATATGCAACTGTTGCATCCATTTAGCGCTGAAAAATAGCAAGCGACAAGAGCTTAAAATAGAAATTCTAACTGGTATATATTAATGGTGAAATGTTCATAATCACATGTAACAACACCTTTACATACAAAAGCAAAAGTGCGGTATAATACGTACTTTGAAGGGAAAAAAAAAAAGGAAAAAAAACTCGAATGTGTTCTCAGTCAACCCAGTGATTGCACACACCATATCACTTATTCTTGCCAAAAAACCAACATTGCCCTTTAATCTTTGCCTTGCAAGTGTATTGCCTTTTAACACAGTAGTTTATGCTAGTATTGATGCAGAAGGAGTTAGGTTCATGTCAAGGTGCCACAGCTCGAATTCTCCGTTCACGAAATCATAGTGGCCTCCCTTGAGCGCGAGTGTCTTCTTCAGAGCAGCTTCGCGCACAAATGGATAGGTTAACAAGTTTGCCAAGGACACGTTCACCGCCTCCTGTTTAACACAACCGAACCAAATCATGTGAGTACTGATGCGAATACGTTCAAGGAATGTATCTGTTCTGTTAAGGGTTTAACAACTCTGTTATTACCTTCTCAAGCAGCTCACACTGAGCATCAAAATCCAAGCCCTCGTCGTTGTTATCCTTGCATTTCGCTTGCACCTTTGACTTGGCAGCATGGCCGATTTTGACCCACTCCTCAATGAAATCACTACATTATTGAAAATCATCAACAAAAAGTAAGCAAAAGTACAAAGACATTCTTAAAATGTTCCTGATAATATCTGATAAAGACAGCAGTATGTGAGAACAAGTAGAAGATAAGTGCAGAATGGGAAATGAAGATACTTGGCATTCTTTTTCCCATCATCACTGACCTGTTAGTGGCCCCATCATCAGCAATGGACATAAGGCCTTTGATACCACCACAACGGCTATGGCCAATGACCAATATATTCTCCACCTAACATGCATAATTCTCTAGTTTAGCTCCAATGGGAATCAAAGGTCACAACTTGTAATCAAGAAATGATATATTATGCACCCAGTATTCTTAAAGAAATATAACATGTCGCGAAACACCTTATGTTGTACTTTGTCCGTCCAACAGGGTTTTCAACGTAGTACTTCATATTCGTCCGCTCCAACATGTTCTTTATTTATTACCGGACCCCACAACTAACATATGTCATGAACCCTCAGGAAAGACCGACGAAAGAGTATATATGTTGAGAAGTTATTTGCGTCATGACAAGTCGAAAAGAAACTCGGAAGAGATGTGAACATGTCATATAGTGGAACCCTGAATAATAAAGCCAACTCATACTATTTCATCAAGACAGGCTAGACAGCAACCATTTTCGTCAACAACTATATTCATGCAACATTTCCTAAAATGCACACTAGCTAGCTATAAACTTTTAGGACCATCTTACTTCAACACTAAGTCTGATAGTACTGTTTTCCTTAAGTAGAAATTGATCAATAGTGTGAAACTCTTCTGATTAAGATAAGATTGGGTGGCTATTTCTTTTGGTCACATGTACATTGCACTATACCAATTTCCCAATTTTAGTTTACATGTAATGAAATTCAATGGTTGGGCTGATCCAAAAGAAGAATATATGCTAATTAAACTAATTTAATGACTTTTGGAATAATATGATTAGATTAACAGTGTGTGATCAATCACCTTTAAGTGCACAACTGCATATTCAATTGCAGCCCCAACTCCTGAATATTTTTTCTGCAATTCATTGGCAAAAAAACAGATCATGTCAGAATAAGCACCTAACAAATAATACTGCTAGTTTAGTCTATGCAATTACATTAAGAGTCCAATATTCGAGAGTCGAGACATGACATAAGACTGCCGTACCCTGGCTCAAACTAAATGCACATGGTTTATGAAAACTGATTTTTTTTTTTTTTTTACTTTTCTGTAGCAGAATCAGAAACTGTGTGTTTGTGAAAAAGAGTTTTCTAACAACTTATCATAAGACGAAAAAGTCCGGTTTTGATCATCAGTTTTGAATTATCGGTATCAATAATTGGAGTTAACAAACAAGTACCGTGTCAAATGGGGGAACCATGTTAGCAATGTTTCTGACCACAAAGGCCTCACCAGGTTGGAAATTCAGCATGTGTGAAGGGCATACTCGAGAGTCGGAGCACGCAAATACCAAGAACTGCAGGTTTCATCAATTATTCAACTAATTAGTCAAACAAGCATAATTATACTACTATAATACTACTACCTACTACTAACAAATTGGAGTTCACAAGATTCACATTAATCAGTATACTAATCTTAAAAAAATTGATACTACACTTCACTCAAATCTCAATCAACTAATTACTACCTTGGGGCTTTGACCAGTAGCAAGTGCTCCAAACAATTCGGGCTGTTTCCTACAGGTAATAATAACAAGAACGTTATTTTAACTTGTCGGATCAATGTAACAGTAACATTGTAAAAATAAAAATAAAAACTGTGGATCGAAACTAAGAATATTCTTCAAGTCAAGTTGTAGGGAACTAGGGAAATGACTTTATGGGTGAACATGCCGTGTCTGATGGTTTTTGAATTGGACAAACACTAGCAATTAATAGCATGGCCAATTGACCATTATCCACCGTTCCTTTTCTACAATGTCATTTTCATCCATTACTTTAAATAACAAAAATATCTCCGGCCAAAATAAATAGTCTTCGTCAATAATGGTGTTTTAAAATGGAGAACCATCAAATGTTACAAGTTCAATTTTAAAATTAATTGCAAACCAAGATACAACCTATCTCGTAGCTAATTAATCTCACTGGCTAGGTCATACTTCCGCCGTCCCGGAAATAGATTTCCACATTAAATTTTTACAGTCAAACTTTTCCAACTTTAACTACGGATTAATCTTAAACCGCAAATGTAATTTGTTCAATTAAATTATATAATGAAAATTTAGTCCCTAAAGTTTCATTATATGAAAAAATTAAACATTTTCTATTTGCGATTTAAGATTAATTCATTGTCAAAGTTGTAAAAATTTGACCATAAAAAGTCAAAGTGGGAAGCTATTCTCAGGACGGAGGAAGTAAGAATCTACCCATGACATCATGTCACACGTGAAATGTTTGCGGTTGAAAGCTTAACCGTCTAACTTGATTATAATTGTGAGTTGGAGCTTCCTCAATAGCCTTAGATATGCCGTCCTAAATTGTGCGATTTACCCGTGATTTGTTCTTTCATCTGTTCCAGAACAAATGAAACAATGGTTTTAGACACCTAAGGTATAAAGTAAAATTAGTGGAAATAAAGTAGATTGACACTGTGTAGAGATTGGTGTATAATTTATCAGAAATGAAAATGTGACACATTTGCATCAGGACACATATAAATGAAATGTGTCATTTGTTTTCAAAACGTAATGAGTAATTAGAAAGAAAGAAAGAAACGTAAAATAGTGATAAATTGACCGGCCAATCAAAACGCGGCATTTCCAAGAATCTCGCAATGGTTAATGGCAGGGAAGGTTCAGCAAAGATGCACGCACTAGAAAACTTTATAGCCAGCAAACAACAAACACTAAAAAAGTTCCTCATCAAATTTCCCTATCCATCAGACAATAAAATAACTAAAGAAACTTACTCGTATTTCTCTTTCTTGAAATGTTCGAAACCGGATCGGATCTTCTCAACCGGGTCAAACGCGGCCTTTTCGGCGGCACCTTCGAGCTCCTCCTTGAGCTTCAGCACCTTCGCGGCAGCCACCGCTCCGAGCTCCTTCTTCTCACTGCAACGAAACGAAACACGTGTGGGACCGAGTCATTTATATTGACAAACGAACAACAGCCATAATTCTGATCACACCGAGGGTAAAATTGTAACAAACAGATATACATTTATTACACCGGCCGTTTAATAAGGAACGAATCACGATCATGACACAAACCTAATTATTCGACTCATGGATTTTTAAATTACGGTCAGTACGTCAGATTTTTTAATTTTTTTTATATGAAATTAGTGTACTACTTTATGTTCCCTAATCCAAAATCCCGATAAACAAGGAGTGGAAATGGAAATCAAACAAAATGATTTAGAGAGAGAATTTTCGTCTCCTCCATTTTATCCATAACAAAAACAGACACAGTTGATTGATTGATCGTAGGTATGGTACCTGAGCAGCTTGTTGAGGCCAGCAATGGCTTCCTCATACACATGATGATGATCATTTCCCATTTCTTCAGACTGCAGAAAAATATAATTCCCAAATTGCTTAATCAATCAGTTAATCCAATGTTAATTGATACAAGTTCTTAAGTTCATTCATGATTCAACAAATTAGAAACAAAAGTGAGCTAGCGATTCTGTACACGAACAGGAAGTAAGTAAGGTTGTTATGATTAAAGGATTGATGTACGGACCTTTGATTAAAGAGGACTAGTTTGACTTGGGAATGGAGGTAACAGAAAGAGAGGTAGAATTTTCAGGAGTGAATGTCTTGTGGAAGGACGGACAGGCTAAAGTTGGGGATTTTATAGTGAGGGAGCTAACTGCGGTTAAGGGGCTAACTAAGGTTAAGGAACTAAATTTGTCATTCCTATTTCTTTTTCCGGTTGAATTTTTTGGGTAGTGGTAATAATAATGGTCCAGTCTTGTGGGCTGTACAATCATCGTCTAAATCAGTCAACACTATTCTTGGATTATGGTCGAAATTTCATGTTTGTGTAATCCTTTGTGGATAAACAAGATAAGGGGGTGTTAAATTGAAGAAATCTAAAGGGGCTCTATAATTGGAAAAGCGTTTCAAAAGAAATTTTACGATTAACAAATGCAGTATTGTTGTAAATATGTTTTGTTTGAATCACATAATCGATGAATTGGATTGCTTATGCAAACAATTTTACGGTTAATTTCGTATGAAACATGTTCTATACTTGAAGTAATTTATAATCAATTTGTAGTTTGAAAATTAAAAGAAAATACTAACCAAACAAAATATTTGGAATCTTACATGAATATAGCTAGCTAAATGGTTTCTAGTCAATAGTTTTACCTCAAAATCAACCTCAAAAGATAAAGAAAACAATATGTTTGCAATATTACAAAAACATGAGCTAAATTGTACTTTGTGGACAAAAGTTTTATCTCTCTTACTTTTCTACTCTATCTTTTTACTTTTTACATATACTTACTATTTTATTCCGTATTTCTTAAAATTCACAAAAAACTAAAACGTAAACCTTATAAAATGATGGAAGAAGTACGAGTTACTTATTCTTACATTAGGAAAAATCGAACCTGGTCTAAATTATAATTTTTAATTGAGTACTATACAAAATGTTTTGGTTAAATTCGTGCTAAGTCGAGTTAGTTCGTATTAGCTTCAGTTGTCTAAAATAGTAATTAGTAAGGTGAATAAACGGTTCAAACCCTTTTTAGTCGTCCTGTCCTGGACAAACCAGTTGATGGCTCCACAATGCTTTGAGGTTCGGACCTCATCAGACAAAATGGTTGTTTTTATAATAAATGACTTGCAGCGCAAGGAAGGAAATGAGCCCTATTTTATTGACGTCGAACAGGAGACCAACCTCTATAAGATCTTGGTGTCTTGCTTGAGATTGAAAAAGGGAAGGACAAAAAGTTCCATGAGAAATCTCCGGGATTTAGGCTCATCACTCGGATGTTGATGTATCTTAGAGCATCGGATTCGTAGGCATAAAACATGGGTTCGAGTCTTTTCCTTCCTCTTCGTTCGACTTCTTTCTCCTACTATTCTCTATTTATCTCGTATGTCTAGCGGTGACACGTGTACCGTGTGGATGGGACTTGAAGAGTCACTAATGTGCCTCATGGGTCCAGCACCATACCCCAACCCAAGGTGGCAGTTGTCAGGGGATGTCAGCCCAATCACTACAAAAATAACATGTTTTAACGACGGAATTGGCGACGAATAATATTATCCATCGCCATTTAGCGACGAATCGATGCTTCGTAGCGACGGATTGAGTAATTTGCTCAATCCGTCCCGAATTAGATACGGATTATTAATAATCCGTCCCTAATTCGCGACGGATTAACCATCCGTCCCTAATTCGCGATGGATTAGGGACGGATAGACTAATCCGTCGCGAATTAGGTTTGACTAACAATTAAACTGAAAAAGAAAAATTAAAAAAAATGAAAAAAATCGATTTAACGACGTATTCGAATATCCATTGCAAATAGCGACGGATAAGCAAATCCATCGCTAAACCCGAATAAAGAGAACAAACGGGTTCTTCTTCCCCATTTATATTCTGCTTCTTCTTTCTCCTTCTCTTCTCCATTTTCGTCCAAATTCAAAGTCCGACCAAAACTCAACCATTCCGGCCAATCTTGAACTCTTTTCGAAGCTCGTGGGACAAGGAACTCGGGTGGTCCATCAATTACATCTTTCTTCGGCTAATTTCTCCGTGATCGAAGGTATTTTGGCTAAAACCCTTAGTTTTTAAAATTTGGGAATTTTGTTAATTTCGACTAGTTTGAGCAATTGTATGTTTATAGGAAGTATGTAGTTGCTAGTTTAGCTTGTATTACGTATTGTGTTAACTTTGAGATGTGCAATTGGTATATTTATTGTGAAATTGGATTGTTAGTATAATGTTAGGATGATTGTAAGTATGTAGGGTATTTAATTTGATATTTTCGTATATGTACTAGGATTAGGAATATTTAATTGTGTGTTTGGAGACAATTTGGTGATTTTGGTGATTTTAATATAATTTTTTCGTATTAACATAAAAATAATTACTACTATGGAGCAATTGTAATTTTTCGTATTAACATAAAATTCTTAACGTATCATAATTAAGAATGTAATTATACACTTGCAATTGCAATTGTAATGATAGCTCTTATTTTTTTCAACAAAACATCATCAATCTACACTTCAAGGATGACTTCTCCACCTTCGTCACCTCCTCCACCGTAGCTACACCATTGCCTCCTCCACCAGATTCATCGGAGTGGCCGTATCATAGTTCTGCCGAGTAAGTATGCTTCGTCTTTCGTAGTAGTGATTCCATTTCTAACATGTAAACTGTATTTTGTATTTGACTTAGCATAATTGATTTTTAACCTCTTTTTTTTTTATGTATGTAGAAATTGCGGTACACTCTCATATTCAGACATGTGGACAGGTTTTTCTACTTTCAATAGAGCATTGGAGGCAGAAATGAAGGCCGACGAAGATGCAAAGATGGCTAAATCCGATGCTGGGAAAGAATTGGATGATGAAGATGATGAGGATTTTGACATGACCATTGAGAGGATGTTGAACTTTCGATTATTTGAAAGTTCATATCACATGCTTGAATATAGACGGAATCAACTCTAGGTTAGTGTATATATTCGTATCTTATTTGTGATAATATGATCATTCTTCTTTATTTGTTTGTGCTTTATTTGTGAGTGGTATGTTAGCCACTATATGTAAGACTGAACTTGGGTGATATGTTAGTCACCATTTGTGTAGTCCCCTCATTTAATTTTCATCCGTAATTCATGGTATGCACTTTACGATTTCAGGCTGATGTGGTGAGGTGAATCAACATTCGAGGAGCTGTCAATTCAAGAAGAAAAACACACCTTCTTAGCCTTGATACATTTATGTTATGCTTCTCCAAGATATTTCGTTTTGAACTTCTGTTTCTGCCACTTGACTTCTTATTTTAGCTTCTGTATGGATATTTAATTTCATTATGAATAATTTGTATTTGTTGAATGCTTTTTATTAATTACTATAGTTTAATTATTTCAGGTATATTATCGTAGTTTATATTCAATGAAACAGGTGAAATGTGAAATAGGAATAAAAATAAAAAAAATTAAATGCAGCAAATTTAGCGACGGAATACGTATCCGTCGCTAAATCCCCACCGGAAATTAGGGACGGATAGTAATCCATCCCTAAATCGCGACGGAAGGTCAACGGATTTATCCGTCGCAAATTAGGGACGGATTCCTTATCCGTCCCTAATCCGTTTGAGACACCCGTTTTTAAGACGGGCGTCTTATCCAGCGACAGATAAATCCGTCGCTAAAGCCCGATTTTTTTTGTAGTGAATGGGCCCTCCAAGAAACATAATATTGTGTACCTCATACCCACATGGTCCGATGTTGGAATCTTAAAACATGATTTATTGATTGGGAAAATTACACCTGCCCCCTGAAAAATATACGTATTTCAAAAAAGTCCCTGGTATTTGAACAATAACACATTAACCCCCACAATTCTTAAACAATTACGAACTGGTAATTGCATTTTGAAATGGCCAAACACATCCTAATATGTTAAATATAATTTGACTCTAACTTACAATAAATTCAATATTTACCTCGAAAGTATATTTTATTTTCCAAATTGAGATGCATAAGTTGCACATGTCAATTTTCAACTTACTAACCGCTAACTTTCAACTTTTTTCTGTCCCTAAAATTACTTCATAAATATAGAATCATTTTTAAAAGAAGAGAAAATTAAATGACAAATTTTATCTTAAAAAACTAAGAAAAAATTTATAATTTTGTTAACATGACATGATGTTTATTTTCTTTAGGTTATGTGAAAGAAAAACACATTATTCGTTCAAGCATTTTTTTTTTTTTTGGTACTTTAACTTGGATGGAATTAATTCATAAAGCCAGATAATTGAAAAACTTGAACCACTTATCAAGTAATTATTTAGTAAACTCTGATACATTCAAAGGAAAATGAAGTTATAAAATAATTGGTAGTTGATATTAAAAAAAATAGTTATTATTTTAGTTGTAAAATTAATAACCACAAAATATTTATTTTTAATAATACAAAATTAAGAAATTATTGGCTATTCTTTTGTTTTATTGATAATTTACTTTATTTTAGTTTAAAAGATTAACTAATAATTAGTATCACTGTCCACATAACTTTTATTTAAAAAATAGAAAAATTTAAAAATACGAAACATAAAAATTGCGGTGTTACACAATCCATAAGTTTCACTTACTACTAAAAAATTCATAATCATACAGTTCGAAAATAATGTTTTTAACAAATATTAAAAAATAAATAATGTTGAAAAATAAAGGGTTTAAGCAAGATGCGAGTTAGACTTATGCAAAATAGGAAATTAAAACCATGTTTGAGAGGTGAACTTAGAAAGTGAAAAATTGACCAATCTATTATTGTTCAAATTTCGAAAACTAATATGTAATAAGACACGTTTGTAGGGAGTTCATATGAAATTTGCCCATTATTGTCATATAGGTCAATTTGTTAATTCACCTCAAGTCGGACAGTCCACTCGACTAGGACAACACGGTTCGAGTAGAAATTTATTTATGCTCAACACAGAAATTATACTCAACACAAAAATTAATTCATCAGGTTTAAAACATTTACTTTAGCTGCAAGCATCTTCTATATCCTATAAAATAAAATGATATCAACCCATGGTGTTTTAGAACGGACAAAAAGAGCTGAAGGTTATGATCATTTTGACAGTGTACTATAAACACTTGAACAGTATTAGTACAGTACTGCTCAAAATACAAATATTTGTCATATTCATATTCTGAGTAGAAAAAAGAATCATAAAATGGCTTTGTCTATAATAAATACTACACCCCTGTATAACCTCTACATCCAACAGCCTCTAGTTATACAAATTTATAGCCATTGGATCCATTGTATTTAATCTCAACCATTAATATATTATTACAGCTAATCCCACTGATAAGTTAAATGACATAAGTACCCTTATTTCTCAAAGAAACAACACTACATCGTTTTTGTCTTAAATTGGCCCCAAATTTATGAACCCTATTGTTTCTTCTCTCTCTGCCAGGCAAAGGATGTTATAATCCATCCGAATTGATCCCAAAAAACTGTTCTTGCAATTGGTACTCATATAAGGAAATCTATTCAGGTGTCAGTAAAAGGATTCATTTGCTTTGATCCATTTATATTATATGTACGTTTTTAATTCGATCAAGTGACTGTTCTTCAATTATATCCCACCTATTAATTCTTTAGGCCTTCTTTATCAATCTATACCCATTGTATAAACTTATCATTCAACAACAACCTCCTCTTATAGTATAAAATTATAACCATTGGATTAACGGTATTCAATCTTATCCCTTCATTTCCCTGCAACTAAATCCAACTCAATTGGTCTCCAATATCATCCAATCCATAAATTTACTATATTATCCTTACTCCAATTTAGGCTTTTATCTTGGCAACTCGATTCGATTCAATTCGATTCGATGAAATTTCAGTTGAAGATAACAGAGCCTTACTCTCAAGTCCCATGATCCCATTTCTCGTTTCATTTCTTTCGATTTCTTTCAGCCTTTACATTTTCAAAATGCTCCACCATCTCAAAGTGAAATTGCTATTTTAAATTTGATCACAAATTAATTTTGAATATAATAGTAAATAATTTTTTTTAAAAAAATCGTATAATGGAAATTTAATTATCAAAATTTTATTATGTGATTTATTAAATTATTTAAAATGGAACGGATGAAGTATTATACTCCCTCCATTTTTTACAAGCTTTCCACTTTGACTTTGATCAGTCAACTGTAATCAATTTTGACCACGAATTACTCTTTAAATATTATGATAATTTTTTTTAACTGGTAATATTGATAATATAATTCTATTAAATATTAAATCATTATATTTTAAGAGTAATTCATGGTCAAAATAAATTATGGTTGACCGCATAGTAAAGTGGAAAGCTTGTAAAAAAATGGAGGGAGTATAATCTTAATCATTTCTTCTCTAAAATTTACAGTAGACTATTTCTCAATCAATTTATAGATAATTTATTCAAAAAAATTAAAACATTTTTTAATCTTTTAACAATGTAAATATCTCAAATTTGTTTGGAATACTCGCAACGTTAAATGTCTTTTTTGGTTCCCTTTAGAAAAATTAATTGATAAGGTAGTTGATAGCTGATAATCTAGCTGATTGGTTAGATAATAAGTTAGCTAGTAGCTGATAAGCTACATGATTTTTATAAAAGTGTTTAGTAATTAATTAATTAGCTGATTTACTAAATATGATATGTACGTAATAATAAATAGCTATCTTATATTTTTAATAAGCTTTATGGACAATATTAGATCAACTAACTTATCAACTACCAATTAGTCGTTCACATAACATACTTATTTAAAAAATAAGCTCATCGAGCTAATAAGCTTCAGTAAATCAATTATCTTATTTGCTAAGGCTCTGTTTAGCACAAGCTTATCATGTAGCTTATCAACTCGATTAGCTTATTTTCGTAATAAACTTGTTACGTGAACGCCTAGCTTGTAGCTGATAAGCTAGTTGATCTGATAAGATTGTCCATGAAACTTATCAAAAAAATAAGCTAACTGATTTATTTTTACATACCATATTTAGCAAATCAGCTAGCTTATCAACTAATTGATTTACCAAACACTTTTATAAAAACCAATTAGCTTATCAGCTACTCAATCAGCTACCAGCTAGTTTTGCTAAACGTAGCCTAAATATGGTATTATGTAAGAACAAATTAGCAAGCTTATATCTGAAAAAGATTATCAGATCAACTAGTTTATCAGCTACCAACTAGGTGTTCACGTAACAGACTTATTGCAAAAATAAGCTAATAAGCTTGTGACAGAGCCGTTATGAGTAAATTTGTATCACTCCATGAGTTAAATATCATTGATTTGTCCATGTTGTATGATCTTTTAATTGTAAAATGGCAATTTTAGTCCATTAAACATGTTAGGCTGGATGTAAATTTTAAAATTTATGGTAGGGTGTGCAGATTAGTTAAATAAGTCTTCTTAGGTTGGCAGTTTATTTGAATGTGTTAATTTGTGTAAATTGGGTGTGTTTACAGATTTGGATCATGACCATGATGAGATTAATAGTGAGAAGAATTTGCAGAAGAATGAAACAGACAAAGTGAATATATAAATGAAATTCTAGAAAACTCGTACATAGGGATAGTACTTTTTATTTTTAATATTTTTCTCTTCTAAATTGTTTTCAATGTTTAAAGTATTTTTTCAAATTATAATTAATTTTATTTTTCATTTTTATTAAAATTAAGACGTGTTTGAAAATATAATGATGTTGTTATAAATGTACCATTTGTTGTACATTTAAATCGACTTTATAAATTTTTTTCAAACAACAAAGTAATATGGGGATGATAACAAATTAAAAATAAACTTTTTAAATTTCAATTTAGTTGAACTAAATGTAAGCGTTTGGTAGGAAAAAGAAAAGGTTAACTTGCTGGGTTAACTGTGATTGTTTTCATATAAATTACATTAGATGTAATTCATTTTATAAATGAGGTTTGTTGCAAAGTATGGTTTTAACGGACCTAATCCAACCAAGCTAGATTTGAATCCAAATTGATCCAACTGGACTTGTTTACCGGATCGAAATTTGGGTCTATCAATCGAGTAAAATTAACATTGTTTTAGCCTTAATAATAACATCCGGACTAATTTAATCAATAATCTAAATTATTTAAGATCAAATTTAGAATAACTAAATTTTAATTGTAAATGTTGATTCTATATAAATCACAACAAAATCAAATGTACTAAAAATTTAAACTTGAGAAACAAGTAATTTTACATTTTAATTATCCAATCATCTTTATTAATTATAAACAGGAAAAAAAAATACACATTTAATTGCTGGTTAAATAAAAATGTGCTCCCAAAAAGAGTGGAAAGTGCTTCTTACCTAGCATTCGGGCTATGAAAAGGACAATAGACTTGTTTTTCAGAAAGTATGGAAACTAAAATCAGGTTTCATACTGTGAGTCAGGACTATTGTTAGTCAATATATCGACATCTGATACGTGTTCATTGCTTCTAAACCATTCTTTCTCGCCATTGAATTTGTATCGCCTATTCTGCTATTTATTTTTTTTATTTTTTGAAAATATTAACTTCTTCCAAAATTTTTAATTATTAAAATTTTAACTCTCCTTCCCCACCACCCATCTTCTTCCCCAATCCCCATCACCACCGCCACCACCCACCACCTTCTTCCCCACCACCACCGCCACCCATCTTCTTCCCCAATCCCCACCACCAACACCACCACCCACCACCATCTTCCCCACACCACCACCACCGCACACCACCACCAAAATCACTACCGAAGCTTCCATGGCGGAAGCTCCAAAAAAAATAAAAATAAAAAAACAACTGAATCAGCTTCCGCCATGGAAGCTCCGGATCGGAGCTTCCATGGCAGATTAACAAAAGGTAGCCAAGCGTACTAATAGTACAGTACGGGGTTAGGGTATTTTAGTAAATTGACCATTCCAACTTGATGGTACAACTCATATTTAATGTGTGGTATCTAATATCATCCAATAATATAAGATACTAGTGGTTCATATGAAATACAACTAGTTGTTAGATGTCAATCAAATACAAGGTGATAGAATGCTAGACAAGTATCTTTATCAACATAATATCTCACACAAATTAATATACTATCATTTTCACTTAATTAAAGAGAGGTACTAATTTAGGAAGGTTTTAATGTACCCAAGTGAGTAATAATCTATTCTGATTTGCGTTATTTAATAAACGTATCCGGCAAATAGTTATACGTACTACGGTGTCTCCTGATTGGTAGTCATTTTTTGTACCTTTTAGGCAATTTTTCTTGAAGAAAAGCATTGAGGTCTATAGTTTCAAAAAATTTGCCTACCGGGGACTATGGGTTTCACCAACCTTTTGCAATTCAATGCTTCAATAACCAATATTTTGTACAACCGACATAAACTAGAACCATTATAATTGCGAGGCACGCAATTAATTTGCTACATGCGATTTAGGCTATGTTATTTTCAACTGAAATTTACTGAACTGAACTGAACTAAACTGAATGGAACTGAACTGAACTGAAACTGAAACTAACTGAACTAAACTGAAGAAATTATTGTGTAATAATAATAACAATTATATGATGGTATATATAATCACAATTAAAAAATATATATTATTTTTGTCATCTTTCTCACATTCTTCCTACTCTTTTTTCTGTCACTTTACATTTTTATTTATTATTGTATAACAAACTTTAAAACCAACCGCGTGGAAAACAATATGAGAATGATAACTCGATTAAAACCGAATTTTAATCGTCGTATAAACTGTCTTTGTCTATTTTTTTTTTTTTTTTGAATCGGTGAAATCTATTACAACTTGAAAACGTTTACAAGAGTATGGACAATGTTCGGCAAATAAAATAATTAAAAGTTTAACCAAAATCACTTGTCCATAAACCATGCACAAGCTCGTGTCAACAACTTTACATCAACACTCTTTTTTTCCAGAACCTCCAGCATTGTTCCATTTTCCAAACTGATTCTTCAACTTTCAGTCCCAATACTCATATTTCAACTTTCATGAAAAGAAATTAAGTATATTTGATTAACGTAACTTTGTTTTATTGTAAATCCGTGAAATTTTTCGATTTTATACGTATTGTTATAATAGGCTTACGAGAAAAATTTTAAATTGGACTTGTTAAAGGTCCAAGTTGAAGCCCAGCTCCCAAACCTCATTAAAACCCATTAAAACCCTACGAATCGGAGGGGAAAGTGGTGCTGAGTATATACACAGGATTTTGAATGCACATCCTGACTTATGTAAAGAGCAATTAAGACTTCATAGAGGTATGTTTATAAAATTAGTTGACTTGATGGTTGCTAGAAAACTATTATCCGATGGAAGATTTGTAAAAGTAGCAGAACAAGTTGGGATATGTATATTTATATTGGCGAAAGGAGCTTCCTATCGAGATGCTGCTGACGTATTCAAGCATTCGATAAGTACTATATGCAAATATTTCAAAAAGGTGTTGGTTGCCCTGGTTACATTATCGTATGATATCGTTAGACCACATGCAGATCTTTCTCTGGTTCCACCCGAAGTAAAGAACAATGCGTTGTACTGGCCATTCTTTAAAGTGAGTAAATTTACTTTCATAAATTTTAATATTTGACAACATTTATTTTATATTATTTAATTGTAATATGTTTGTTATAACATCCTTTGGATTGTGTTGGAGCAATAGATGGAACTCATATTCAGGCTGTTATATCCGATAGTGAAGGTATACCATTTAGAGGACGAAAGGGCACCAAAACTAAGAATGTTTTGGCTTGTTGCTCTTTTGATAGGATTTTCACTTTCATTAATGTGGGATGGGAAGGAAGTGTTCATGATATGACAGTATGGGTTGATTCTTTGACCCGATCAAAATATTGTTTTCCCCATCCGCCAACAGGTATGTAAAATAGTACTCCTATTAACAATGACCAAAATTTTGTTATATACAACCGGGGCGGAGGGAGTATGTTACAATTGTTGTCTTATTATGTGCTTATGATTTTAACAGGAAAATACTACTTGGTGGACTCTGGATATCCTAATACCACTGGTTATCTCTCTCCAATTAAGGACCCCGATGTAAGATATCATATTCCAGACTTTAAGAAGAAAAGAGTTCTTAAAGGGATGTCTGAGCATTTTAACTATCGGCACTCTTCATTACGAACTACTATTGAAAGAGCCTTCGGCGGCTTGAAAAGGAGATGGAAGGTCCTTTATACGATGCATCAAATGGAAGACACATATCAAATATACGTGATTGTTGCTACCTTCACTCTTCATAATTTTATGCGCATGTGTAAACTTGAAATACCAGTTTTGCAACATGATATCAATGTCCAAGGTGGAGTGGATAATGATTTATTGAACCCGACAAGGAAAGAAACGATGAGCGATTAATGCAAGGAGATAACATTGAGAATTTGGCGCTCTATTCCAGGCAATATAGAGCCCGAGGAAGATAATATAGAGTCCGAGGAAGATAATATGGAGGAATAAATGCCATTTTTCAATATTTGTGATATATAATATTATTTTTATAAAGTTTGGTCCGACTTTTGGTTTGGTTTAACTTGTTTTGGAGTTTTTGAACATGTAGATTTTTTGTTAGTTCAAATTGTAACTATACTCTTTATTTCATTGATCTACCAAAATTCGTATTAAAAAGAAAGAAAGAAAAAAAGTTGAAAATAACTCAATTGGATAAATTTTCTTATTTTCCTCGTACAAAAGATCGGGTGTGTAAATAAATGATAAAATAATAATAATAATAATAATAATAATAATAATAATAATATTATTATTATTATTATTATTATTATTATTATTATTATTATTATTATTAACAACAACAACAATAACAATAATAATAATATGAATTTATTGAACTGAACTGAACTTGACTGAACTTAACTGAAAGAGTTTTCAGTTGAAAAGAACATATACGTATAGTATGATATCGTATCCTTGTAATTGTAAGAAGATACTTGACTTTTTAGTTGATGCGGCTACTTCTGAAATGTTTATTGACCACATCTAGGTCCACATATAAATATACAAATTCATTTATGATTTTTTTTTAAAATCGTTTTTGTGCTACTTATTGACAAACAGCCGGATATATTAACACAATAAGATAATTTGTTATTTGGCAAAAATGAATATTGGAAAACGCAATATCATTTGTCCCTAGGTAGAGATAAGTATGTAATAAATTCAATAATTGATAGAGAAGATGACAAATTCGAAATGGATATAGTAATATATTTTAAAGACTATTTCAAATATAGATAATATAGAACGATAAGCAGCAGCTTTTCTGTTTCTATTTTGGCTTATAGGGCGTTTGGATAGGCAAGTCAAATGCATCATCTATTTCCTTATATAATTGTTATGTTATCATCCAAGACTGAAGAACTATTGGCCTCAACCTTTCGGTTCAACATTGTTGTACTTCAATAGTTATGCTCGCCCACTACAGTTTTTACATCTACCCAGTTTGAATCCGTGTAATATATAATCAACAAATTAACTTGTAACTTTCATACTTGTAAAAGCTTATAACCCGAAACATATCTAGTTCCAACATGACTAAAGTATCAGTCATAAAATTAACGTAATGTGTATATAGCTTACGTATTTTGTACCAGTATGAACAATATTGAATCCTACTCGTTCAGAATAATTGATTATATTCTGGAAAAAGAGAACATGGTCCATTATTCTCATCTCCAACTTTTCGGTTCCTCAAGTGATGAAAGAGTACTATATTATAGTATTACTAATTTACTATCATATTCTACTTAATTATACTGGTTCAAGGCTGATTAAACACCATTAGTCATGGTCTCTCTTTCTCTCCCATACAGGTGGAGAAACTACTTTACAGGGTAGACTTTACATTTCTTTTTTATTTGCTAGGTCATAAGTGGTATTTAGTCAACCAGTACAGTACATCACCATGATTAAATAAATGGGATAAATGATGGTCGGTACACCTTGATAATTCTTTTGCAAAACAATGCCGCCTAGTTTTACTGTACCCCTCCGTCCCGGTTTAATCTTCCCTTATAGTTTTATTGTACTCCTTCCGTCCTGGTAGGGGCAGACCCATGATTTCAACCTCGCGGGGTTAAATTACATATATGAGGTTTTTTCGAGGATTGACGGGGGTGAAATCCAAAATTTTCGAAAATATTACCTATAAAGTATGAATAAAGTATGAGAGATGTTGATAAAGTAAGAAATAGAGTGAATAAAGTATGACAAATAGTGAATAAATTAGAAGAGATAGTGTCTAAAGTAAGAGAGAGATTTTCCATTTAAAGAATGGAAAGATGATATTGGGACGGACCAAAATGGAATGCGGGAAGAAGAAACTGGGACAGATGGAGTATTTCTGAACTTTATTTATACAGTTAACGTTGTATTTGTTCATTGGAGATATACAATATTACTGTATATCACGGTAAATTTTTGGTTTGTTTTAGTTTTACCAAGTATTTTTTTGTGATTCATGTATAAAATTGGTCTTTTAACTGCAATCTAAACAAATAAAGATCGTGGAGGCCGGTACCCATTGGAGATTTTATTTGAAAAAAGGGCAACTAGCTTTACAGGCCCATAGCCCATGACGACCCAACCCACACCATTACCTTCACTACAGGCCCAAATCCATTGCGCTAAACAAAATTGACCAATGACGCAAGAAGAAACTCAACTAATTAACCTATGCAAATCCTGAAACTAACCTCTTTTAGTCAAAACTCAAGATATTTAGGGAAATTTGCTTGACTGGCTATGCTAATTCAGCCAGTTATTTGGCTTCTTAACAACTATACTTTGACTGGATATAGCCTAACAGCCTAACTTAACTAATAACTGATTCAGAATTCAACAAGATTCTAAGAACAGCACTGTAAAGAGCTAGAGAAGCGGATTAGTACCACAGGTGTGTTGGTGCAACACATGAGCATGCATTTCCTGAATTTTGCAGCCATACCAGCAGTCTAAATATTCCTATGCAGAATCAGAACGCGAACTATTAGAAGAACACACACAATGTTACACAATTACAAATGATTTATGAGTTGCACTAAAACCGTACATACCTGAGGAGCTGCTTTCCTCACTTTTTAGATGGCCTACCCTCGACAATGTGTTATATCACAAAGACGAGAAAGAGAAGGTTATTCGTTCTCTGTGGCCTGTGGGACTTGGAACAGATGGAATGTTGGTGTATGTACATGAGGATATGATCACTGGAATGGTTACTAGAGACAAATTTATGAAAAAACTTGGATTCTTTATCTGTGGTGAGATAGGTATATGTGGATAAAATAAATAAAAGTTATCCAGGTGATGATATGTAGAGTAAACTTGAGCTAGCTTGAATGGTCCAGCTTCTTCCTAGTTCAGATTTACTATCTACATACATTTATGGACTAACTTCCATGCTTATATTCTACATTCACACGTACACAGAAAACTGACAACTTGATGCTTCTGTTTTTAACCATTGCAGTTTAATTTTAAGCTTGTACGTCGTGCTCTTCAAGTTGTACATTTCTGTTATGCAAGATTAGGACAACTCAGAGAAGGTAACTGGCAGCAGATGTAATTGAATTAGACACACTTTGTTGATTATGCAATTCAATTGTTCATTCACCCTCCTCTGAGTTTTTATTTGATATTAGATTCTCGCAAAAAAGAATGGAATTCGGGTCTATATAGATTATATCATGAACAAGTGTAAGTGCCATAAAACTTGGACTATTCTCAATTCTCGACTTTATGGCAAGTCCAGCTAGCTTTCTTAAAAGCATTTATGAAGTCATGATATAAGTTTTTAACGCACCTTTTGCCAGTTGTGATGAGGTTTATTTTATTTTTCACAACATATGTGATAGAATAACTTATATTACACGGTTTAATTATTGTATTATTATATGGAAGTAAATTAATCCGTATAATATTTTAAATTTATGTGAGTGGTACCGTGGTTATTTATCATATTACAACTTGAGGAAATTAGCTAGGATAGGAAAAAGTTATTCTGCAAATATGTTATTTTCCATGTGCGGATTCCCTTCCAAAACCGGAACTGCAATTTTGGTTCGGTACTCGGTTTCCGGTTCCAGTGAGGTTCTCTAGCTAGAGTGGGGTGCATCTAGGTGTCCTAGTATCGATTATTCTCAATCAATTAATCCATGAAACTTCTACCATTGCTTTTTCCCGCCATTTGTAAACTAGGACTAAGAAATGCAGTACGTAATCACCTACAAAGTCATGAACAGAGGCATGCTCTGGAACAGTTATTCTTGTCTATCATTTATTGGATTTAGTACTTGGCATTTTGGCTGGACATTTTAGTTTTAGATTAGTTGTTATATTGGAACTACAAACTTCAGGTACTGTCAAGAGTTCACTTGCACCTCATTGATAAACAGAATTCTGAGTACTTGCCAAGCATCACAAACCAAGACATCTAATATTTGAATTCAGCTATTAATACTTCCATTCAGACCTTCAGAAATCACCAGGTTGTGAGTTAAAGAGTGTGATTAATGAGTATAAACACCTTCGTGTTTGACAGTGAGTTATCATCTACCAGTCAACTTATATGTTCGTTTTGGTTGCAGTTGGTAGTATTCTTAACTAACTAAATTTTCAGTTCAAAAACAGGCATTCTTTGTCATTCCTACTTCAACTCCTAGGCCATACAGTACTTGCACTGTATATATATATTCATTACCAAAATCCAACCAGCCAGTATTCCAAGTTCACCAAAAATGCAATCCACCGCCACTCTTATTTTCCTCCTCCAACTCATCCTCATCACCACCATCTACACTAGAGCCGAAAACCCGTTCACCCCACGAGCCGCCCTAATCCGTTACTGGAAGCACCACACCAACACCTCAGATGTAATCCCTTCGATCCTACTTGTGATGATAGATTGAATTCAGAGTCTGAAGACATAACGAATGTTCTTTGTCATGATAACAAGAATGCTAGAGCAACATTGAGTTTCCTAACAGAACTGGGAAAAAGGAATAAAAGAGTATTCGAATTGGAAAAGGATTAAAGCTTGTTTTACTAATTCAAGGTGATGTAGGAGGCTTGGGAAAACTTATATATACAACCTTAGGCGTGACACAACACAACAGAACACAAGAATAGAAGACAAGACACAAGACAAGAGATTTGTCGTTCCATATCGAAATCTTCTTTATTCTTCTAGTTTGCGTTTTGAGTTCTGTTTTGTTATTCTCTGTAAATCGATATTGTCATTGCATTAGTCAATAAAAAGAATCTCTAGTTTTCTCCCGTGGACGTAGGCATTCGTCGAACCACGTAAATCGTTGAGTTTTCGATTGTGTTTGGAGTTGTTGATTGAATTCTATTTATTGATTGTTGGTTTAGCTGTCGTAGCAACTGTTGCTATAACAGTGATTGTGTTTTAGCTTTGTATTGAGTTGGTTGATCATTATTGTTGGTGATCGAGTTCCGAAGAACAATTATGCAACAATTGGCGCCGTCCGTGGGAAACAGGAACAATCAACTCAGGAGCTATTATGGCTATGTCAAGGTTTGACATAGAGAAGCTTACAGATAAAATCAATTTCTCTTTGTGGAAGGCAAAGATGGAGGCTCTACTGGTTCAACAGGGACTAGAGGCGTTGCTTGGAGATGCCGGATTTCCTAAGGATTTTGATGAGGCTGAGAAGGCACGCATCATAGGAAAGGCAAGGAGCTCGCTGATTTTGTCTTTGGGAGATAAAGTCTTGGTAGAGGTGATTAAGGAGAAGACTGCCAAGGGTGTTTGGGATAAATTGGAATCCCTTTATCATGTGAAGTTTAAGGATGAAGCATTGATGATTACTCAAGGAAGGTATGGTTCATGGTGTTGAAATCTAAGGATGAAGCATTCTCTAAGTTTAGAGACTGGCTTATTGAGATTGAGAATCAGACTGGGAGGAAGCTTAAGTATCTCGGTGATGACATAATTTGGAATATCTATCAGGAGAGTTCAATGATTTTTGCAGGAAAAGGGGTATAATCAGGCACAAGACTATACCAGGAACCCCTCAACAAAATGGAGTGGCTGAGAGATACAATAGAACAATCTTGGAGAGGATAAGATGCATGCTTATCAGTTCTAGACTCTCAAAAGGATTTTGGGGAGAAGCTGCAAATACAGCTTGCTATTTGATAAATAGAAGTCCCACCTCTGCATTGAATTTCAAAACACCTGAGGAAGTATGGTCTGGACATACTCCCAGATATGATCACTTGAAGGTGTTTGGGTGTTTGGGTCTTGTTCACACCAAACAAGACAAGCTGGATGCAAGAGCATTAAGGTGTGTGTTTCTGGGATATCCAACTGGGGTCAAGGGCTACAAGCTATGGAGCATTGATCAGAAGAAGTGCATTATGAGTAGGGATGTTACTTTCAATGAGAGAATTATGCCTCTCAAACCTCAGATTGAATCAGGAACAAAACCATTAGTGTCTCCTACAACTGGTACAACAGGTGAAGATGATAATACCAAGATTGAGGTGGAGCATGTTTATGATACACAGGTACTTGACACTTGTGTACATGAAACTGGAGAATCTTCAGAGACTGTTGGTGCAACTGTTGATCCAACTGTTGCTGCAACAGTCACAGACAGAACAAGGAGAACTGGCAGACAAGCACCAAACCTGTATGGTTTTGGAAGAGTAGGGAAGTCCTACATGGTGTCTTATGCTCTGAGCGTTGCAGAAGAGATTAATTATGCTGAACCAAACAGCTACCATGAAGCAGTCACTTGTAAAGAGAAGTTATTATGGATGGAAGCCATTCAAGAAGAATTGGAGTCTCTATACAAGAATAAAACTTGGAGTATTGTCACTGTACCAAGGAATACCAAGTTGGTAGGCTGCAAGTGGATCTTTAAGAAGAAAGATGAAGCAGCTATTGGTGGGAAAGTGAGATACAAAGCAAGGCTAGTGGCTAAGGGTTTCACACAGAGGGAAGGCTTGGACTACACAGAGATCTTTTCTCCTGTAGTCAAGCATACATCAATCAGGATACTGTTGTCTATTGTCACTCAAGATGGTCTTTATCTACAACAGATGGATGTGAAGACAGCTTTCTCACATGGGAACCTTGAGGAGGAGATATACATGAAAGTTCCAGATGGAGAAACTGTGAGCAATGCAGATACAAAGGCATGTTTGCTCAGAAAATCTTTATATGGATTGAAGCAATCTCCAAGACAATGGTACAAGAGGTTTGATGAGTTTTTGACATCTTTGGGTTTCAAGAGAAACAACTATGATAGTTGCATATATCAAGCTGGAAGACATGATACATTTTTATTATACTTGTTGCTATATGAGTTGTGCTCATTGTTGAAGAAAGTACAGAAGGGTCTACTCCAACCTTAGGAGTGTTTTGGAGAAACTAGAGAGGAATTCAATCTAAGGTGGAGATTTGTGATGATAGATTGAATTCAGAGTCTGAAGAGAATGCTACAACAGTCACAGCAACAGTTAGAGCAACATTGAGTTTCCTAACAGAACTGGGAAAAAGGAATAAAAGAGTATTCGAATTGAAAAAGGATTAAAGCTTGTTTTACTAATTCAAGGTGATGTAGGAGGCTTGGGAAAACTTATATATCTGACCTTAGGCGTGACCTGACACAATGTAACACAAGAATAGAAGACAAGACACAAGACAAGAGATTTGCCGTTCCATATCGAAATCTTCTTTATTCTTCTAGTTTGCATTTTGAGTTCTGTTTTGTTATTCTCTGTAAATCGATATTGTCATTGCATTAGTCAATAAAAAGAATCTCTAGTTTTCTCCCGTGGACGTAGGCATTCCCCGAACCACGTAAATCGTTGAGTTTTCGATTGTGTTTGGAGTTGTTGATTGAGTTCTATTTATTGATTGTTGGTTTAGCTGTCGTAGCAACTGTTGCTATAACAGTGATTGTGTTTTAGCTTTGTATTGAGTTGGTTGATCATTATTGTTGGTGATCGAGTTCCGAAGAACAATTACGCAACACTACTCAACAAAGCTTCTCCACTCAGCACCACCGATTTTGCAACCTTCTCCAAACTCGTCGTAAATCCAAACTCACTCTCGGCCCATCTCCCAAACTTCTGCTCCAAAGCCAACCTCCTCTGTTCCTTGTCATCCCAATCACTCACCAAACAAACAGGCAACAGCAATTTCACAACCTACAATATATACCCCAAACTTCACCAACTACGCCACCGGCCTAGTCGGCTCTTCCGACTCCTTCCACCAATGCTCCGACCTCACCACCGAAGTTCGCCGCTATAGTCACGATACAGCCTCTGGAAACGATAACTTCGACACCTATGCCAACGAGGCCAACTATGTCAACCAGAGCTTCCACACTTATGGCACTGCTTCCTCCCGTGGAGCCGGGCGAATTCAAGAACTATGATCAGAATGTTAACAATATTGAATCTCTCCAATTCAATTCCTACTCAGATAGCTCAAATGCTAGAGAACAGTCCTTCTCTGGATACGGTTACACTCGCAGGGAGGGATTCACTAGCTATGGGAAGAACGAAAATGCTGCAGTGAACGGTTTTGCGAACTATGGCACCCAAACGAATACTCCGGCATCGGAGTTTCACAATTATGGTGAAAATGGTAATGCGGATAATGACAAGTTCAGTTCGTATGGATTTGATTCGAATGCGGTTGGAAATACGTTCACTACTTACGGAACGGGAGGGAACAAACCGATTGAGAGCTTCATGAGTTATAGAAACGATTCCAATGTCGGTGACGATGGTTTCGATTCGTATAGTAAGCAGTCCAACGAGCCGAAAATGGAGTTCCGGACTTATGGTGAAGGGTTTACCGGTGGGAGTGATAAGTTCACTCGTTACGGAGAAAAAGCTCTTAAGGGAAGTTTCGAGTTCAAGTCTTATATAACAGACAATGCCAATAGTTTTAATAGTTACTTTGACCGAAAAGGGGCCAAGTTTACGGCATACCATAAGAGGTCTTCAGCCGCGAAAAGGGTAAAGATTCGCCAGCGGCTAGGGGTAAAAAGGTAAATAAGTTGGTAGAGCCGGGGCGGTTCTTTAGGGAGGAAATGTTGAAGAAAGGTACTATCATGTCTATGCCTGACATAAGCGATAAAATGCCTCCTAGGTCATTTTTGCCTAGGATGATCGTGTCGAAATTACCCTTTTCGACCTCCAAGTTAGAGGACATGAAGGCGATTTTCCATACGAGCAACGGTTCTGCCTTTGAGAAAATGTTCTTTGATGCACTAGGCGATTGTGAGAGAGAGCCGAGCCCTGGTGTGACAAAACAATGTGTGGCCTCGATCGAGGATATGATTGATTTCTCCACGTCGATTCTAGGCCGCAATGTGGCAGTCCGAACCACGGAGAATACTCGAGGTTATAATGGTAAAATTGCAATTGGGGAAGTGAGAGGGATCAATGGAGGGGAAGTCACAAAATCAGTGTCATGCCATCAAAGCCTGTTCCCATACATGCTCTACTAGTCTACTACTGCCATTCTGTCCCGAAAGTTCGGGTATACGAACTGGATCTATTGGACCCGGAATCGAAGGCGAAGATCAATCACGGTGTTGCTATCTGTCACCTGGATACCTCGTCGTGGAGCCCGAGTCATGGAGCCTTTGTAGCATTGGGTCCGGGACCCGGGAAAATCGAAGTTTGTCACTGGATCTTTGAAAATGACATGACCTGGACTATTGCGGACTAATGTATGGTGTATCTACAACTGGTTGTGTTGGTACTGAGGATTTATTCAATTGGATTTCATAATTGTGTTACTATGTTCAGAATACTATTCAATCAAATGTGACTGAGTAATACTCCTATGTTATTCATGAATATTTTTTGGGGAAATATTCCAAATAGGTATATTAATTCGTTGTGTTTTCAATTTTGCTATCCTAAGTTGTCCATGTATGGGTTTTGTACTTTTTTATGCATTATTTTTTAGGTACGTAACAGCAAACAATTTAATTAATTAATACGCGTCACTTTGCAAAATAAATAAATATATTGGATCAAAATGTAAATATATTATACTTTGGTTAATTTCAAATAGACTCAATTTTATTTTAAAAAAATCAAAATTATTTCCTTAATTATACAAAAGGTGGCCCAAGTTTAAAGAATTATGTCTCTGATCTCTCCCAAAACCAGGGGGGAACAACTTCTCCCAATGATCAGAACGTTGCGAAAGTCAAGGGTAAAGAGGTCCATCAGATGGCACTGGACCCTGGGAGTTTCTTTAGGGAGGAAATGCTCAGGACAGGTAATGTCATGCCTATGCCTGATTTTCGCGATAAACTGCCCAGCAGGCCGTTTTTACCCCGTGCAATCATGTCAAAATTGCCCTTTTCGACATCCAAACTTGAAGACATGAAGAGTGTTTTCCACGCGACTGATGGTTCTGCAATTGAGAAAATGTTTAGCAATGCATTGGCCGAGTGCGAGAGAGCACCCAATCCTGGGGAGACGAAGCGTTGTGTGGCCTCTATAGAGGACATGATCGACTTCTCCACATCACTGCTAGGCAGGAACGTGGCTGTTCGGAGCATGGAGAGTGATGGCGGGTATAATAGTGAGATCATGATTGGAGAAGTGAAAGGGATCAGTGGTGGGAACGTGACAGAATCTGTTTCATGTCATCAGACACTTCTCCCATACATGCTCTACTATTGCCATTCTGTCCCGAAAGTCCGGGTATATGAAGCGGATATATTGGATCTGGAATCGAAGTCCAAGATCAACCACGGCGTCGCCATCTGTCACTTGGATAGCTCGACCTGGAGCCCGGATCATGAGGCCTTTGTGGTGTTGGGTTCGGGACCCGGGAAAATCGAAGTGTGTCACTGGATCTATGAAAATGACATGACTTGGACAGTTGAAGGTTGATGAATCCATCCAGAGCCGCCTTTGTGAGTTGGAGTTGAACCTGGTTGTGGTTTTGTGTATAAATAAAGAGTTGAGTGAACTACCGCTGTCTTGATATTACGTTTGGTCTTGGATAGTAATTGTCATGTTTGATTTCAAATTTCTGTTTTAAATTTCATATAAATACATAAGACTACGATTATGGTCATTTGCTCCCCAGACTAACCGCATGTTTGCATTCCTGGTCGTTCGTATGAAGTTCTCCGAGACGGAAAGAATACAACATATAAATGCCATTAAGTGTGATGAAGCATGGATTGTAGAGACAGAGTAAAGAAGAAAGTTGCAGGTTGAAAGCATTTCAAGAACCATACTACAGACTAGTAAGAGCCGATTAATACAAGCAGATTATGAGCTGCATAATTCATTTCTCTTTATAACAACAAAGAGAAACAATTCATTCCAAATGAACAAATAACAAAATTACTCAGTTTCTAAGACTATGCGCAGAAGAAAGAATACAACACCATAATATCATAAATAGATACTGGCTGATAAATCAACTGGATTTTTTTTCTTTTTTTTCTCATTTTCTATTTTTAGATTTTTCTCGCAAGTTAAATAAAACCTCAACCACAAGTGACATTTGCATTTTGTATCTTTTTTTCTTTTCCAAGATAAAAACTTAAAAGTACAAAGGCAAATATCATTTCATATTAATTAATTAATTTACCAACCAGCTTGGGTCCTTCACCATCTCCCAAATCGGACTCCCAGTACAATGAGCAAACCATGTTCAGAAGCTTCTCATATAAATAATAATCCAATCAAAGCCACATCTGCTTCAACAAGACACGGACAGTTGAGGACAACTCTGAATCACATTTCACACATGATTCTCCTGCAAGTGCCTTTTATGGTCCCTATCAGAATACCCCATCTTTCCTAGTCCGTTTCGGTCCTCCGTATACCCGTGGTGATTCTGTTTTTGTGACCCTGGAGCATAATCTGACCGCTGTTTGCCCTCCTGAGATCTATCCGGTGGACTCATGGCCTTTCTCTTGCGACTGCTTGATTTAGGCGATTGGTACCCACGGTCTGCATCATCAACCGGCTCAAGTTCCCCTTCTTCAACCACGTCATAATCATCTCCATTCAATGAATGCCCCTTTGACGACTGGTGATTCTCCCGTTCGGTCTGACCAGATTGTTTGGGCCCTGGTTGTTTTCTATCACGTTTAGTCTTGTCATTCTCACTGGGGACCTCAACATCCTCAAGTTGCCTCTCGAGTTCATCCAAAGGATCGATTTTACGAACTATGTCTCCACGAACCAACTTCCTTCGTTCGAAAGCAGCTTTGAGCTTCTCTCGGTCAAGCTGAGGCGACTGGCCAACAGTACCATCCCTGCCGGCCAGATTTTTACCATGAACTTTATCCTTCATTTCCGTATTATTATCCTTTATTATTTCTTTTTTCTCAGAACTTCCTTCTTGATCATCCTCACTGTGTCCTAATCCAAACCTGGATTTATGCTTCATCTCCCCGGAGTTATGAGGAGTCACATCTACTTCATGGTGTCGGTTGTCGTTAATCTCATCATCACCTTTCCGATCAGGGATGCTAGTGATTTCAGAGCTACCATGGTCATTATTTCGTGATTGGACGTTCCTAGAAGGCCCACTGTGATTATCTGTAACTGGTTGTTCGGAAGGTGGTCTTGAAGGTTGCAGCTTTGAGGAAGCTGCTTGTCTTGAAGCAACTCCAGTTTGAGATGAACTGTAACTGGTGACATGTTCGTCATCAGTAGGAGCTTTAGATGGGGGACGTTGACTAGCTCCGATACTACCTTCAGTTTCATTAGCCTGAGACTGTGGCATTCGATTTTGTTCGTACAACTCCAACATCTGATTACTGACCTCTGAAAGGCACAAGATCTTGAATTAAAAAAGGATATATCAAAAAAATAAAATTTAGAGATAACAGCATAAAAAACTGTGTCCAGTTTTACCAGAATCTCCCTTTACCAAAAACTCTTCAGGGCTCATATACAAAATAATAATCACACAGAGAAACAGGCCCACCAAATATAAACAAAAATTCACTGAATACTGGACACAACTAGCATATGTCCAATTAGCAATTAATACTCTGTCCCAATTTCAACTACCCACTTTGTTGGCGCAATCTCAACTTCACATATACCTTAAACGAAAAATCTCTCCTGCTTATTCACTCTATCTCATACATGTATTCATTAAAACTTATACATTTTCTGAGTATTATAATTATCTTATAGAGTTTAGTCTTAAAACCCGTGACCAGCTCAGGGAAGTTGGATCTGGGATAGAGGGAGAGTAATAAATAAGTTCACCCATTTTGTCCTTTCCTCTTCTGATATCATCAAGAAAGTCAAGTGTGCAATTAAAAGAATTCTATTTCAAACAATAATATTTGAACTCGAGAATGTAGACCCAGTTCATGATAGCATGATGTTGGTACTTAATCAACCTCAAAGAAACAATTAGAGGAAGGCAAAAAGACCAACCCTCCAATTGGCGTGGTGTCACATCAAACTCCTGCCACCAAACCTTCTCACCATCATGTGGAAGCTTCACTTTAAGAAACTTGGCAGCAAGGAAAATAGCACCGGCTGCAATGTGGTGGGGCTTAAATTGCAAGCATAGTGATGTCCGAAGCCTGCATGCCGCTTTCTCGCGTCAAAAGGAGTAGAGCAAGAAAGGCCCATGGATAGGCACATGCATTCAACAATAAGTAAATCATACCCATCATTGACAAAGTTCCATGCAACTTGAGCCAAGGCATTTTGGGCAACCTTGAACTTTTTAATGGCCTCAACAAGGGGTTTATATGGATGGTGTACATTCAGATCAAAACCAAGTGTCCCGAGGACAACCCTTTCTCCTACTAAAATGAGTTCCTTCTGTTGTTCATAAACCTCCTGCAAATAATAAAAGGTCAACAACACCACATTTAACATAATGTGCAGCCGAAAATCTAAAATTCCAATAAAAGAATATATTTGGCTGCTAGTATTAAATTATCAGTTGTAGGAATCCTCACGAGAATGAAAGCAAGTAGCAAACCTTGAAAAGCTCACACCATGTTTGGCAAAAGAGAAAAAATACTAGAGGAGAAAGTAAACCACCTTCTGCTTAATCCTCTGCACAGCTGCTGCATCCTTTTTGTTAATGATTTCATATGATACAAGAATAACATCTTTAAGAGGACGGGGAGTTTCTTCAACCTTGCCAGCAAGAAACATACAAACTGTGGCTATTGTCTGCAAAAACAATAATATAAATCAATACCCATCACAACCCATGTGTAAAAAACTCATGAAAGTAAATCAAGTGTGCTACCTCTGTTCAGACCACATTTTACTATTCTAATACATCTAGGAGAGTGCATCAGACAACATTTTAGTATTATAATACCTCTATCAAGAATCTATCAATCCATAATCTAATCAGAAACTTCCGGATCGGTTTAACTAATTCGGCATACAACGGTTAAATCCAATAATCCGAAAATTCACAATATAACTTGCATTTCCCCAGTTCTAACCTATTTTAATACCTTAGAAAATTCAACCAAAAAATAAAGATAATAAAAGTAAGATAACAAAGTCGATAGTTCCAAAGGATAATAAATACTACATACTTACACATCCTACGAATAAGAGTCCAAAACGATAAAATATTAGATATCCTTCCAAATATTGACAGCTAAGCTCAAAATTCCCCAGGAACTTCTTGTGAGATTACGTAAAGTCCCGTTGGGGTATTTACCGTAACATTTTATTATTAAGTTTTAAAATTCAGAACTATGTAGTGGATACTCCATCCGTCCAGTTTGCCATTTTGGGTAAGATTATAAGAATTTAATATTCCCTTATTACAGCCAAATTGGCTAACTACTTACCATAAAGTAAAAAGTACACCCCACGACCAATATATCGATATTATACTCATTTCCTTTTTATTCTGTCCAGAAGTAATGTAAGAAATGTTTTCGGACGGAAGGAGTATGTAAATATCGGATTGGATAACCCCACGGATTTCCAGATCAATTAACTGAAACGTTCGGAATGGAAAAACCTCAATCCATAATCCGATCTGAAAGTTTAGAATCCGAGTGGCTAGGATCGAATTACCAGATTTTCAAGTCTAATTTTCAGATTGAACTGATTTTGAACACCCCTAATATACATCGTTCCTAGATACTCCCCCCGTCCCGAATACAATTACCCGCGGGCCCAGACACAAGTTTTAAGAGAAAAGTAAATAAAGTAGGAGAAATGGTAATAAAGTAGGAAAGAGATTGAATAAAGTAGGAAAGATAGTGAATAAAGCATGAGAGAGAGTATATAAAGTAGGAAAGAAAGATTTCTCATTAAAGGGATGGGAAGTTGAAATTGGGTCGTCTCAAAATGGAATGCGGGAAGTTGAATTCGGGACGGAGGGAGTATATTTTTTCTCCTTGAACTGGGAGTTATATCAAGTACTTTGTGTATTTTGCAAAAAAAAATTCTTTGGAATCCATATCACAGTCCTACTTAAGAGTTTGAGATCATGAAAGAGCACAGCCAAAAATGAGCCATCGAGGAAAGCAAAATTCCAACCAGAATGGAGGAATATAGTATGGTACACTTTTCACTATAATAAAGGCGCCTAATGCTTTCCCAATTTGATATCCAGGCATAACATATAGGATCGACAATAACGTCACTTAATAGAATATGATAACGGGAGAGGTTGCAATCTCATTGATGTTTTGGGAAAGAAGGCCAAAAAGATTTTGGCATTTCTCAGGTTATGTTCAAAGGAACACAAAAGGTTCAGCAAAGAAAATTCAAAAACAATTGTTCTGAAAGTTTATTCTTAGAAAGTACAGATATGATTTTAGTGTGTTCTTCTCAACTAAGAAGACTAGTGACCAAGAGTCCAAGACAGGAGATACTTCTAATTTCTACATACTATACCACATATAAATTACGGAAAACAAGCTCATTTTTTCACCCAACTATATTTTGTCAAAGTCATTCATCCAGCCAATGAATGAACTGTATTGTCTAGTTCCACAATAGCATACCACTGACAAGATTTTATGAACTCAATGAAATCATTAGTCTGAAAGGACAGATAAAAATAAACTCACCCTCCTATCATTTTTCGCATGGGACTGACGGAGGAAGAAGCGGTGACAAAATATAATCGCCGTAGCAATCGTTACCTGAGGCCTGAATCATGAACCATCTAGTAAGATCAATGATATTCTTTCTAGATCCACAATTTGACGGTAAAATTGAATTTTCCAGATAACAAAGTTACTGTGGCTGGTAATAATATTAATATATACTCAATCATATAAAAGTGTATGATCTAGAACGAAATGATATCACATTAATGCTGTGCATTTAATCCCTGAAACCATCACTAACCCAAACTCTAAACATTCCAATGAGGCACTTGTGCAGGTTAAAACAATAACAATCACACATCAGAAAAATCAATTAAATCAGTACAATCTTCCAGAAGCAGTCAAAGTCCAACTATGACTATTCATTTCTTAATGTACCAAGTACCATGCATGATGATTAGTTTACATATTACCTCAGAATGTGTATATGTAAGTTAGATGTCCGATACTTTAGCATAAAGATGAATGTACATACATATTAACACAAGTGACATAAATGCCAACAAGTACAAACAAAGAGCTGGCATGGACTTCTTAGAACATAATTGACAACATAAAATACATGAACAAATCATCGAAGCAGACAATGCTAACTGCACAAAATGTTCATAATTTTCTAAACACACACATATCCGAGGAAAAGAACTTACACTTTGAGCCTCATTCCTAAATCTTGTAAGAACGTACAGTATGACTTGCGAAGATAAGTCTCTTTCTTCAGATCGATGCCATCTCGTCTGGAAGGAGAATTTTCCTCAAGTTCTTTCCTAGAGAAGTACCAGCGGCTACCACCTTCTTCCGGCCTTTCCTGAGAACCTCGATAATTTGCTTCTGGTGCTCCATGATGTGAGGTCTCACCACACAACAGGGCAGCCATATGGAACTCCTCCCCAAATATATGTTCAAAATGAGGCCTCTGGAATTTCAGAAATAAGCGCAGACAACCTTCATAAATCAGAAATAATAAACTGGTTAATTCATTGTTTATTGAGTGAATTTGACTATCATGGAACTTCTACTAGTAAACTAAGACCAGGACCAGCGCATGCAATCTACAACCTTGAGTCAAGATAGGTGAAAAAGAACACACTACTAAATACAATTCTGGGCAAAAAGAGACTATACTTCATAATCAACAAAGTTACGTAAGGTGATTGCATGGACACCCCAAAATGTAAAATAGGAAACTTCGGAAAGGGGGGAAGGAATATCTTCTAATTCAACGTGCAGACTTACTGAGCTTTATACTTCAGAACATAAACCACGTAGCAACTAATAATACATGTCAAACAACCACGAACTCTATGATTCATCAAATAAAAAACAAGACACAGTTGAGACTTTTCTCATGTATGTCACAGCACAGGCATAAAGGAAGAATTCTTCGATAGACCGGGTCAATGGAACAAGGTCCTCAAGGAAAAAGCACGGGGCGCCTGTGGACTAGTATTTCAAGATATAGAACCTATGATTAACAAAAGACATGCTGAAAGAGAAACCAGTTGAGAAGACATGCACTTGGCACAACGCAATTACATTATTGGTTCATGTAGCAAATTTCATTTTATTGGGATAATAAACTTCGCAGTTTGTAGTTGTTTTACTAATACAGAGAATATAAGTGGTACTCTGAAGATATTTCAACAGGTTAGCTCTAGCTTTTTCCCACCCAGTTTGAACCCCAAAGCTGGCGTGGCACTCACTGTAGAGACTGCTTGGTCTGCGCATAGTTTAAAGAAAGATGAACTCACTCCAAATGGAGAATCATTGCTCTTCAGTTATTTATAAATTGCAGCAAATGCATATTTGCACAACTCGATAACATTATTGGTTGTGTAGCAAACTTCAACTTATTGAATAGCTGTGTTTAATGACTATTCAAGCAAAAGACGATGACATATTAACAACTAAAGAACCACAATGTGTTAAAAGCTAAGGATAGAGATTCAGAGGATTACTAGACCTTGACATGTAGCTATTGCAGAATCACCAATTAACCTCACGATTCTTGAAAAAATTATGGAAGGAAATTTTAATGGTAATTGTTCTCATTTAAGCAAGTCCACTTAGTAATTAGTACTCAAAAACATGCTAGTCGACATCTCTCTCAAATTAGAGCTATTTTAGACACTGGAATTTTTTCATTGTCGATACTATAGTGATGTTTTACCCTTAGACTCCAGGTAATCAACAGAATCCAATGTTAAGTTAACTATTGACTCCATTAACTCTCAGATATATGTTTGTGCAGTTGAACTTGCAATCAAACTGCAGAGGAAAACACACTATAGATTTTTTCCCTACATCTAGCGAACAGTAAAGAACTTTGTTTTAAAATTAGTGGCAAGTATGTAGAAGTTGATATTTACAGTATATATTTATGAGTATACTTAAGCTAGTATAGGAAATTAGCAATTATGGTCCATGAATAGCTATGATTTACTCCCGTCGTTTCACGTTTTAAAAATCACTCCTGTGGATTATAATGTATTATCGCATCTTAAGTGACTTTTCCCTGCCGGGCACATCTCATAACGTATAAATGAAAAACAAGTGGTGGTACGCTGCACATATGCAAGACAGTTGCAGCATTTTAGGCATTCCAGCGAAGTTGCAACATTTCATATCACTCCATTTTTGGAAATACCATTAACCTCATAAGAAATAGTACATATTTACAACTTTACCACACTATCTATTACTTATTCATTCTTCACCACAGCAACCTAACCAGTTTGTACTAAATTCTCCACATTCCATTACATTTCTTAGAAAAAGAAAATGTTGCAACTTGCAACTGATGTGGGACGGAGGGAGTACGTGATAATAACTGAATTAGTTCAGGGAAGTGAAATTGAAGTCAAACTCAAAATAGAAAAACTCAGAAGCAAATACTGTCTTTTTAACATGGTGACTCCTAAACAAACGCCAAGACCAATACTGATCATCTAGAGTATATCATTGTATTAATCATCTAAAAATGAACAAGTCTCAATAATCAAAATTCAAACATAGTGAAGCGGACTAGTGGCCCATAGCTGAAATTACTCGTTATGCTAATCGCTATTGCAACAGCCATGGCCACTATTGACATTCTGTGAAACAAAACACAAAATGTGTCCATTTTCTATACATGATATATCGTAACGAACGTTCAGTAAAGATGCAAATGCAAAGGAAGGTGAATGGAGTTTCTCCGACATATGAAAGAATGCAATCAAGACAGAATCTTGGTGTGAACTTAAAACAAGTTAACAGTAAAAGTAACAACAAATATAATCTAAAAACTTGGAGCGACTAGATGTAGAGCTTCAATATCCAAACTGGCTGTAACACGAAGTATAATTTCAATAAATCAACAACTTTTGCACCAGGCATGTACGGCATGCTTAATATGGTCTCTGAAAAGGTGTGCTTAAACAATTAAAGCGTGTAAAGCATGACCTATTAAAACAATCTTGTTAACATCTAACACGCATTGGTAAAATTGACTTTTATAACACGGCAAGACCCAACTATTTCGGCGCAAAAACCCAGAATTTCGTGATACTAGATTCTATCGGGCTCCTAAAGAAAGCCGCTCAAATCACTGCTTTTTTTACAATTCTCACAAGCTCCATCCTGATTATCCATTCAAACAGAAACCTTGGCAAACCATACATTGTCCAGCAGGTAAAAAAAACCCTTCATCCAATAGACATAACCCCCCCCCCCCCCCCCCCCCACCTAAAAATGAAATTTTGATGCTTAATTCCTCAGTTAACAAGCCTTAATTAATCAAATAAACCAGCAAATTCCACTAACGTAACACCCCAAACTGTAAGCTTCGGTAGGAACCAAAACCGAACCCGCATGAGAAGACGACAACAATAGGTAGCTCTGTTGTCTGCCCCTAAATATGCATACTGAATGATTCACAGTCAAAAGGGGGGAAGACGAGAATAAAAAAAAAACAGCTATTCACCAAAAAAAAAAAAAAAATCGAATCTTGGCGAAAGCTTCAAATTCCCGCTCACTAGTCACTGTGCACATCATTCAATTGCAAATTGAAAAAAGAAAACGGACAGAAATCGATAGAAGCTGAGTTTGACAGCAACTAATCTGAAAACTAGGGCACAAGAGTCGAAACGAAAAAACGCGAATCAAGAGTAGAGAGAGAAAGAGATACTAACCGGATTAATGCCGGAGACGGCGAGCAGGTAATTGGCTCAGCCGATGGAGCGGTAGGCGATGGAGCGGTGGCTCGAAGGTGAGCTAACGGAGACGCGCTTTTGGTCTGGGTAAGGGCTAAGAAAATAAAAGTAAGCGAACAAATTGGATACTCTCAATACTTCTACTATCAAAAGATATTTAACAGATTATTGGGGCTGCTTCTGTAATTTTCGCTATTTTACAGTCTGTCTCGCTAAAATATCCACTTTTCTTGGGCTTAGCCCGAATTTATTATTCACCTTTCCCGCTTTCCTTTTCAATCCGTTCAGAATTCAGATTGGGATGAATGATCTCGGATATCTTATCATGTGGAGTGTTTATTTCGATGGTAAATTTTTCTACACTCAGAATAGATTGCTTCGACCTTGTTACCAAAAATTATCATTATAATAGAGAGATTTATTTCAATGTAAAAAAGAAAAATTAATCCAGATAAAAACATGAGTTGAAAAAATTATACCATAAAAATTTGAATTGTTACGTCGTCGTCCTTTAGCCTAACAAGTGTACCATGAGAAAGCTAGTGTCATTGTGTCGACATGTCCAAACCTCCAACATTGTCTCTGTCATCGTGAAGGTCCCTGTAAGTTTGTTTGCATAAAAAAGACATACGGAACCTGATTTAAATATGCAGGAGAAGTACGAAAGTAAGTTCATTCGAGTAAATAAGGGAACAGGTTGTCGTTACTCTGTGACGCAGCTAGCATCGACAAAGGTAGGTCAATGCCTTCAAGGTAAGAGCTGTATTAATTTTCTTTTAGTTTAGTATAAACCTGGAGATCCAGAAATATGGTACATTTAAAGAATAATTGGTACATATAGTATGATATATCTATATTAAAATTTAAAATTGTCGTAGAATGCCATGTGTGACCTAGTTTAGTTTACAAAACTTAGTCCTCGAATCTTTGTGCTGTTCAAAATCCGGTCCAGCCCAGAAAATGAACCGGAACCAGACCGGTTATTTCGGTCCACCGAATGCTTGCCGGATCGGTTTCCGGTTTATATAAATAGTTATATTCCGGTTAAGGTTCGGTTCCGGTAAAAAACCGAAAAATCCGCGGAAAGACCATATAATAGCTATACACAGATTATGTGAGATTCTGGTTTTTTATTTTGTTCACAAATTTTTAATGATAATGTTGTGACTTAGTGAAAATAACATATATACGTACGTACTGGACTAGTTGTAGGCTAAGACTATACTCATTAATCATGCCGGCTAAATAACATACATATACACTGTATTTTTATTTAATAGGAGTACTATACTTGCGCTAGTTAACTGAACTCATTTTAGTACATGTGGTATCCTTAATTAGTTGCTAATTGCTGTTCACATATGCCATCCCTTTTAATTTTTAAATATATATTATAGTTTACTAATTTAATTAATTATGTTGTTTTCATTAGATGGTGTACTGTTCCTAATTTTTTTTTGAAACAGCAAAATTATATATATAACCTCATAATGTCAACGAGCATAAGAAATGCTCGGCTGAGAATTACATTACAAATCAAAACCACATCGCTTTCAAGCTTACAAAGTATACTCCAACACTCCCAAAACCATGATATACACTGAAGATCAAAAATGCGGCCATCAACGGGAACCATTAGCATCCCGGATCCAAACCATGCTTCTCAAAATAGTAGCAAGTATCCAACATCAACGGGAATCATTAATATCCCGGACTTCAAACCAACAAATCCAATGTATGTCTCATGGAATCGTCCCCACTTGCCAGTTGGATGCTAGGTAGTCCAGTTAGAATTCTAGCCGCTTCCTTTTCGTCTTTCAAATTACAGTTTGTTCGAAGCAGTTGTAACGAGGTCGCACATTTGCTCGCTAGAGATAGGTAGTCCAGTTTGAAGTGTGCTTCATGGTTTGTATTGTCTAGTATGTTGTGTATTGTGTTAATGAAATTTCATTCCTTCTCAAAAAAAAGTTGGATGCAATATTTATACATTGTGCTATCTCATTCAAATATTCAATCTCATATAGTGTATTAGTATCAATGATATTGTATGTCTGTATCATCAATCATGTGGTAGTATACTGTGTAACGAGAGTTGCAAAAGAAATTAGACTAATTAATTAGTTGGTTACTATAGTAGCGTACTGTTTTGGGAAATTAATAGGTAGTTAAGAGTAAATTTTTATTAAAAAAACAGAAATACAGTTCATACGGTCCAAAACCGGAACCGAACCGGTTCGGTCTAGACCGGATTCTTTCCAGATCGGTTTTCGGGTTGTATAATTCATAGATTCCGGTTCTGGTTCTGGACCGGTGAACAGCCCTTCATGTCAGGATGGAGCCTTTTACGTTCAGTCAAAATTAGAATAATACTCTAATGTAAGGCACCAAAATACAATAGCTTGATATAGATTATGGTTGTTTGCTTAGATTACCCCTGGATGAACAATAAATTATACATAAACTTGCACTCCCTTAGTTTCTTACATTATGATCTCCAACATTTAGCATATTACCTAAACTTGATCAACCGTTAATTCTCTGGTTACATCAATAAAAGTCAACCCGAAAGTCCAAGATTATTCCGTGATGTTTGACTTCCCCAAAGTAATTTGGAATTAAAAGAAATTGGAGGTGTATGAGTAATAAAATTTTCATGAAAACCTTTTTTCTATTAAAATAATATCAATATTCATCATCCTACATTCCTACTCATCTCAAAGTAAGAGTTTACTAATAAAGTTTAACTAGAATAGAGAGAAAAAAGAACACTAATATCAAAGTGAACCAGTAATAGAGTGAAACAAGAAATCTAATATAAGCAATATTTTTACAATTATATATTTGACGAGTTAACACCGATGTCTCCAGCTGCACAGAGACTTGATTGTTGCGTTCCCTACTCTCTCTTCGGCACCAAAAATTTATATCACTTGCACCTGGTCCCCGCCTCCCGAAGGTTACACGTGCCTTAATACGGATTGCTCGGCTCTTGGGAACCCGGGTCATGCGGGAGTGGGTTGTATCCTGCGAGACCACACAGGCAGTTTTGTCAGGGCCGCCTCGGGCTATATAGGTTATACAGATAATAACTTGGCGGAGTTTCTGGCACTTCGTACTGGGCTAATGCTTACTTTACAGAAAGGTATATCTAAGATTTTTATACAAACTGATTCTCACTATTTGGTTGCATGTTTGTGCAGGAAGCAGGTTCCAGCTCGGGTGCATCAGCAGCTAATCCATGAGCTGCATGACCAACTTCGAGGTTTCCAGGGCGTAGATATAGCTTTTGTCTATAGGGAAGTTAACGGTATAGCTGACACTTTAGCTAAACGTGGGAACTCCCTGGGTATGGGGTTAGGTAGCAGTAGTAGTCGTAGTAATATGTTTGATGTACAGTTTCTAGATCGCAGTTTGTACTCAGGGCAGCTGAGCCCGATTTTGCATGTGTGGGACGAGTGCCCTGATTGGCTAGAATCATCGTTAGGTTCTGATCTCAGTACGTCCTACACTAGAATAGTTCCTAAGGCTGCGAGCCTGGGACAAACCGTTTGTACCCTTCCTTAGAAGTAATATATGTACACTTTCTCAAAAAAAAAAAAATAATAAAATAAAAGATGTACTACCAATAGTATTTAAATCATTTTTGCAATATCAAAGTGAGCAATAATAGGAGTAATACAACAAGGCTAAGTACTTTTTGTAGTAATTTCGACGAGTTCATGTCAAATGCTAAGTTAATAAATTTTATTAATATCAAACTAACAAAGTGACCAATAATAGGTGCATTTCTTTTTTTTTTTTTTCTAGGCCATCTCGCCAGAGTCAATTTAATGGCAATGGATCATAATGTTACAAACTAACACATGTTTATGTGTAATTTGTCGACTAGTTACGGGAGTTTTGTGTAAATAACCCTATAGATTATAAATGTACTAGTACAAAATAAAATCATACTGCATAGATATGATTCTTAGGAGTTATAATATTTTTTGTCAAATAGTGCAAACTCTTGTATTTATAGCTTATGTTGGCTTTCTTTGTACAGAGTTTCATCAATTGATCTCTTTAACTTCTGCAACCAAAGCAAGCAGAACATTTGCTGCGCCTCTAAAAGCAGCAGATAATAGTAATCACCTCAAACATACACATCCAAAGTTTGTACAACAAAACTCTAACATCCAAATAATCAAGCACGATTGGTTGTATAGAAGATATGAATTCATCAAAAAGTGAAGATGAGAATGAAACAAATGAAAATAATTTTGAAGAACTTCCTTCTGATCATCACAAGGATGATGATGACAAAAAGGATGATGATGATGCCCCTGCACCAGGGACATGAGGGATTGCACAAGGTAATAATACCTCAGTTGCTGAAAAACACACTGAGATGACTTCACAGAATTCCCCTCCTCCATCTCCTCAGAAGTCTACACATCCCTATCCCCAACAAAAAGACACTACTGAACAAGTAGTTGAGCACTCTGAGGACAACACTCAGAAGATATTGGATGCACAAGCCAGAGTTGCTCAACTCAAACAATTGTTGGAGGAAGAACAACAGCTAAATCTTCAAATGGCAGAAAAGATAGCTGAATCTAAAGCAAAGCTCCAAAAGATTGAAGATCTTACTATCAAGGAAATGGAAGCTTATACTGAGATGAAAGAACTTCAGCTTGATGTTCAGGCAATTGCTGAAGAATTAGATACTGAGCAAGTATCTGAAGACAAGTATGATGCTAAGGCTCCATTACCAAAAGATGTACCATCCTCCTCCTCACTGAAAGGAAAGAAGCCCATCTTTGATATGGTTGATGGGCTAGAGAATATTGATGAAAATGCCCAAGAGGATGAAGATCACTGGGATGAAGACTCAGATGATAAAGAAGACAGAACCTTGGCAGAACATGCAAATGTTCACTTGGGAGTTTCTCACTTAAAGAGAAAACTGATTGCTCCTCAAAGCTTCAGTAAGATACCAAATCTCAACTCCCATGATTACATGGATAGATACCAGGTTCTGGCAACTCTAAGAAAGGAGTTGTCTCAACAAAATAAAGAAGTAATTGCATCAGTCCCTACTAAAATGAAGAAGTTCACTGAGTTAATCACTCAAAGAACAACAAGCTTGGTCATTGCTCAGAGAGACCTAGGCATGGTGAGGGATGATGACAATACTCTTGCTGAAAAAGCCCTCAATGAGGCTAGCTATGCTGCTGGAGAAGCATATGCTACTCAAGGTTAACTGGCAGAGCTCACTGATAAGGAAACATGACTTATCACACAGAATCAGGAGCTCAAGGCTGATCTGCAAAAGTTGGTTGCTGCTTACAACTATCTGCAAGGCAACTTTGACTCCCTCTCAGAATCTTTTGTGATTCTTAGTCAGTCAACAATGACTAAGGGGGAAGGATCTCAAGGTGCTCAGAGATGAAGAGGAATAGGAAACAAAAGAAAATCTGAACAACCACCTCTCAGAATAAATGAGCCCTCCTTCAGTCAAGCTGCTACTCAGATAGTAGCAACAACTCAGCAGATTCCTGAACAAGGAATGACAACAAGGGCCAGATTATAGGCAAGATCACAGAGACCTCCAAAGGGAGCCAAGTCCCCAAGGAGAAGACAAGTAAAAGGGATTGAAGAGTCTTCTGAAGAAGAAGAAGAAGAAGAAGAAGAAGAAGAAGAAGAAGAAGAAGGCCAAATCAAATCCCAATGCAATAAAGATGCATGCAAATCTCCCAAGCACAACTTTACTGATGATGATGAGGAAACTGATGATGATGAAGCTCCTCTTCACAAAAAAAGAAAAAGGGAATTTAGCTCATCTGAACCTATTGCTGCAAAGCTAATAGCAGCAAAAACACCCTCTGGAAATACCAAGTCTATCCAGGGTGGTTCTTCAAGCAAACCCCCAAGAGAGAATGCCAAAACAAGAAGAAAGAGGAGAAGAGACACTCAATTTGGTACGCACCAAAAACTCCCGATGCCCTGATTGAATATGTCAAGACTGACAATAGTCAAACCTCTTACAGATGCATTCACCAGAAAAATGGTCATTGGATTCTGGAACTAAAGCACCTGCTAGTAAATGCAAAATTCCCAGTTCCTATATGTGAACAACTTATGGCATGGAGAAAAGACAAGCCAGTACTGATAAATCCAAAGCATGTCAAAGCATAGCTGGATTTTGAAGTCTCCAAAAGAACTGAAGCCATGGAAAAGGACCTCTCCTTTGAATGTCCTTATGGGAAACCAGATGATGTGCACAGAATTCTCAAGATGACTGGAACAGGCACAAGGCCAAGACTGGGTGTTGAACCTTATGAGTCATTCTACATGACTAAGGAACAATATCTGGATGACATTGAATATATGAAGATCATTTATGAGTATTTCAAACTCTTTGATCTCAAAATTGAGCATGCCTGGGTATGGGGAAGATATATGTGGGTCAAGCACTTTGCCATAAGAATCCCACCAAGTCCTACAAAGAAGTCTGTGGATTTGCCAGAGACACAGAAATGTTAGTCAGCACATTGCTTTATGATTATGCTGATGACATCAAAAGGCTTGGAGTTAGGGAATTTGCCAATTGACTCATAGAGGTTGCTGAAGACTTGAGGTTGCTGAGAACCTGAAGTGTTTTTGAAGACTTGAAGACTTGTCATTTAGAATGTTTACTTGGAGCTTGGTTACTCATGTTGTTCTATTTGATTAAGTAATTTTTGTGATTTTGCTGATTGTACTAAAATGTGTTTTATTCATTGCAAAAGTTATCTGTGAACTCTCCTTGTAACATATCTGATGAACCTACTCTCAGATATCAATCTATAAAAAGATAACTTGTCAGCAAAGATCATACCTTGTGATTTGGTTGATGTTTACTTTATGCACTTAATTAAATGAATTGAAACATTACAAGAATATTGAGTTAAAACGATGGAAAGGGGCGACCATAGCGACGGATTAAAATTATCCGTCGCTTATTAGCGACGGATAAAATTATCCGTCGCTATATGGGCGACGGATTTTATTAATCCGTCGCCCGGTGTTTGACTTTTTTTTTAAAAAAAAAAGAAAATTAAATATTAACGACGGATAAATTATCCATCGTTAATATTTATATGTAAAAAAAAATTAAAAAATGGCAACGGATATGTTTTATTCGTCGCTATATGGGCGACGGATTAATATAATCCGTCGCCCGGTGTTTGACTTTTAAAAAAAAAAAAATTAAATATTAACGACGGATAAATTATCCGTCGTTAATATTTATATGTAAAAAAAATTAAAAAATGACGACGGATATGTTATCCGTCGCTACGGGGCGACGGACCCGTATAGCGACGGATCGGCCTTTTGGGCCGACGGATACATGTCCGTCGGCCCATAAAGGTTTTAATCGTTTTTGGGCTGAAGCAGAAGCCATTTTCGGCTCAATTCTTCTTCGTTTTTCTTCCTTTCTCCTCCGTCAAATCCGGCCATTTGTTGTCAATTCTTCCCATTCTTGGTGTCAATTCGAAGATCGTTGGACGAGGAGCTCGTTTCTTCCTTCAATTTCAAACTTCATCCGCTATTTTCTTCGGAATCAAAGGTATTACTTCTAAACCCTAACTTTTGAAAAATTGGGATTTTTTTTATTTTTGACTACTTATTCTCAATTGTATGTTTATATGAAGTATGTAGTAGCTTGTTTAGTTAATTTGATCAATTATATGTAATTTGATATGTATATGTAATTTCATTAATTTGATTTGTATATGTAATTTGATAGTTAGTTTAGTTAATTTGATATGAATGTATGTAGTAATTCAATATGTATGTATGTTAATTCGATAAGTATTTATGTAGTGAAGTACGTATGTTAATTAAGTATGTATGTAGTTATTTAGTTAATTTGATATGTATGTTAAGTATGTATGTAGTTATTTGATATGTATGTGTAATTTGATATGTATGTTAAGTATGTATGTAGTTAGTTTAGTTAATTTGATATGTATGTGTAATTTGATATGTATGTTAAGTATGTATGTAGTTAGTTTAGTTAATTTGATATGTATGTATGTAGTAGTTTTGGTTGATTTGATAAATTCGTATATGTACTAAATTACAAGGATGTAGTTAAGTGTTTTGAGCGACGGATAATATGTTGATTATATTAACGTGTAATTTATAATTTATAACTCGTAGTAGTAAAACACTTAATAAATTTTGTAACATATCGAACACTTAATAATTAATTTATAAGGAACGTATAATAATTAACAATTAATCTCTACAATCTTCTTATCCGAATTGGAATCGATCTAATAAATTAAATACGATCTAATCAATCGAACAGTTTAAAAAGTATACAATGAATTCGACTGACGTTCATGGATGTACGATAAATGCCAGTAAATGGCAGAGTTTCTAGGAGTTTTGTAGAAGGGGTTAAAGGTTTCATCTCGTTTGACATGGGACGTCCGGCTTGTGCAACTGGGGGTTGATAAAGTGTCATTGCACATTGGAAACCTGTAGAAACAAGCAATTTATGACTCCTACAGCAGTTTTCGAGCACTTGCGACGTTATGGATTCATGCCTGAGTATCATGTATGGATTCATCACGGTGAGGAAGCACCGTCCATGGCATACCTCCAATGGAGGGAGAGGCGGGGTTTGCACTACAAGAAAACCTGTTCCTAGCCACGCCAAATTAGCGACGAATCGCTAGCTCTAGCGACGGATTTAGTTCTAACGACGGATAAGCATTTTCATCGTTATATTTAACGACGGATAGGCTTATCCGTCATTATGTAATGACGGATAGTCTTATCCGTCGTTAAATCTAGCGACGGATAATCTATCCGTCGCTAGATTCGTTGATCAAAATTGAAAAATAAATTAAAAAATGGAAAAAGAAATTTTTTAAAAAAAATAATAATCGAAAAATGAAAATCTAGTGACGGATAGGACTATCCGTCGCTAGACTTTCAGGTTTTTACGGGAAGCAGAATGCTTCCCTCCCCATTTTTCTTCTTCCTCATTCTTCTTCCTTTCTTCTCCCCATTTCGGCCAAAGCAAATCCCGTCCAAATCTCAACCATTTCGGCCATTCTTCGTGTACATTCGAAGCTCGTGAATCAAGGAGGTCAATTCTGCCGTCAATCTCAAATTTCATCCGCTCATTTCTTCGGATTCGAAGGCAAACCCTAATTTTTTATATTTGGGGATTTTGTTACTTTGGACTAATTTGAGCAATTGAATGTAAATGGAGAGTATATAGTACTTAGTTTAGTTGTAATTAGGTAATGTTTTACCTTTGAGATGTGCAATTGATATATATTGATTGTGAATTTGAATTTTTAGTATAATGTTAGGATGTTTGTAGGTATGTAGGGCTTTTAATTAATTTGATATTGGTGTATATTTAGTAAAATTATGAAGATTTAGTACCTCATTTTGAAACCCTAACTTTTTGACATATTTGGAAAATTTAGTTAATTTAGACTAATTTAAGCAATGGTATGTTTACTAGCTAGTTAATTAACTTTGAGATGTGCAATTGTTTGAATTGTTAATTAGTATAATGTTAAGTATGTCGTAGTTTTGATTTAAGTATGTTAATTAAGATGTGCAATTGTTTCATTTGATAAATTTATACATGTACTAGATTATAAATTATGAGAATTTAATTAATGAAGTGCGTTGATATAATTTGGTGATTACATTCGTAAAATGCATGTAATTTATAATTTATAAATTCGTATTAAAGGGTTGGATTGCTTTATTTGTAATGGAAATTTTGGTAAGAGACAAAAACTTTATAACATGCAAGTAATGGGGAAATGGAAATCGAGTTGAAAAAATACGATCTAATCAATTCAAACGTGTCAGGTTATATAATCATCCAATGAACACCGATCGCTCATGGATGTACCAAAGGATAGTTAATGGCAGAGTTTTACCTAGTTTTGTGGAAGGGGTTGATGCCTTCGTTACATTTGCACTGACACAGACTAATTGTTTGAGTGGGGGATGATGAAGTGCCCTTGCACCCAGTATAAATGTAGAAATAAGCAATTTTTACCCCCAGAAACGGTAGTGGAACACTTGAAACGTAAGGGGTTTGTAGCTGAGTATGAGGTATGGACTTCTCATGGTGAGACATACAAGCCGTTCATGGATTATGAGAATTTGGGGAAGCGTAAAAGAAAACAGGAAACTGTGATGGGAAGTACTCAAAATACTTCTACATCTGATGCTAATAATGATCATGAACGGGTTGAGCAAATGGTATATGATATTGCGGGTCCAGAGTTCATGGACACCAAGGAGCCAGTAACCGAGGGGGATGCGGAGGAGCCTCCGAATCCTGAGGATCAGGTCTTCTTCGACTTGATGGAATCCGCAAAGAAGCCGGTTTATCCGGGGTGTAAGCACACCGAATTGTCATTGTTGGCTCGGCTAATGAGTTGTAAGGCTAACGGCCAGCAATCTGAATCGCGCTTCAATGAATGGGTACAAGTAATGTCGGAGCTTTGTCCAGAACCAAACCTAGTTCCCACCAACTTTTACCTGGCAAAGAAAAAGATGCGAGGGATGGGGTTGCCCATGGAAACCATAGATTGTTGTGACGTTATGTGCATGATTTATTCGGAGGAGGATAAAGATCTACTGAAGTGCAAGTTCTGTGGTAAGGACCGGTACAAGCTTTACAAGGAGGGTGCCTCAAAGAAACGTCAGAAGAAAAATCTCCCACATAAGAAAATGTGGTATTTCCCTCTAGCACCTCGTTTGAAGAGGTTGTACGCTTCAAGTGCTTGTGCTGATAAAATGAGGTAGCACAAGGAGAGAGTAATCCCCGTAGAGAATAGAATGGAGCATCCATCAGACTCACCTGCATGGAAACACTTCGACGAGAGCTATCCGGAGTTTGCAGCGGAGCCTAGAAATGTACGATTGGGCCTTTGTACGGATGGTTTTAACCCCTTTGGAAGTGACCGGAAGTACTCTTGTTGCCGATTATCTTTGAAACTGCATAACCCGCTTCCGGTGAGTGCATGAAGGAACCGTTCATGTTCTTGACTGCTTTGGTGCCCAGTCCATATGATCCAGGACAGAAGGTGGATGTGTTCTTGCAGCCCCTAATCAAGGAGCTGATCGAGTTGTGGGAAAAAGGTATCCCAGCATATGATGTGTCAACGAAGAAGAACTTCAACTTGAGAGCAGCACTACTGTGGACCGTGAGTGATTTTCCAGCTTACTCCATGCAATCTGGAAGGAAAACCACAGGCTTTAATGCTTGTCCACATTGTTTGGACGACAGTAGTGCATCTAGACGGAAGGAGAGCGGAAAGGAATGTTGGTTTGATCATCGTAGGTTTCTACCAAAAGATCATCCGTTCAGGAAGAACAAGACTCAATTCTTGAAGGGTCGAGTAGAAATGAAAGGGCCCCCGACAAAACTTACTGGTGCCGATACTTGCAGAGATAGAAAGGCTGGATCTTATGAAAGTAACTGAACATGGGTCGGAGAAGCATAACGATAAAATTAGCAAAAATTGTGGATGCAAGAAGAGAAGCATCTTCTGGGACTTGCCTTATTGGAGCACTCTTCTTATCCGTCACAACTTGGATTTCATGCACATTGAGAAGAACGTGTTCGAAAACTGCTTCAACACGATTTGCAACATTATAGGGAAAACAAAGGATACAGTTAAATCTAGATCTGAGTTGGATACATTTTGTAATAGGCCTGAGTTGACAAAGCGGAATGATAAGGGACTGTGGCCCAAGGCTACTACAATTGACATTGAAGCTAGGAACAAGTGTTGATTGGGTGAGGGATTGAAGTTCCACGGTTATGCATCGAACTTGGGAGGGTGTGTGGATATGAAGAAGACAAAGATGTATGGGATGAAGAGCCATTGCCATGTGTTCATGGAGAGGCTTCTCCTGTTGCATTTCGAGAACTACTACCTAAGTTTATATATGGAGCGCTCTCGCTGATCTGAGCTTATTTTTCAAGAATTTATGCTCAAGGGTGCTTGAGGATGAAGTGTTAGCAAATCTTGAAAGCAACATACCATTGATTCTATGCAAGCTCGAGCGTATCTTTCCACCGAGCTTCTTTGATTCCATGGAGCACTTGCCGGTTCACCTCCCACATGAAGCGAGACTTGCTGGACCGGTTCAGTATCGATGGATGTATCCATTCGAGAGGTGTGTAATAAAGGCATCCATTTACTTAAAATGTTCTTTTTTCCGAAGGAACATTATCTTACCTAAATATATATACAACTTACAGGTATTTGGGAAAATTGAAGAAGTACGTCAGCAACAAAGGTAAGCCTGAGGGGTCGATGGCCAATGCATACGTGAGACAGGAAGCTGCCATCTTCTGCAGCTATTACTTTGGAGACCACGTGCCCACTAAGGCATCTAGGCCGGCCAGAAATGCAGACGCGTATGAAGTTCAAGAGGATGATGAAGTTACACTTTCAATATTTAGGATCTCAGGTAGACTTATGGGCGAAAGGAATACAGAATGGCTGACAGATAAGGAGGTGAAGGCAGCCCACTATTATGTCCTCTCGAACTGTGCTGAAGTTGATAAATTTATGAAGATCTTTGCTAGGTGAGCAGCTTACTTATTATAACACATAAATTTGAACTTCTAACTACTATCTAATCATGTCATCATGTCCACAGCGTTTTCAAAAGGCGTTGTCTGAATATGGATCCGAATATGGCAGATGACACACTTGAAGAACTGCTTGAAGAGAAGTTGCCAATTGAATTTCCTGATTGGTTCGGGGACTATGTCCGAGATCCTGTAAACCAAGTCACATGTCCTTACTTAGAGACTTTAGCAGAGGGGCCATTCAGCCGAGTATCCATTTTTCCATCGTATATAGTAAATGGTCTTAGATTTCACACAATGGATTCTGACACGTCCAAGTCTACTAGCAATTGTGGGGTGTGTGAAAGGGGCTGATCAAAATGGAGGTGATGATTTGTTTGATTTCTATGGAAAACTTAAACGAATTGTGAGGCTTGAATATGCCGTGCCTCGAAAAGAACCGCTCGCTTGATATCGACGGTATGATCCGGTCAAAATGGTACGAGGTGCACGAGCAATATCAAATGGTTGAGATTAACCATAGGAGGAGGTACTGTACTAAGTACGAACCTTTTATCTTGGCGCGTGCACGTCAAGTGATGTTCATTGAATATCCAAGCCTAAAACGCGATAAGGCGGACTTGTTGGCAGCGATACACATACAAGCCCGCTCCAGAGTTGAGTACGTTCATAAGGACAAATCAACTACCAACTCGTACCAAGAAGAGGTTGTCGATGAAATAGCGAGAAATCCTGTAGACACTCGTGATGAGTACATTGACCTGCACGGAGACATATATGTAGACTTAACCATTGGTGATGAGGATCAGAGTATGTGTGTAGTGTAGATTATATGTATCATAATTGTTATATGCTTGCTTTTCCCATTACATGCCAACTCATGTCTTAATTTATACTAATACAATTTGTTTGTGTTTGTCATGTGCTTTTTTCAGATGCCCCGGCAAAGAAAGTGCAGTTACCAGATTCCCAGGTCTAGTGGTACCTGTGGTTCACCATCGAGTCTTGAGAGTAGCCACAGTGGATCGGGCTACTCTCATGTTAGTCGACTCGATGGATCGAGCATGGGGACGTCTGGTGGTGGTTATGGACCAGGACAGTACCCGCCTAACGGGTGTCCATATACCGAGATCGTCGATGGTGCTACGTGGGAGGGGAAGTTGGTGTTGTTCCCTAATGGCAGGAGGAAGTAAGTATTATATATACATTTGTAGAACATAACTTAAGATAAGTGTTTATATATATGTCACATGAATTGTCTAATAAATATATGTACTCTTATATATGTCATTCATAATCTGAGTTGTGGCCTCAAGAATCTTAGACGACACCGCATGAGATATTCAAGCTTCGGAGGGAGTTGCCGGGCCAGGGAGGCGAAAAGTGGAGCACACTCAAGGCTGAGACGAAGCACTTCTACTTTGATGAGCTTCGGGTAAGCTTAAATGTTACAATTTGTTGTGGTAAATGTTACAATGCTTTATTTGTAGAGAGAATCGATTAATGAACTAGTTTACTAATTTGTGTGGTATGTTAGCCACTTAATTGGGTGATATGTTAGTTACCATTGTGTTAGTAAATTCTAGGACAATTTGTGTGGTATGTTAGCCACTTACTTGGGTGATATGTTAGTCACCATTGAGTTAGTAAATTCTAGGACAATTTGTGTGGTATGTTAACCACTTAATTGGGTAATATGTTAGTCACCATTGTGTTAGTAAATTCTAGGACAATTTGTGTGGTATGTTAGCCACTTACTTGGGTGATATGTTAGTCACCATTGTGTTAGTAAATTCTAGGACAATTTGTGTGGTATGTTAGCCACTTGGGTGAAATGCACCATTGTTTATCTTGAAATTGTGACCTTGGGGCATTAATTTTTACTTTGAATGGAATTGGAATGTAGAAAAAATACTACATTCAATCGGCCTTATTCCCCGATGTGGCCTGTTGAGAGTTTGGGCTCGATTGTATAGGCATATGGTGGCTAACATGAAAAATACCGAGACAAAGGAAAGCCGCACAAGATAGGCATATTGGGGACGAAGAGTGGGCTATGTGGCATGAGTATTGGAGCATTAATCACGCCGAGGATCACCCTACAAGAAAAAGTGTAACGGTTGGTCGAGCCGCGAGATGGTAAGGCTGGCCCGAGCATCACTACGGTCACGAAGTTGTCACTGATCGCCAGATGTCGGTAAGTATATATATGTGTGTTCTGATTACAACATGATTTGTACACATGTGTATTGCTTTCATTTATACCAATTTACCACTTGTTTGCATTCCTACCAACTTACTAACTACTTGTTGCAATATATAATGTTCTTTAGCTGAACCTGAACAAACCCAAGACTTGCCTAGAGCAAATGAAGATGGGGAAGTTCAAGAACGGCGTTTGGGTGGACCAGAAGTCCGAGCTTATTGCGGTATGTGTATTTGCTAAGTGTTACAGTTGTATATGCATGTGTATTATAAATTAAATATGAAATTGTAGCTCATTCGTATACACTTAACTATTACAGAGTGAGGTGGAGCGGATCATTGCGGAGAGGCTGCTCGAGGGTGAGGAGTTGTCCGTGGAAGAACAAGTCCGGATCTTTCTACAGGTCAACCCACCCGACAACAAGGGTCGGGTTTATGGTCTTGGTAGTTATGGCGAGACACTGACGCAAAGCTTCTCTGTGTCCCAGCAGCAATCTCAGGGATATGGTGGTGTTTACACACATGTGCAGGTCGAGCATATGGTGAATCAAGCAGTGACTCCTCTCCAGACTGAGATTGGAAATCTCAAGGATGAGCAGGCTCGTATGAATCAGAGGATGGAAGAGCTCTGCCGCTTGTATATAAGCCAGAATACCCCCGGCCCCTCGTCTCAGTGATGTTGTGATGTTTTGAATACTATGCTACTTTTTACTTTGTTGGATATTTGGATTTATATTCGGATATGTAGACTTTATTTTGGATAATTTGTTTTTTGGACGAATCGTTGTTGTTAATTAATGCAATTTCCCCTTTGTGACATATCATTATTATATTGGTTGAAAAAACAGGTGAAAATTAAAAAATAATTTTAAATTTTTTTTTTTTTTAAAAATAGTAGTTTAGCGACGGATAATTATTCGTCGCTAAACAACGAATTAGGGCGTTCTAGCCCTAATTAGATTAGAGACGGATAATTATCCGTCTCTAATGGCGACGGAAGGGTCAACGCCCATCCGTGGCTATTAGCGATCCGTCGCTAATTCGCCTTAGAGACGCCCGTCATTAAGACGGGCGTCTATCCGTCGCTAAGGTCGTCGCTAAGGCCTTAGCGACGGATCGGCAGGGGGCTTAGCGACGGATAATTCCGTCGCTAAAACCCTGTATTCTTGTAGTGTTGGGGCCGCCTATTGAGTACGTTTTTGGTTGGCGGAACATGTGCATGGTGTATTGGGAGGAAAAAAAAAAGTCAAATATGATAATCCGTCGTCCAATCCGTCGCGAATTGGACGATGGATTATCTATCCGTCGTCAAAGGCCCAGTGGGGCGACGGAATTACTGTCCGTCGCCCCAGCTATTAACGACGGATCGCTGATCTGTAGCGACGGATCTCCGTCGCCCGATCCGTCGCCCCAGCTATTAACGACGGATCGTTGGTCTGTAGCGACGGATCTATCCGTCGCTACAGACCAGTTTTTTTGTAGTGAAAAGATCATAAGAAATGATTAAGTGTTGGATTGTTCCCTCTTCCAAGTTGTAATAGGTTTTAAAGATAGTCATCGTTGACTGATCAAAAAAGGGGAAATTTGTTAGGAATATCTGTTTAGATTTTGATCAGCAACTAATGACTTATCTTAGCTCAGAAAAGTGCTTAGTACTCTTGGTTCACTTGAACACTGTAAAAGAGGAAAATCACCAAGTATGTTAGTCTAGCAAATCTTGTATAGGATGTTAGGTCTCTGAATGTAATTTTTATTTATTTAAAGAAGACCAAGAAAGAATCATCCAAGCAAAGGAACTCATTTCCAGAAGACTGAAGTTTGCTCAAGATTGCTGAAGACTAAGGAGAAAAGTCTCCTCAGATACCTATGTCCAGAAACCCTGAATCAACAAGTGTTTTGATTAAACAAGTTACTCAAAGGATATCTGAGAATACAAGTGTATTGAGTAAGGAACGTGTCAAGTCTCAGAAAGCTTCACGTATCCGTTAAGACAACAGGACAAATATAGTACAATGCATTTATTGCTCGGACAGAAATGTCTGCACAAAAGTAGAAGTCTCTGAAGAAGAAGACAAAGAACCCTGTAATACTATATACAGATATCAATAGTTTGAATTTGAATTGAGCCTAACGGATACTATTCAAACGGCTTCAAATTCAACTATAAATATCACCATTTAGAATGCTTGAAAAGACACCAAGAACTTACTTACAACTTGAACTCACATTGAAACTACAACTTACTGAATATCTTCAAGTGATCTCTCAAGCATACAAGCTTTCTTACTACTTACCTTCTAACTTTCTGTTGCGACTAAAACTCTAGAACTCTAAGTAGTATACAAGTTCTAAGTATCCTGATCCTTAACAAGCATTGATATATGTAAAGGAGTTGAATCAAAAGATCAAGTATCTGAGATTCATTCTCTAGAACATTTAACAAAGACTTTGGTCAGTAAAGAACAGGTTACCATACATTGTGAAGTGTATTAAGTAATCTTGATTCCATAGAGCTTTTTGAAATAACTGTGTAAGTTATAAAGAAGCTCACCTGACAAACTACCTTAACCACACACCAACTGGCGTGGAGTACATGAAGTATTTAGTTTGGAAAACTAAGGAACAACTCCAAGGTTACTGAGTACAGGAAGTACTTAGTTTGGGAAACTGATGAACAACTCCAAGGTTACTGAGCACATGAAGTACTTAGTCTTGGAAACTAAGGAATAGCTCAAAAAGGTTTCTGAGTAGAGGAAGTACTTGGCTCAGATAGCTGGGGAACAACTCAGGGGGAAACATTTGGCTGGGAACCAAGTGTTGCAGGAATCGAGAGATAGGGTATTTGTAAGGGTACCTCATTTATCTATCTTAGTGGATTCTAGGTCTGAGAAAGGCCGAAGTGGATTAGTTGAAGGATTACGCCACCTTCAGATGCCACTATAATTTGATGTATTATTTACTTACTGCATTTACCTTCCTTTATTCATCTTGTTAAGTATTTACACACTTTTACTCTGCTGAGCACGTGCACTTATCACAGAAAGTCTTCCGATCTCTGAAATTAAGTATCAGATATCTGAGAAACTGTGTTTATCGACAAAAGTTTTAAAAGACTATTCACCCCCTCTAGTCTTTTACTTTACCGTTATCTGGACCAACACGGGCCGAATCGATGAAGAATGGCTATAGTAAATTCTTCCCACACAAGTGGCCCTCGAAATTTCGTTAACCACCTATGCCATTGATGAGTCGGTTTTACACCGTCTCATTTGGTCTTTTTTACCGTCTTATTGTCGTTCTCAAGTACAGTTTTTATTGGTTTTCCTAGAGTATTTTTACTTGTTTCGTGTTTTGTGTGTTTTATAGGTGTTTGGTGAAAACGCATTGAAACAAGGCTAAACCAGTGCATATTAATGCATTAATGGAAGCATGAAAGTTCCAAGACCTGAAAGGTGGTTGAAAACGGAGTTGATCGGTCGAAACGGAAGTGGATTCGGAGTTCGGATGAAGATTTTAGAGCCGTTTAAGTGAAAGCGCGCGAAATTCGAACAATGATGGAGCAGCTTTGGCATTTTGGCCATAACGTTTTCATATGAACTCCGATTGACATGATCTTGGTGTCCACACGTAGATAAGACCAATAGCTACAACTTTCAAGAAGGAACCATGTCCAAATTCCGACGTTTAGACACTCAAAAAGTCAAAAAACCGGTGCTGGAGGAAATTGGCGATGCCAGAAGTCACCTGGCGAACGCCAGTCTGACTTGTAAGTCGACTGGCGAGGCCAGGCGACCTGCTGGCGACGCCATATGTCTTTTTGGGCCCGATATCGGCCCAGAATGCGTTTTTCACTATCTATAACCTATTTTCTTGATTTTTTTAGTAGATTCTCATTATATTATCATTTATTGTCAAGTTTTCATACTTTTGCTCTCAACCTAGACCTATTTTCCATGGCAATTACCGATTTTAGGTAATTGAACCGATTTTCATCTTGTAATCCGACGATTGTCAATTGATTGGGAGCGTTATCTACATACTCTTTGCATCGATTCGATTCAGGTTCTCAATTCTACCTAGGGTTTGTGACACGAAGGGTAACAATTGTATCACCGTTCGAATCTTTGATTTTAAGTATTAGATTATGTTTATTGCTTGTTTAATTACGATATTGATTATGTCTTCGCATGTCATGAGTAGCTAAACACCCTGATTATGAGGTAGTGACAGATTCAATGCATGCTAGTTAGGGTTCATGTGATTATATACATAAGATGCAATTTACTCTGTGCTATTTTGATTAATTGCGTATGTAGTATTCTGTTTGATATTCGTTACGTCAAAATCACCAATAGATTAAGCATCTGATCACTTATAACAAAACGCCTTGCGTCTTGCTTTATCTATTGGTTCGTTGCAAACAGTAATGTCTACATTAGCTTATTAATTGTAGCTTAGTGGAATTGACACCTTCACTAATGCTATCTGTTTTCTAGAACAAAGTCAGTTAGTTTATTGTCATAGTTCTTCGTACCTTGCGTGACATAAGGTGTCTGCCTAGAAGAGTCTAGAGCTGCGTAATAATAGGTAGAGCATGTCCCATTGATAACTAGAGTAAATCGACATCGTTATAGTTACATGTTTCCTGCTAGGTAGCTTGTCTTCTATCAACACACCATAATTCTCCTCATTCATATCAATCTCGTTAAGTTTAAATCTGTTTTCTCGTTAGTCTGCATATTAGTTTAATTTCACATAGTTAATCATGCTGCTGCAGAAGCAAACAACCATTTACTGCTTTCATTGATGTTTCTTATATTCGTAAACCCAAACTAAGCCTAGTTAAGCCCTTCGAGACCGACATCGGGGTTAACTTCACTGCACTACAAGTTTTCGTAGTGTTGAGAATTAACTATTGGCTTAAACATAAATTTAGAACTTTGATTTGACACATCAGCCATTGTAGAGCAATGCCTTCTAAATGAAAGGAGGCAAGTTGTACTTGCTGATCGCGTTCGATTCCCTTGAATTCAAAGTATTGCTCTGCCTTGTAGATCCAACCATTTGGATCTTCTCCATTAAACTCTGGAAATGAAAGTTTGAGACCAGTGTGGTGATAGTTATTGATGGTGCTGGAATTATTAACAGTGTTTGAATTGGACGTGTTTCCAGTGGCGAACGGATTGATTTCAAATTGTTCGGCCTTCGGTCTTCGAGCGGTGCGTAAAGCTTGGAGTTCTGTTAAGACAGATTGCAATGTAGCATTAACTTGATCGAAACTTGATTCATGTCGTGCTAAAATTTCTTGGACCTCATTGCGAAATTCTGCGTTTGTTTTGCCACGAGTATCCATTGCCGAAACCGATACCACTGATAAGAAGGAATTTATGGAAGGAGAGATAGGAAGAACATGACAGTAGGAGAGGATAAAGAGAACTGATAGAGATGAAAGAAGTTATTCTATTACAACTGCTGCTAATGCACGTAACTGATAAACATATATATAGTTACTCTATACTAATGGATAAGGCTAATAATCTAGCAGTCTACCACTAAACTACTCTTGATACTAATAGAGAATACACATAACATAGTCCTCTATCCATCTTCATCCACCGCAATCGCTCCACCACTGCACAGCTCCCTCGTCCAGACCGCCCAACTCCTCGCATCTCGCGCTTGTCTGCAGATCTGAAGTTGGATCCAGACGAAACAATCACTCAAAATTCAGATACTGCAAAATGAAAGAGAAGGCATAGAGAAAAGTTGCATGACTTGCCCAGTAAAAGAACGGAGGGGAATCTTGAGCAGAGAGAACGGAGGGGAAAAGGAGGAGATGAGAGCAACAGAGAGAAGGAAAAGAAATAGATTTGGATTTTGGCCAGTTAAGTTTAACGTTTGTACTACTACGTTTCCCCACCTTTCATTCTACCAATTGCCCTTTTTTTATTTTTTAAAATTTGTTGGGCCAAATTTGGTTCTGACCCCGGACCGAACGAAAATTCCGGTTCGGTCCGGGCCAGAACCGATCATAGTTCGGTTCGGTTCTTGGATCGTCAAAATCATAAAATTCGGTTTCGGTCCGGTTCTGGACCGATGCTCAGCCGTACATGCAATACTAGTATAGTCCAGCTCAATTATGAAAACAGCAGACCAATTCCAACAGTTCATTTCTTCATCAGCCAACAATCAATAAGGCTCTGAAATTCAACAAAGACCGAGGACCAACCCCAAAAGCGTAAACTGAAACAATGGATTAATTAGACTTCTACTGTACATGTTCTGTTCTTAAAGAATAATACTCCTACATGAGACTTCAAGTAAAATTCATTCCCAAGAACTCTATAGAAGCAAGCATATAGAATAGCAAAAACAAACCATATTTATCTTCAAACAACCGTGAATAGATGATGGAAGCGACATTATTTCCATAAAGCTATCACTCAGCCCCACCGTAACGAATCTAGAATCATCTACTCGAAACAATCAACCGCAAATACATGAGCATATAACTATGATAAACAAGAATCTGACCTTCTAATTCTGTTGCCGTGCCAGAGAAGGTAATGAAGTTCGAGTGTCTGTCCCCAAAGTATACGATAAATACAGTTGATGCAATCCAAAGTAAATTCTCCACCACCTCAGTCCATTTCTGTGTTGTTGGGAATTGAGGTGTTACATAATTAAATCTTGAGCACGCATCATCCTCAAGATCATAAGTTGCATCACCGCCTGATGCATACCCTTGACTGTGCATTTACTTATACAACACAATCTCCTTCCCAAACCTCAGTAGCTGCAGAGACTCAGGAAATCTAACAGTGTGGATTGTAGTTGGTCCAGAGACAAATACCCTAAAAACTTCTTGTTCTCAGATTCACTATTTGACAAGTCTGAACGGAGCTTGTTTTCTTCTGCGTACCCGTCATCTAACACTAGCCACCAAGAGATGCATCCTTCAGTATCTTCAGGGTCTATATGAGCTGCTAGTCTAACTACTTCACCTTGCTCTAGTTCGAATGACAAGGACAGGAAGTCTCTGTTTGCCTTTATACCAACAGTTAGAGCTTCCTCGTGCAACCACTGGATAATCTGGCCAGCAACCTTACATTATTTGGGAGAACATTAGCTTATGCACATCTAAGTAAAACGTTAAGCACAGTAATCCAGCATACAAATCATCGGATAATATGCACATTTCAAACATGCAAATAGAATAACTTTTAAGGAAGGGAAAACAGATGATGAACAGGGTGTTCCAGACTGCATAGTGCATTTTCGTCGAAAGAAGCGACAGTTAGTAGTAGTACAGAAAGGCTTTGCGTGTACCTGTTGCAGGAGTATTATAGGAAGATCTGCCAAGTCACAAGCATACCCATTTACGGAATAATGAGCCTCGGTCTTCCCTTTAAATAGGCTAGCAACATTTGGAGCGCCCTCACCTTCAACCTTAACAGAATCATCTATCACTACTACTTTGGTCCATAACTGAGATCGCAATTTTCCCGAATTGCTAACATCAGAAGTCTGAGCATGAAGAATTGACTGAGGAACTCTCATCAAAAGTGTCCATGAAGATGAGCGTGAATGCCAAGATGGATGAGATACCAAGTGAATATCTGGAGTTCTGCATACCTTTCAGTGCATAAAACGACAAATTCATCAGCTATAACATATAGTAACAATTATCAAATGCTTTGTAGTTTAACATGCAGATTGGTTACTTAAATCTAATTCTGACCAGAAACATCACATCAGAGTTAAGACAAGAGCCAACAAAAACTAAGAAACAAAAATAATATACTTCCTCCGTCCCATTACAAGCTCCCCATTTTGCCATTTTAGTCGTCACACACCAAGCTTACCATTTCCATTTATTGGTAATTGCTACCTTCTTCCCCACTTAATTAATACCCACATAATACACTCAAATTTACAACTTTACCAACCCACTACCTGTTTTTTATTTATTCTTTATTCTTCAATCATTTAAATAATGGTACTCAACTTTCCACTTTATTCGTTCTTTAGTCCATTTGAATAATAATCAATCTTCCACACTCCGGTATTTTATAGACAAATAAAGTAAACAGGAAGGTATTGACGGGACAGAGGAAGTACCACATACCAGATTTTCCAGGACAGCGAACACTTTGTTCGCAAATATTCTGTGAGAGAGAGAGATGCAGAAATGACCAAGAATGCTTGAGTTTTCCTTCAGTGACTGGCCGGAAATTTGAGTCCCAGATGAACTAGCTTTGTTTTTGGCTTTCATGAAAACATGCTGATGAAATAACTGTTGCAGATAAATCTCAAAACTAACTTGACTTGGTAGCCCCAACATCTTTGCTTTATCTGATCCTTCGCCGAAATTTGATCCATCTAGTGATGCCAAGGGTAAATAAGAAGTTTCCATGGGGTCCATATCAGCAGGATCAACTTTTTGGTAATTCTGACTGGATGGTACAAGTGAGATGGAAACAGATGGCCCTTGACTGATGCTTAGGCATATATAGTTTTCTCTTATTCCGGTCAGAGTAACTCCTAAAGATGGGCTACATGCTTCACGACTTACCAACTCAAAAACCTGGAAATGCAAAGAAAGCATGAACATTACAAATGCAAACTCAGCAATTATTCCTCCTGAACTACATTAGAGAAGAAAGAGACCAGAAGGCAAATAGTGTACCTGTTCATCATGTATCGCTCTATGAACTTCACGTAGGGTTGAATGCATTCCCCCCACACTCACGTCATCACCAACAGGATCTTTCCCAGCTTCTTTGTCAGAATAATCACTTGAGGCATGTGTCCTAGCCTCCCCAGATTCCCTTGGGATATGAGAAGAACTCAAACCAAGAAAGTCAAACTGAAGAGTGTGGCAAGAATTTCGTGGCAAGTTCACTGAGAGCATTCCTGTTGCATCATGCTCCACGGGGATTGTGGACATAGAAGATGGGCGAAAGGGAACAGCCAGATCTAATGAATTGTCAAATAAATCCAAGTAGAAGCCTTCATTACCAGAAGCAGCAGCCACCAATCTGTGTCTTTTGACTTTCCAGTTTTGCTGCAATCTGTTGTTCATACAAAATGCAGTCTCCAAATTAGCATCCACAGAAGGGGCACAATTACAAAGGAGAAATTGAACAAGTACATCATATATGAAGCTACCTTATAAGGGCACCATAAAATCTAGATTCTTTGGTTATTTGCTCTTCCAAGGCTTTCGCAGATTGCTTGAAATATTTTCCAAGATGCTGCATATCATAACAGTTGAGAACTTCATCAAAATTAACTACCATTTACGTTTTGACAAATGGAGCGTGCTATAACATACATATGCTAAACTCAAACAGTTAAAAATCACCACAGTAGACGACATTGTACCCGATAACATTGTAGCTTGGTTGCAGTCGAGACAGCAAGATCAGTTAGCATCTCATTAGGTAACTGTTTCTGGGTGTTCACAGCTACTGCTACAGAATCATTTGCCTCTACCTGAATGCAGCACACATATCAGAAATTACAGAAAAATATAGTACCAAACACTACCAAATCCTGTTATACCATTAACAAATCTGACTGGTGAAATATGGAAGTGGGGACCAACTGACCAAGACAAAAGAAGGAAAAGGAAGACTTGGAGTCACCCATAGAAATATGTGAGTATGTTTACGGTTTACCACTCACCTAGAACTAGAAGTCTGGCCTGATTTAACCTCAGTATTCACATCATGAAGGTAGTCTACATTTACCCAATGGAGCAGACATTAAACTAAAAAGGACGGCAAGCTCTGCAGTTTCATGTATAGCACACACACAATATGGACATCAGGATATGTTGTAAATCTCAATATATAAGCTGAAATTCTGACATCTAACCAATGCAACATTCATGAATATGTTATAATAATTCACTAATATTGTATCAAAATCATAAATAAATTATTCAAATAATCAAACAAAGATCGTTATTTATCCGGAGATGTTCAGTTATCTGCAATGGAAATAATATTACCAGATTCTAGAATCCTCACTTTTCAAGGTACATGCAGAGAAACTTAACTAACCATGAATTTGAATTATGCATAAGCCATATGAAGCTCACAGATCAACACAATAAGATCATCCCAAGTTGGACATTCAAAATACTCAATTTTGCATGCAATAGATACTTTACCGTTTCAATGAGATCAATTATCACACGGAGCTCTTGGTGAGCCAATTGTAAGTTTTCAGCTATGTTCTGCCATTCCCATGACTGTCGAGTGGTTGTTGCATCTTCTTTGGCAGAAGATGCACTTTCCTTCTTTTCCTTCTGATTGGGATCTTCTCTTTCTACCGCCCACCCAAAGTCTATTCTCCTTATCAAATTTACACTTTGTTCATCATATCCAACAGCACTGCAACACGTGAATGCAACATTCCAAAGTCATCTACCAACAGCTGTCTTATAAATATAACAATAGCACGTGTAGAAGAAGTTGAAGTTCAAAAGTCATACGAGGGGAATCGTTCATAGCCATTCTCCTCTATCGCATCTAGGCGTTTTATGGGGAGTTTGTCGAGGGAGACTTCAATGGCTGCATCCATTTTTTGTACTTTGGTACTTCAGGAGGTTACCAGAGAGACATAGAGAAGTAAAAGTTCCAGGAAGTCCGTCAACACAGGAGCCTGGCAAAATACTAATAAACTATGAGGGCCTTCACATCTACATTGAAGTATATCGAACTCTGTTTCGAGGAAATTTAGCACGTGTAGAGGTAAATAAGTGATGCATCACAAGATATGAAGGGGCCTGGGAGGGGGAAATCCAGACGAAACATTGTCACTGAGAACTAAATCAAATAATTAAACAAATTTAAAAGCAATTCATGGATGTGAAATCTCATTTCTTCTCTCCTCCACGGATTTTTCGGTTTTTTTCACCTCTTTGCATGGAATCGTTATCTGCGAACTAATAAATCGCTAGCTAAGCGCTATATACAAGCTGCTATGTCCGCCCTTAATATGCTTACTGAAATGATTCGCAGTTAAAAGGAGGCTTAAAAAAACAACTAATAAGAAAAAGAAAAGAAAATTTGAATCTTAAGAAAAGCATCAGATTCCCGGTCACTAGTAGTCACTGTGCAGATCATTCAATTGCAGGTTAGAAAAAGGAAATGTACATAAATTATAGAAGTTGAGTTTGACAGGCAGCAAATCTGGAAACTAGGGCAAGACAGTCAAACCGGAAAACCGTGAATCGATAATACAGAGAGAAAGATATACTGACCGGATTAATGGAGGGGGCTGGCAAACGGCTGATTGGCTCAGCCGATGGAGCGGTAGGCGATGAAGCGGCGGCTCGACGGTGAGCTAGTGGAGGTGCATTTGTAGGCTTTTGGTTTGGGAAGGGCTCGAAAATAAGCCGAAAATAGATATTGTAGGGGTGAGCGCGGGCGGGTAATGGTGGGTATTTATAAAATATCAACCCAACCCGCCTACGGCGGGTTATTATTTTTCCAACCCACGGCGGGTGAAATATTTGTTCAACCCGCAGCGGTTCGGGTGATAACAACGGCAGGCGGATTGGCGGACGGATTGGCGGGTGGACATATACCAAAAACATAAATTTTAAATGTAAAAATAAGATATAAATTTCCAAGTAGCGAGATTCATAAACAAAGTTCGAATTATCCATAAACACAATCACAACAATACAAGAATGAAATGGAAGTCCTAAGTATCCAGCATACAAACATCCAGCAACTCAAAATAGTAAACTAAATATGCTACTTGTGTCTGATTGTTCTCCGTTCCCATCTAGATAGAAATTAGTAGTCAGTTAGTAGTAAATTAATTAAGTAATTAACAATACAGAAGCAAGCAAACAGATGATTTCTATAGCAAATTACAACAAATGAACAAATTAGAGATTGCAGCATATGAATTATGAAGATGGGAAACAGACAGCAACATCAAAATAAATTTCCAATTGAGTATATACTCCTCCAATTTGTAGAATAAATTAACAAACTAACAATAGAAAAGGCACAATTAACAGGTAATACCTCAACGGAGAAGAGGAGGAAGCTGTCGGCGCAGTGAAGCGGAAACCGAAGAGGAAGAGAAGGCGGAAAGTCGGAAACCGATGAGAGAGGTAGGCGTGAGGTGAGGCGCAGTGATGGGAGAGATCGGCGTAGTGATGGCCGATGGGAGAGGTCGGCGTGATGTGAGGGCGGCGTGAGGTGAGATAGATCTGAGAGAGTGAGAAAGGAAAGAAGAAGAAGGGCGGCGTGAGTACTGTGTAGTGTAGTGTAGTGTAGTGAGATAGATTGAGAGAGTGAGAGTAAGGCTATTTCCGGCTCCATGAACTTTTTTTTATCATTCACTAATAAAAAGTTTCGTTTAACGTGAGCGAACTTCTTTTTCCAAATACTTCGAAAGTAATTTTTTGAAAAAGAAGGAGCTTTTTATATTTTTATTATTCCGAAAATATTCCTACCCAAATTAAACTAAATTAGACTAAATAAAATAAGAAAAACATATTACCAAGAATTAATTCTATACATCATGCACCCAACATTATCACCGAGATTCATCTTGCAAAGACGCAATGTTATGACATCTAGTTTTAATTTAGGTCTTTGAAGCCATTGTTATAGGCATAAGGATCATTCATATACATTTTGTCTTTTTGCAACTAAGATAAGGATTAATGTATCCGCACCTCTTTAAAATGCATACATGTAGTACACATCAATTACTAATTTTTTTCATTACTCAGTTAAAATGCTCAACGATTATTTCTTTCAACTTCTGATAATTTTGATGATGTTATTAAAGTGGCGATGTAAAGTACGTTGAATATATATTATAATTATTGGACAAAATATGATATATTATTATTTTAAAAACTATAGACTAATAATACGATAAGAAAGGTTACAGAAAAGAAAAATAAGAATAATGCCATTTTATGTCATTTTATAAAATCTTATAGCTTTTAAATTTAATTCTAAACACTACATTAAAAACATTAGTTTTTAAATCTAACTGTAAATTTTCAAATTTACCAAATAAATTTTCCAAATTGCTAAACAGAGCCTAAGAAAGGAAAGTGGAAGAATGAATTGATAAGTGATAACCCTAAGGCCTAAGCAGTACTAGTACGTTTAGTAAGTAACATATACCGGCGGGCGGGTGGCGGGTTAAAATTTTTTTTACCCGCCTCATTTTTAAAAAAAAAAATATATTGGCGGGTGCGGGTGATCGGTGGGCGGTTTGCACGGGCGGATCGATCGGGCGGATTTTTTGCACAACCCTACTCAAAGGATATTTGACAAATTGTTGGGGCTTCTCATGTAATTTTCGCAATTTTTAACTTTGCAGCAATATAATATAATTTAAATATACACGAAGGAGTGCGCTGAATTGTCACTTCGTCATCCTCCAACCCATAAAATGCACCGGAACAAAGCCTAGTGCCACAACAAGGGAAAACAGAGGTTCTAGCTCTTCTATAAACTTCGATCAAGATAATGAAGATGATTGTCTAGGATTTTTACCCCGATAAGATAGGCAAGGTAAAATAAAAGGTGAAAAAGAAAAGGATTAAGCATATAACCCAATAAGATCAGCAATTGAAGAAAAGAATAAAGTAGTCAAAATGAAGTCGATCAATAAAGCAAGCAATTAGAGGCAGACAAATTAGTTCCACCATTTGACTTCAGCTTTTTTTTTGTTAACCAGTAGTATAAATTTGTCTCATCATCTAACTAAATTTTTTTATACTTAGAATCCAAGTCAGTTGAACTCGTCGTAAAATTTAAGCATCAAAGGGTATTTGTGCATATACACTGATTTATATATTGCAATTGTTTGAGAAACTTTCGAAGGACTCTTGAAATTGTCGTGGGAACATTTCTTGCAAGGTCTAAAATTGTGTCACCGCCATAAAGCCAATATGGTAAATTTTCAAACTTTTGTAAAATTTTCCCAATCAAAAAAAAAAAATGACATGGAGTTCACTTCATTTTGTTTAAAGAGGAATTTTTCAAGTCCTGTATGTAATCAAAGACTGCCACTATGTCGCCAGCTCTAAGCCTCCAACATTGTTACCATCGTCATGAAGGTCTCCTTGTAAGTTTGTTGCGCAAGGAAGCATAAAAATGGCATGCATAATACAGTATGATTATGGAGAAGTAGAAAAGAAAATGATATAAATTGCGTAAACTATTTCTTATAAATATGATTCTTAGGAGTACATGATGTCAAATAGTGCAAACTGCTCGTGTCATAGATAGCTTTCTTTGTACAGCAGTCCAACAAATTATCTCAAATTCTGCTACCAAAGCAAGCAGAACATTTGTTGCATCCTCTAAAGGCAGCAGATAATAGTCATCACCTCAAACATACACTTCCAAAGTTGTTATAACAAAATTCTAACATCCGAGTAAATCAGGCAGGATTATTCGTAACTCCCCTCGGCTTAATACAGTACACACGCGAGCCCAGATGATCAACTTGAAGACCAGCTTCATCACATCCAGTAAAGAAAAGTGATTCATCCTCCTTTCCTATTCTGCGTCTCCAACTCATTAAGAAAGCTGGTCGAGTGAGCGGGCATGAATCTGAGGTGGGGAAGTATAGTCAAACACTCGAACCAAAGTCAGAGAAAAATGTCAATTATGAGTCATGATTAAAAAGTCACCTGTATGTCCATTGTTACTTTGAGAAACAGCTCCACCAGATCGTGGTGTGTAGGATTTCAGGAGAAACAATAACGACTTTATAAGATTCTGATACTGCTTAACATCTGCCAAAGACACATGTGAGTGATTGAAAGTGCGAAAAGGTACAATGTTTCACAAGTGCTACAGGTAAAGAAATAATGACAAGCATCATCAAATTCTCCATGCTTTGATAATAGTTGGCAAATGCGTAAAAAAAAAAAAAACCATGTCGAATAATATACTTACAGAGTAATATATCACTTGCTATAATAAGGTCCCAGTCTGGGTTAGAAACTGGAAATGCATCGCCCCAGGAATCTGCAAACGGAAACAAAACGAGATTTAGATTATTAAGGACAAGTCATAATATGTGAAGTATCAGCATTAGACAACGAATGCAGAAAGGTTACGTCGTATGTGAGGAAGGACAGGAGTAACTTCATTTATCCGGCAATTATGAGCTATATTCTCTTCAATTTCAGCATCATCGTAATCTGATGTTGTAATGTCAAGTTGAAATGTTTTCTGCAGATAAATGGCCAAAGCTCCAGTTCCACTGCAAAGAGATACAGAAATAAAAATCTGAAACAGGAAAATAATGAATGAAATCTAAGCCGCTATTCTTATTTTCCTCCGTGGTTTCAATGAGCACAACTTTTGGGAAATAGAACGACAAAAAGATTGGGCTACTTTCAGATTGACTGACAACCAAATGCACACTATTCTTTTCAACAAATTGCTTTCACTGAGGCCTAAAGATACTATATGTTTGCCAATCAGGATAGATTCAGTCTCCAGTATATTCCTCTTGACACATTATTCACAATGCAGGGTGTTACTTCTACAAGATAACGGTCTATTCGAATGGAATGGAAAGTAACACTTCTGTTGAAACATGAAGATGAGATGTCACAAAACAGAAAGTCTAGCCTGTACCATAACTAGATACCTTCCCAGCTCGAGCACTCTTCTTCCCTCCAACCATGTTCTGTGTTCAACCAACCACTCAGCAAATGCAAATGTACCAGGCCAGAGCAGATTAGCATTTAATTGGTGAAAAGAAAATTCCTGGACTAGCAACTCCTGCAAAGAAGAAAAAAGTTGCATGTAAGCTCTTTTAACATTAAACTCCATGATAGCAGTCCCAATGGGATTCATTACAATTCTCCAACAGCAAATTAGGTATGTTCAGTCAATGGATTGTAGGCTGGTACTTACGCATGTAACATCAGGAATCCGACTTGTCATCATGAAATGCAAATTATATTATACGCACATACCTTTAACTAGGAGCAACACGGAAACCAAAATGTATTGTGAAAGTTACAAAAAGTTACACTAAACGAGCAGGAGAAATTTGCCAAGTGCATCTCTAGAACATAAAACTACATGCTTATGCGAGGGTTGGTCTATCTCCTACTCAACAGACAGAAAATAATGCAGAAGCTCACATACACACAGGACACAGCACCTATGGATTTCCAAAGTTTTTGTCAATTCTTGTAAAATAGTAACTAGGAACAACACGAAAATCAAAATGTATGGTAAAAGTTAAAACAAGTCACCACCAAACAAGCAGGAGGAATTTGTCAAGTGCCTCTCTACAACATAAAACCATATGAGTATGTGACGGTTCATCTATCTCTCACTCAACAGACAGAAAATAATGCAGAAGCACACATATGAGGTATCTGCAGTTAGTGATTGACACGGCACCTAAGGATTTCCAACGTTTTTGTTAATTCTTGTTCGAGCCCACAGATAAATCACCTTTTCTTACTTCATACAACATTCTAAACCACCTTTTCTTACTTGAGTACAACATTCTCACCTTTTCTTACTTGAGCACAACATTCTCACCTTTTCATACAACATTCTACATTAATCACGTTTTATTTCTTAATCATTTCACTCAATTTATACATTCAGCTACTAATAAAATCAAGAGCTTCCTAATTAATTTCCTATTATCAACTCCAAATATCCATTTCAAGCTAAATGAGGTTTAAAAAACTCAGCTTTTGACTATTACAAATAACAAATACTCCCAGAAGAAAAAGAAAGCAAACGAAAAACCAAATGGGTGTCCAAGAAAACAAGCAAAATTACCGATCCAGGAAACTGATGCTTCCTTTCTACAAAATTGTTCTGAACATCTCCACTGCTTTCCTCCTCTACAGCAAAAAAAATTAAACATACAAACACATAAATAACTCAAAATAAAGACCTAAAAGACAAATACACATAATTACAAGGTCTATTTTGGCAAACCTGATGAGCTGTCATCACCACCGGCAAAAAGCGAAGACGGCGAGAAAAGAGCAATATCCATTGATGCTCAGCTCAGCTCACCTACAAAGAGAGTACGTACGGACTACACTCTATTGGGCCTTATAATCAATTTCACACACAAAAGCCCAATTTAGTCACTGGGCTCAATAACCAGCCCAATTACTAAGGACAATAACATGACCGTTATCCAATCGCAACGGTCCAAAAAGCACGGAAATTTTTAAAAAGTTTTTCTGACCGTTAGACTTCACACAATCACTCATTTCAGCTTCCTTCACCGCTCTCCCATTACTACTTCACCTCCCATGTAATTAATAACAAGAATTCCCAATTCAATTCAAACCCTTTTTCCGATTCTTGAATTTTAACAAAACTGAACATTTTCTTGATTAAGGGCGTGTTAGGTAGAAGATAATGGCGCAGTTGGCACCGGGAATTCTGCTGAAGCTCTTGGATGGGATGAACACAGGGATGAAGCCGACGAGTGAGCACCGGAGCTCTCTGTTGCAGGTCACGGATATCGTCCCGGCTGATCTTGACGAGAAAATTCTCTTACCGAAGCACGGTTTCTACATCAAGTTATCGGATTCTTCGCATTCCATCTATGTCAGTTTGCCTTTTGATCAAGACGATCTTGTTTTGAGCAATAAGTTGCAGTTAGGCCAGTTCATTTACGTCGATAGGCTCGAGCCAGGGTCCCCTGTTCCGTTCGTCAAGGGGGCTAAGCCGCTCCCTGGACGACACCCTATGGTTGGGACACCTGAGCCGTTGATGGGGTTGAGGAGGAGAGGCGAAAAGAGCGAGCAGAAGAGCGGTTTGGAAATGTCAGCTCCGAAACGAGGTTCTTGGGGTGATGGCCTTGCGTCGCCTATGAATTTGAAGCCGGTGCCTTTGGATTTTGATCAGTGTACGCCTTTGAGAGAGAGGGTTAAGTTTTCGGGGAATTTTCCGAGTTCGCCTATGATTAGAGGCAAGGCGATGAGGGATGGTAGTGCAGTTAGGTCCTCGGTGGGTGGTGCGCTCTTGGCTAGATTGGAATCGCCGATGATGAGGAAAAGCTGCATTGTTACGCCTTCATCTTGTAAGTTTCCGAGGAGCAAGAGTGTTTGTGACAGGGAGCAAAGGGTCTTGAAGAGTACTCACATCACTGCTGTAGGTACCACTTTTGCTGTTTGTGCTTTGCTGAATGGTGTGTAGTTGGTTTTTGTTCACTCTAGTGTCTGTTTGTTTTTCAGGAGAAGAAGAGCTCAACTCCACCTCCAAGATTAAGGAGGAATGGGAATATTGAAGCTTCTGCGAAAATAGATTTTAGTAATTCAACGTCGAAGGTCACTTCGAATTCGCAATTTACACCTGGGGATGATGATTCAGCCTCCATGAACACAAGTCTTAACATGAACTTACCTGGAAAGTTGAGCTTGCTTGGAAAGGTGAAATGACTGCCTCACTCATTTCGTTTTGTAGATGAAGTTTAATCACTAAGACTGACTCTATATTTGGGTTCTTGTGTCCTGCAGGAAGCTGTGCAACAGAGAGAAACAGCACAGAAGATTGCACTTCAAGCACTACGTGACGCCTCAGCAACCGAAAATCTCGTTCGGTCACTCAAGTGAGCATTCATTCTTAGGATTTTTTCCCTTCATACTTGTGTGAATTGATATGACCATGTTTCATGAGTGTAATTGTACTTTTTGCTGGTAGGATGTTTTCAAACCTGACTAAATCAGCTAAGGTAGAAGCTCCAGCAGGCTGTTTCAATCAGTTTCTTGATTGTCACAACCAGATTGTTCAAGTAGTAGCTGAAATGGTGTCTATTCAAGCAGCCACAGTAACTGCAACTGCTTCAAGTGAAACAGTTCAAGCAAGCTGCAACACCATTTTACATGAAATAGCTCAGAATTCGCCGAATGTAGAGACTACTGCCTCGAAAAGAAGAGTTGGTCACTTCAAGTGCACTTCAGCTAATCCCGAAAGACAGGAGCAGAAGTCTGTACTGGGAAAGCATTTGAGATCAACTACTCATACCCAGAAGACAGTTTTGACTCCCCCTGAGTCTGCGAATGAGAACGATGAGAACAAGAAACCACCAGTATCCTGCTTATCCAATACTATCAAGTTAGGGAGGCAGATTGAAACTGAAGCAGGGAACTGGTTTATGGAGTTCTTGGAGAAGGCGTTGGAAAGGGGCGTGAGAAGTTCAAGAGGTAAAACAGCAGAACCAGATGACCGGAAAGTTCCACAGTCGCTGCTGTTGAAAGTGATAAATTGGGTGGAAGTGGAACAGAGTGATCCAAGTAAGAGGACAGTGCATCCGAGAGCTGCACATATAGCTAGGAAGTTGAGGATAAAAATGAGAAATCCATAGAGTACAACTTATAATGAATGTATTTTCCATGGATATGAAGTTATTGTGTTGAAGTGAGGTGTGAAAAGAACAACAGAATGGAAGTTAATTGTGTGGTATCTACAGTGTGCTTTACAGATTCAATCAAATTTTTACAATTCTTTTTAATTTAGTTGTCCAATTTTTTAACTATCTACCTAGTTACTGTTGAAAAGTTTACTCTGAACTCTTGGAAAGCAGTGTATATATCAGGCCAGTGATCATATTTTCTTCTTCGAAACTATGGAACTCAGACAGTGCAATTAAATTTGGTACAAACAAAAACAACAATGTTCTCTGTATACTTGCAGCAAATTACACATTGAGTATGCTCCTTTGTGAAAGGGAGTAGAGCATCTCCAGATTTTCAACATTCAGATGGTATACAAACTTGGATGACTTACTGAGTGTTTGGTTCTACACTTTGAACTAAATTTGAATTGAGTTTCGAATTGATAAATAGTAACTAAATTGGAATTGAGTTTTGTGTTTGGTATTAAATTGTAGTATTTATAGGTTTTGTAGGATATTTGAATAGGTTTTGTAAGAATGTGTAAGAGATGTGTAAGAATGAAATGATTTGTATTGGAATTTGATAAAGTGAGATTTGAATTAAATGATTAGTTTAAGGTAGTTTGAATGATGTGATTGATTGTGTTGGTAGTATTTTAGTGGATAATGTGTTAGTAGTAATAATAATAATTATTATTATTATTCTTATTGTTATAATAATAATAATAATAATAATAATAATAATACTCCCTTCGTTCCAAAGACTTTTTTCCATTTTTACATTTTGAACGTTCCATTAGAAACTTTCAGTTTATTTTTATGGAAACCTACTATCTCAATTATTAATATTTTGATCTTCTATTTCATACTTTATCAATTATCTTTCTTACTTTTTACTATACACTTATTACTTTATCTATATACACAATTTTTTAATCAAACTTCTTTAAAATTGTGCAAAAAGTAAATAGCAACAAATCTATAGAATGGAGTAAGTAATAATTTGCACTTGAATAGTAATCCGATTACGGAATCTGGTGTGGTGTCCGTTTGGCCTTTCTTATTTGGTCTATTGGGGTATTTTTGAATTGGTAATAAGTGGTGATACTATTGGAGCACTTGTAGCATTTGTTATCGATAATTGCCTTGTTTTTAATCAATATATCTCTAAATCTAAGTATCACAATATATGGTACGGTTATTAATTATTATAAATACTATATAATATAAATTTAAATATCGAATGCACAAATATATTTTCCCACAAGAATATAAACATTAGGGTTCAAATATTTTATATAATCAAACATTTCGGAGATAATCGATGACATATTTGTCGGAGTTTGCGAGAGTGTATATTATTACAAACAAAAACAAATAGCAAACATTTGTAAGAATGTGTAAGATATGTGTAAGAATGAAATGATGTATATTGTCATTTGATAAAGTGAAATTTGATGAAATGATTGATTTAAGGCAATTTGATAATAAGTTTTGTCAAACCGAATGAAGCACATACAAGATAGAAGCTAGCAGAAATCGAATCGAACTCCAGCCTCCAAAGTCCAAACAACTAAATATTCCTTTTTTTTAGGTAATCAACCGATCAATGTATAGATTAATACAATTATATGAAGGAATTGGAGAGGGATGGCTGGAGAAAGGATCTCCGCCGGTGGCCGGAATTATTTTTCTTCGTTTTTAAAATCTAAACCGACCATTACATAGATCGGGAAGAGAATGACTCGTTTATGTATTCGAATGTGAAAATGAACGGTTTGATCGGAAGTTATGACCGATTTTCCGTTCGCCGATGAGAGGAAGGTGAAAGAGAAGGGGTTGATTGTTTTTTAGGAGAGAGAGAAGAGTGACATGCTAGTGTTTTCTTATGTCGTTTGAGTTGGATTAATTCCATTCAAGTAGCACTGTAACGAATTGAGAGCCAAATACAAAATGTTGGTCCAACTCAATTTGAGTTGAAGTAACTCAACTCAAATATAGAAACAAACACTCTGTTACTCTTTGAAGACTCTATTTAAATAACTGTATCGGATGTCATTAATTGCGAATGGAGAGACCAGTCTTTCAGCAACATTCTACAAGAAAGAAATACCAATCTACACTACCTGTGTTGTCAAAATAGTACCTCAAAACTCTAGGATCATACAAATGAAGGAAATTCATTAAAAACAACTTGTAGCTTAGCATAAACATCAGAAGCCTACCCAGTAAAAAGTTGGACAACTAGGAAGTAGACACCTTCAGAAGTGATTCAATGGAGTTGGATTGTAAGAGGAAGCAAGCTGACATCAGAACTGAAGTACTGAACCATCCTATGCAAACAAACTAAAGAGAGGCAGCAAAACGCGTATAAAAAACATACCTTTCTAGGCCTTTTGCCAGAGTATCAGAAAGAAATAACAACAGTAAACTAGAAGTTCAAAACTACGAATACAAACCTGGCTAGCTTCAGCATTAATCAACTCACCCAATCGGATAAATTTAACTTGAAGCTACAATGCACACTTACTCATTACCAATGAACACCACAAATCACTAGATCACTGAAGCATATCTTAACCAATAGAATAGTAATTAGCATCATCGCAAGTGAGTCATGAATAAAATATGCAGCAAGAATCATTCCTTTCCATTAACAAGTAAACCAGTCGATTACACAGATACATACAATAGAGAAGAAAGCTTTAGAGCAGCCACAACACACACTTACTCATTACCAATGAACACTGCAGATGACTAGATGAGTGAAGCATATCTTAATCAATAGAATAGCAATATGCAGCAAGAATCATCCATTTCCATTAACGAGTAAACGAGTCAATTACACAGATACATACAAAAAAGAAGAAAACTTTAGCCACTCCTCAAACACCAGAACAACTAAAGACACCACCTTTGAAGTCCTCCATTTAAGGCCAGACACTAACTTTCTCTTTCTCAAACTTAAGATACAAAGCAGAAGCAGCAGCCACAAAATAGACCTGAATAAAAATAATAGACGGAGAATGATAGTTAATCACACTCTGACCAGTCGCCAGCTCCACCAGCAACAAAGCCGTCAAACCCAGAGCCGCAATCCGCCCATTAGCCCGCTCCGAATACGGGCTAAACCCGAATTCCACATTTAGCCCACCGGATTTCGGCTCTTTTAACGGCACTGGAGGAAGAAACACGCCCGACCCGGATGAAGATGAACTTGACCCGGGTTTTTTCCCCTTTCGGGTTTTGCGGATTTCGGCCTTCTTGCCGGTTCCGCTCTTGTAGCGGAGGCGGACCTGAGAGAGGCGGTTCTCGAAGGAGTCGCCTTCTGGGGCCGGTTCGGAGGGTGTAGAGGTGGAGCTGCCGTCTTCTGGAGTGGCGCGAGGTGGTGGGTGGAGGTGGAGCTTGTGGGGTGGTGAAGAAGGGAAAGTAGTGGTGGTTGGTTTGGAGAATTGTAGAGTTGAAGAAGGTAGAGTTGCCATTTCTCAGTTGGGCGGTTCTGTTATCCACTATTTTCTCTGCTGATAATTATTATTCTCTCGTCTTTTTTTACTTTTTTTCTAAGAACATCCTTTTCCATTTTGTGAATTTGTGAGGCCAAAATGGGAATTTGTAAAACTCACCAAAGTACACCTTCATTTAATACTAGTACTACATTCAACATTCCGTGTACATTGTAGACTCAATTAGTTAGGATGAGGTGTCATGGTCATAGGTTCAATTTCCATTGAAATTGGGTTTGTGTTCTAGTGTATGCTAACTATAATAGATTGAGTGATGAGACGATTATGTAATGATTGATATACGAACGATAGATATATGAGTAGATTTGATGGTTTGTGTTCTAGTATATGCTAGCTATAATAGATCGAGTAATGAGACGATTATGTAATGATTGATATACGAATAATAGATATATGAGTAGATTTGATGTAATATGATTGTAATAACGATATTCTAAAAAAGAAAATACTATAGCTGTTTGTCGCTTCTACCCAATTCCAACAATGTATTTCTCGAACCGAGAAAGCGGAACTACCTGACGTTGCATATTATAACTCATTAAGACCCTATTCGCATCATTATGTTTGATAAAAGGAATGAGGGAAGCCCAATAGATAAATACTTCAAAGATGAACCTTGTCCATGTAATAGTAAAAAATTCTTGACAAATTATCGGACTGGATTGAATCATGTAGTATGACATCAAATGTTGATGAGCCGTAATAAAATTATGTTGAGATCAATACCTGAAGGAGTGACCGGAGTCCATTCGACGCTATAACTAACAAAAGTACCTTATTTAGACGGTGGACTAACGTATAATATTGTAGACTATACGATAGCAACCTTTGTTACCTTTCAGGTTTTTATTAACATGGTAGAACCGGAGTATATAGAAGGGGATGTTAGGTTGGGCAAAATTGCAAATATTATTAGCTGCGAACTGATCTAAGATTAAAAGAAGCAGAGTCTGAAGCCGTATGAATGCGTAATTCGTCATTTTCGAAACCTGGTGTTACACAGCACAGCAGTTCAAGTCCATATAAATCCCAAATCAAACTAAACCTAGAACTCACTCGATTAGCCAAGAAACCATGGATCTTCTTCGAGCTTACAGTCAAGACGAGGAAGAAAACGAGAATGAGGAAGAAGAATCCTCCCCCATCAGAATTATTCCCTCCAAATCGGCAGCACCGGCAGTAGACGACACCATGCTCTCCTTGACGGCAGCTGGCCAAGCTCAATCCAACACACAGAAGCCTCTCGATCCAACTCAACACGTCGTTTCCTTCAATCCGACCTACGACCAGCTATGGACTCCCATAGTCGGCCCAGCTCATCCCTATGCCAAGGACGGGTTAGCTCAGGGGCTTCGCAATCACAAATTAGGGTTTGTGGAAGATGCTCATATCCAGCCCTTTGTCTTCGATGAGCAGTACAATACTTTCTACAAGTTCGGCTACGCTGCTGATCCGTCTCAGAGTAGTTATGTCGGTGATGTGGAAGGGTTTAAGGAGCACGATGGGGTTTCGGTGTATAATATTCCGCAGCACGAGCAGAAGAAGCGGAAATTGGAGAAGAAGAAGGAGAATTTGGTTGAGGAGGAGGTGGTGAATAAGGAGGAGGTTCAGAATCCGGCGACCGATACATGGTTGATGAAGAACAGGGCGAGTCCGTGGGCGGGGAAGAAGGATTGGTTGCAGGAGGAGCTGACTGAGGAGCAGAAGAAGTATGCGGAGGAGCACGCGAAGAAGAAAGGGGAGAAGGAAGGGGGTGAGAAGGAGAAAGGGGAGGCTTTTCAGGATAAGACTACTTTTCATGGGAAGGAGGACAAGGATTATCAAGGGCGGTCGTGGATTGCACCGCCCAAGGATGCGAAGGCGAGTAATGATCACTGTTATATACCTAAGAGATTGGTGCACACTTGGAGTGGCCATACGAAAGGGGTTTCGGCTATTAGGTTCTTCCCCAAGCATGGTCATTTGTTATTGTCGGCAGGGATGGATACTAAGGTGAAGATTTGGGATGTTTTTAATTCGGGGAAATGTATGAGAACGTATATGGGGCATGGCAAGGCTGTGAGGGATGTGTGGTTTAGTAATGATGGGAGTAAGTTCTTGTCTGCTGGGTATGATAAGAATATTAAGTACTGGGATACGGAGACAGGGCAAGTGATATCGACTTTCTCAACTGGGAAGATTCCTTATGTAGTGAGGCTTAATCCGGATGATGACAAGCAGAATGTGCTGTTAGCTGGGATGAGTGATAAGAAGATTGTCCAGTGGGATATGAAGAGCGGAGAGATTACTCAGGAGTATGACCAGCATTTAGGTGCTGTGAATACGATTACTTTTGTAGACAATAATCGGAGGTTTGTTACATCGAGTGACGATAAGTCTTTGCGTGTGTGGGAGTTTGGCATACCAGTCGTTATCAAGTATATCAGTGAGCCTCATATGCATTCTATGCCTTCGATATCGTTGCATCCAAATTCGAACTGGCTAGCATGTCAGAGTTTGGATAATCAGATTCTTATTTATAGTACCAGGGAGAGATTCCAGCTGAATAAGAAGAAGAGGTTTGCCGGGCACATTGTGGCTGGGTATGCTTGTCAGGTGAACTTTTCACCCGATGGACGGTTTGTCATGTCAGGGGATGGCGAGGGTAGGTGCTGGTTTTGGGACTGGAAGAGTTGCAAAGTGTTTAGAACACTTAAGTGTCATGAGGGAGTTTGTATAGGTGCCGAGTGGCATCCGTTGGAGCAGAGTAAAGTTGCAACCTGTGGCTGGGACGGCTTAATCAAATACTGGTATGTGTTCTTATTCTTTTGTCATGACTTCAATATTAATGCCCGGGCTGTGACCGATTTAATTGAAAAAGTTATATATGCTTCTTAGATACTGGGTACTAGTTTGCTATATCAGATAATATTAATATTCATATACTACTATGTGAATAGATGTAAATGTAATGACATGCCTTGTTCTGTATGATTTGACTGCGTGAAAACAAATAGTTGACCATACTATTTTATTTGAAACTGAACACTGCATTATTTGTTTGGTCATGGTAGTTATCCTTTGTATCTGATCTGCATCAATGTAGATCAAGCCAGGAACTTGAACTTACAAAATTTTGCAGTATTTGCTTGCTGTATTTCACTCTCCTGCCCATAATGGTTATTTCACCTGTACTTGGGGATAATATTCAAAGTGCAAACTGCTATGCTGAATCTTTAATGCCGAACTAGTAGCAAGTTATAGTATATATTTTTTAGTACATTGGGCCAGCTCCAGTAACCGAACTGCATACAATTGCTGGCTGTGTAATTTGACCCCCTTTTTGTCATTCCAACCTTGCTTCTGTGAGATGACATCTATTAGAGATCTCAACCTTATTTAAAGTTACTGCAGCCTGTACCCTGGCATTTGTTGATCTATAATTACTATGTATTAAAATTTGAAATGCACAGCATGTTTGGAGAGGTGGCATAATATTTTAGATTGAGTTGACATATTATCATTAATATTTGAAGAGGTGACATATTGTGATTAATATTTGAAATGCACAGCATGTTATTCTAATCTTCGTATTTCTTGTTATATTATAATCCGAGGCATGCTTCTTTATGTTGCACTTTTGTGTACATGTGCCCAAGTCTAGACAGTTAAGTCACTGGGGAACTTGCTTTAAACCTTGCTCTTTTAGTTCCATGGTGTTCTATGTGCTCTGTCCTGGAAGGATGACCTCAAGAAACCACTTTATGCTATTATTGCCCATTTATAGTTCAATCATGTGAAGTAGAAGTATAGATATGTATGTTTCAGACCCCTATGGGCCAGGCTGCTGCTTTTATAAAATATGCTAGTTTTTTTGTTCAGTATTATGGTAATGATAGTTGTGAGAAGCGTATACATTTTCTTCTGGTGAACTGAAGCTGCATGTTTGGTTCATGTTGTCAATATTGCACTTGTTTTGTTATATGCTTAGTTCTTTGAACCGTATCGAGGCCCCACTGATCGAATTAATAAAAGGAAATAAGCTGGATTTGTGTGCTATGATCTTGTCATGAATTGTTCTGGTTAATTTCTCCACTGCCTAAGTTCATTCTAACAATATATCCTTCTAATGCAGGGACTAAGCTACCAGACAGAACTAGGAACATGCGCCTGCAGTGCATCTGCTGTTGATGGTTTCGTCTCAAAAGTAACTGGAGAATTACACTGAATATACATATAGGGTCCAGGGTTTCTTAATTGTTATAAGAAGTTGAGAAGAAAGCCAGGCAGACACCAAACCTGTGTATCTTAAGCAAATTGTCATTTTCAAGTTTGCATTTTTGTTTTCTCGACTTGTTCTCCGGGACCATATTTGTAGCTTCATACATGTTGTATTTTAAGGGAGTGATGTTTTTGCTTCATTTAGTTGGATTTATTGCCTTCCCTTTTCCCTTTAGCTTGTTGCTAAATTTCATGCCCTTTCGCAAACAGTATTAGGCTCATTAATTTAAAATCACAAGCTTTAGGTTCACCTGATTGAAGCCGTCTGGATTCTATACTAGAGTGGACACAGGCTTCTAGGTTCTCTTGAGCTTTGAATGGGTATCTGCAATTGGATGTCATTTGTCAGATGACATTGCAAATTAAAGACAAGTAAATGCCGAAGCAAACTTAAAACCTTAAACTGAAATAGGTACTAGTATCTACGGCTTTCAAAGCTTTTGGCATATCTTTGAATTACAGAAAAATGAAACGGTTTGTTGTGTTTCAAAAAACTAAAAGAGTGCGTCTGCCGGGAGTCGAACCCGGGTCTATTGCTTGGAAGGCAATTATCCTAACCGTTGGACTACAAACGCTACATGTCTACAAATCGTATAGCCTAAATTTCAAAAGTGACTTCTGATTCCTGTTTTAGTTTCAACTTGGCTGTCAAAAATACGTGCTTGTGAGTTTCAATTTCTCAAATCTCAATTAATCAAGCTTTGGCCTTTGCGATGTGCCCTTATAAACTATTTCCAGCTCTTCAAATCGTTGCTCGTAGAGTATGAGTTTCAACTTCTCAGGTCAAGTACTTCAAGGCATTTGCTGTTGGTAACTTGAAGAAATTAGTAAATGAGGTCCAACAAGTAGTACTTCATGTTTATATGGTGTTCCTCAGGCAGAAATTAGAAATTGAGTTAGAATGTTACGGAATAATTCAGTTTCAGATAGAGTTCATCACGAAAATGTTCATATGAAATTGGTTTGTATATGTATATTTCGCCATAGTACTTTGCCAGACTATACTCAGAAGATGATGACAACATAGAACCTGTTCTCTCATTGACAAGAGATGGAGATATTGCATGTGGCGAGAGAGACATGGATCCCGATTAATCAACTCTCTGTCTAGTGGTTCCCAATTACATCAATTTACATGAAAATTACACAACAGGATATATCCTACCATCAGCAGAAACTGAATGACAAGAGTTGAGCCATGTAATGTATTCACATGTCACTTATCAACTAAGCTGTTGGAGCCGCATCTTCTGTATTCCGGCAATCTCCGGAAATGATCCTTCAAAGATCATATAGCAAGTACAATACACATCACTGGCGAAGCTCTACAAAACGGTATTATCCAAGTCCAATCTGCTGGGAACTAGCAGTTAGTTACAATTGACCCGATTTACAGTGTTGCATTCCATCCATGTGCAGGGTGTCATCTTACAGCACTAGTCAGGAATCTGAGTTGCAGGTGCCTTCTTTGCTTGCTTTAGCAAACTCCTCTGTGAGCAAATCCTTAATTTTCAGCCTCAAATCAGAGGCTTCTTCCGGTCTAAACCATTGCCTGCCAAACTGATTACAATAACATACACAGAAAAATACCCTTGAGAGAAAGTTTAACTAGAAAAAAAGCATTTCTCAGCAAAATACGCCAATCTACCCCATGTCCGTGCACAGGATCACCTCATGTTTTCAGAAACTTACACCAAACCACTTGGTTTATGGAGATTTTCTCTGGCCTCTTCAGTCAGAGAACACAGAAAAACCGGTTTGGTGCATATTTCAAATTTACCACAATAAAAATAACGAGTCACCTGTGCAAGTTACATGTCACAGGTAAAAGATACGGGAGAAATAGTAACTCCGGATGCAAAATATCAGCTAAGTGGAAAGAAGTACCATTTCCAAATCCTTCATCTTCAGCCTTTCGGGAGCTTCACCAAGGAAACGTTCCGTGAAGAAAAGAACGAACAGACCACAATCATATTCATTCTTCTGTTGAGGTACCTGTTTCTCAGGAAAAACAAAAGAAAAATTAAGTGTCTGGCATTATTATATCAAAATGTTCTAGATGTCAACTTAGACAAGTACAGATGTGTTAAATAAAAGCAAACCCCCAAAGACATATTAATACGACTAATGCATGGTTCATTACAAACACCCACTATATTTTCACTACATTTAGGCAGATGAAAAAGGGATACCTCAGTTATCTTCAACTCGATTCTTCGAGATAGCTTGTCCCATAATTTGTCTGCGACGGGTGGTTCGGCTACTTCTCTTTTCAGATAATTCCACTCTTCGATTAGAAAGCTGCAAAAAATTTCCCACCGTTAGAAAGTCAATACGAAACAAAATAATTTGATTAGAACAAGGACAACACAATGTGCAGGCAAAGCTAAATGACATGAAGCCAAGCAGCATAGAAGTATACGACCAAGGAAGAAGAGAAAAAGGTAAGATCATCATACGGCAAACTGAGAACCAAATATTTTACCGTGTCACAACACTGTACACCTGAGCTAGCATCTTAAACCAGTAAGCAGTGATAAACATCCTTACATAGGTGACCAAGGTTAGTAACAGGACCTTTGCTCTCTCAAAAATATGACTAGATTAGAACTTAAACTGTTACTTGTTCCAGTGTGATCGTGTGTTTCTTACAAACAGATCCTATCATTATGCAGTCAGGTGCAGAATGCCAAACTTTATCCAATCTATACAACCACCTGAAAGACCACACTAACTGACTTTCGTAATTCATACATCAGTGAAATAACACATTAATCCCCACAATTCTTAAACAATTACGAATTGGTAATTGCATTTTGAAATGGCCAAACACATCCTTATATGATAATTACAAACTTGACTCTAACTTACAATAAATTCAATATTTACCTCGAAAGTATATTTTATTTTCCAAATTGAGATGCATAAGTTACACATGTCAATTTTCAACTTACTAACCGCTAAATTTCAACTTTTTCAGTCCCTAAAATTACTTCAAAAATATAGAAGAATTTTTAAAAGAAGAGAAAATGAAATGACAAATTTTCTTAAAAAAACTAAGAAAAAATTTAATATTTTGTTAACATGACATGATGTTTATCTTCTTTAGGTTATGAGAAGGAAAAACACATTATTCGTTCGATCAATTAATTTTTTTTTTTTTTTTGTACTTAACTTTGGATGGATTAATTCATAAAGCCAGATAATTGAAAAACTTGAACCACTTATCGAGTAACTGTTTAGTAAACTCGGATACATTCAGTTAGTTATATTTTAGCCTTATGAACTCTTTGAAACAGTACTTTATAACCCTTCATGTACTCAAAGGAAAATGAAGTTATAAAATAATTGGTAGTTGATATTAAAAAAAATAGTTATTATTTTAGTTGTAAAATTAATAACCACAAAATATGTATTTTTAATAATATAAAATTAAGAAATTATTGGCTATTCTTTTGTTTTACTGATAATTTACTTTATTTTAGTTTAAAAGATTAACAAATAATTGATTAAAATCAAAAGGAGAATAATCATGTCTTTTTCTTAAAATAAACATTATTATCACTGTCCACATAACTTTTCTTTTAAAAATAGAAAAATTTAAAAATACGAAACATAAAAATTAATTGTGGTGTTACATGTACAATCCATAAGTTTCACTTACTACTAACAAATTAATAATCATACAGTTCGAAAATAATATTTTTAACAAAATATTAAAAAATAAATAATGTTGAAAAATAAAGGGTTTAAGTTAAATTAATTAAGATGTGAGTTATACTTATGCAAAATAGGAAATTAAGACCATGTTTGGGAAGTTAACTTCGAAAGTGGAAAATGGACCAATATGTTATTGTTCAAATTTCGGGGACTAATGTGTAATAAGGCACTTTTGTAGGGAGTCTATGCCCTTTAAAAATAGAACTATGATTATAAAAATAATTCTAATTCATCCTAATAAGCGTGTAATCACAATGAATTAGAATATGGGAGTAATTAACAAGAACTCTATGTAAATTGCGAAGTAGCAAAAGACTTAAATCGTGCTAAAGCGAGCTTGCAGCGGCAACATTTAAGAGTAAATGAAAACTTTATATAGGGCTGACTAGCCCTTCACCGAAAGCTCACAATGTCTCTTTTAACCAGAAACGAGGGAAAACACGTCCATCAGTGTGTTAGCTACTATTTGATGACTGAAAAAAATTACACTGGAGCTGAAATAATAATGGTCCATTACAACTTTGTGGAAGGTTATTGACATATAAGCATAATTGTCAGACCCCAAGGCAATACTGCAATTATCGCACTTCGAAACTTTTAAGAATGTAATGTACTATTATTAACCGGACATGCAATTAGCGCAGTTCGAATACTAGTAATTTGCTTGCCAGGTCGGTAAACCTACCTCTTCACATCCTTGAAAATTGACCTGCTGGAGTGTAGCCCTAAAGAATCCAGATGAAGTATGATAATCCCAGATTCATCTTCTTTATCTGGTATACATATAATTACCAAGCTCCAATGAAGACTGCAGGGGAAAAAATAACCCAAAAAAAGGAGAAGTTTACAAACAATATATCTTAATTTCGCAGCCCTACTCTTAGTTATACTTAAAGGTTCACTACAATAAAGACTGGAAAGTTAATCATCATCTTTACTATAGATTAATATAGATTTGCAACAAATATGACAGCTTAGCACCAGAACTTACATGAATTATATGGGATGCACATACAAGAAGATTTATGAGTATAACTTACAGATCCATAATTTTTGAATGTCAGCGAAAAGGAGGCGATTTCTGACAGGAAAATTATAAAATTCCATAGTTCTAAAACGAACACACCATAGACGAAGCTCAACAGGTGCAGACCTAGCACTCAAGGCTGCTCCTAGCAGAATGGGCCTACATGTTAACCCCCCCCCCCCCCCCCCCCCCTTTCCCCTTCTCTTGTTTATTGCAGACAAGGCATGCTAAGCCGTTTTTAGTCCATATAACCGCCAGCTCTTAAAGATATCTAAACCAACGGCAAACAACAAGAGAACTTGTAAACTTCTATGCATTTTTCCTCTATGGGGCGCCTTACCAATGTCACTTCATTTTCCTCTTAATCTAACTCTATAAACATTACTCTTCAGATGAAATATTTTCGTGGGAAATGTGCATAATAATATATACACCGATTTTCACCTAAGAAAATGAAGATACGTACAGTATCCAACAATGGTACTCCAACTCCAAAAGGCCCACTACTCGAAATACTACATTACCACTTACCTTTCATGAATTGGTATGAATATGTATGCTTTCTCAAAAAGATCGACGCCTTTCCACCATCTTCTAAACTTCTTAAATGATGTTTCTTTGTCAATCTGCATCATAGAACAAAATCACTGAAAGAACCTTCCAAGAAATTTAGAATTATGTTATTCCAATTTTAGCAGGCTTACGACTTCTTGAAACCAAAATTTACTTTCAAATACCATTGTGGAATACAGAAGCCCATCTAAATGTGGAAAATAATGAAAATGAAACGCAGGAAGAAAATCTAGCAGAAGAGACGGGTTCAGTAAGTTTTAATATATTGGCTATATACCATGGCTTTAAAGGCCACTAATAACAAAATAATTCAAGATTATCTATTCAGATCAGATTGGTCTCAAGTTCATCAACAGAATGATGAACAGATAAAGAGTCCTACTCATAAAACATTTTGAATATAGAGGTCATGTATGAAAACCTCATTGTAAGATTCTGCATAGCCCCCCTCCGTTTCAATCTTAGCAAGGCAACAATACCAGATTCTTGTATCACAGAAAGGGGGTAGCTACATGAAGCATAAAATGGAGAGAAAAAAGTGTTCTCCATACTCAACAATTCTGCCAGTGATACTTATCAGTTATCACTGTAGGCTTCGTGGTAGCCTGATAAATCTTTTTTAAATTGAGATAAAAGTGATACTAATTCAAGGAAAAAAGAACACACACACACACACATATGTGTGTGTGATGACATGGTACCACTAAATTTAATAAAAGGAAACAAGAAGCATACATGGCCACAACCAGGAATTAGCTCCAATTGTAGAAAGAGATGAATTACTTTATAAGCTTTAGCTGAGAATAACCATTACCTTTTTCAGGACATCCAGTTGCAGCTTCTTGTAGAAGTACGTATTGAAAATTTGGTAATTACATCCTTTTGTGGTTGTTGTAGATGTTGTCTTCTGCAGATACCTAAACAAAGAATACCAGGATGTGCGTCATCCCAGCATTAATTGAAAAGAGATTTTCATTCTAAAGCGCAATACTCCTAACCACATAATCATCCACTTGCATTTACCCAAATACAGAGCACGAAATTAGAAAACCAGAATGGTCACTTGTAACGTTTCCTAGAGGATCAATTACTTGAGAAACAGTCGTTCTCATAGAAGATCAAAGTGGTGCAGATGGTGCCTTGGTTGGGACTTCGGTCAAAAGATTGTGTGATTCGGGATAAAGACAACCTAAAGTCCGAGTCATTTGAAAATGATAAAGATATAGCTCTTGTCTGGTTTATATACATTGCAGTGGTTGCTCATCCCCACAAAGGTAATCATTGTCGATAACTTTACAGCACAGCCGTACAAATGTAGCTTGTTTGTGTGAAAGCTTACAGTTATTACCAAGTACTCTGCAGAGTTGAAAGCCTCAGTTTTGCATGGAAAAGATCCTAGAAAATAAATGCATTGCAGGATTATCTATGAAAGGACAATTTTATGAATCACAAACCAGTCACACACAATACAAATATACGTCTGCAGAAGCTCTCAGAAATGATGATTTCACAGAGTAGGTTCCCCAACAGCAGGTTGAAGTAAAGAGGATGAACAAACAACAATTGAACTTTAACTTTCTCTATTAAAGAGAGCAGAATTGCCACTCTCTAAATTGCTCCTAGGCACAAATGTCGTAATTTGCAAATGAGAAGTTAAAACAGGAATAGAATTAGATGAAGGATGAGGCAAGTTCATGAATATAGAAGAATAAAAAAAAGGAAATGAAACAGTGACATATCAGCTTACTTGATGTAAAAATTCATGATGGGTGATGACACATAAGTCTCAGGATCCAGGCATTCGATATCTGAGTGACGTATTTCAACTGCTTTCGGATCATCACTGACAGAAATTAAACAATAATTTGGTTAATTTGATGTGAGAGTTTATAATTTAAATTCGACGAAGATAATTAAAGTACAAATAATATGTTCTGGTGCATATTACCTTGACGGATAGTATATTGTGTTCTCTTTGACACTGAAAAGAGTCAACGCAGGAGAATAGAGTATGTTAATTCCACAGCAAAAATCTTGTACAGCTTTCATACTCATACACATTACAAACTCCAAAAGATCTCACCACTGCATATAATACCTTCTGTCTACTTTCTCTCCTTGATTTGTTATATGATCCTCCATTTCCTCCTCGTCTACCAAGACAACAGAGTTCTGCTGAAAGTTTTATGACAGAAGCAGAACAAAGATGATCTTGACTAGTTTAGAGAGTCATACAGAAGTTGCCTCTTTGGAACAACAAACACATAACCATAACACTGAACAAGCAGAAGGGAGTTTCAAAGGAAATGCAGAGAAGTGTCTGAATAAAAAAGACAATTAGGAGAGCAACAAAGAGAAATGAGCATTTGTAGTGGGACTCTGCCTGTATCATTGGACAAGTTGCTGATCAATTATAAGTCTGAAGAGAACACAACTTGTTATCTAGCTGTTCAATGTGTCTTTAGGGATGGAGGTAGTTTGGAACACTTCTGAGGGAAATACAACATATATCTTACTTCCTCCGTCCCGCCCGAAGTTTCCCATTTGATTTTTGCTGGCTTTTTCTTACCTTAGTTTGACTGCTAATTAATCTCAAATAATATAGGAAAAGTAATTAAGAAAGTCATATTACCAAAGTATAATAGTTAAACTTTCATAACCTAATTTTATCAATTATTTTTTCGATATTGTTTAAGATTAATTTGTAGTCAGACTAATGTTAAAAAAAGTCAACGAAAATCAAATGGGAATCTTCGGGCGGAGGAGAGGAAGTATAATATTATGATATTGTTTAGCATTTAGACTATCTAAAATCATATTTTAATGAAATTTCATTAATATGTAATTCATTTATGTTTAGCCAAAGTAGCCCGAAATGGCTTTTGGACGGGAGCTGTCAAAGAAGTGTGGATGCGCTGGAAAGCCAGGTCTTACCCCATAAACCCGACCTTATTCAAGAAAGATTCGAGATAGGTAGGTGCTTGACAAATTGAGAGGGTGGAAGTGCGGAACATTTCTATGTTAGAAGAACTCCATTAACTATGCTTCTTAGTTTAACTTAAGTTGTTAGCTTGCAGATAAAGGCTAAATGCTGGGGAGTTATGAAGCTTCTGCATCGAATTATTACCATCATATATTGATTTTTGAGCTTGATCCCAAATACTGTTCTTGGATCTTGAATTTTTTTCCAGTTACTTGTTTATTCAACTTCGTTCACTATGCTCCCCTTTACACAAAATTATGTTATCCATCTATATAATATTAAAATAATCCAAGTGGTAAATATGCATATCAGTATCAAGCATATTGGTGTCTGTGCCTTAGTTACATGATGAAAACAACTACTCCATTAGAAAATGAGCATCTCAGAGGCTTAAGAGCACACCAAGATTAGTAGGGGGGTATGACATGCATTCAGTGCAGCATTTTTATGCATAATGTAATTCGGCAAAATGTATAACGACAGCAAGGTTGAAGGACTCACATTATTGCGTCTTGAGCGCCGTAAATGTGGAGCTGTTGAACTGACAATAGCATGGGTGGGGTTAAGAATGTGCACCATTGCATGAATATAGTTTTACCAACCAGGAAAAAGAACGAAAAAGAGAAACAACAAAGGAAGAAGAACGATATCACCGGTAGGTGTTACAAGAAGTGAAATGAGAATCAATTTTATGGAGTATCTCCTGATGATAATAATATTTTGATGACATCCTATTCTAGTTATGTTACGATAATTAAATCAGTAATATTGTGTTCTGGACCAGCATTTGAAATGGATTTGTTGGTAAAGCAAAGTGCAAATTAGCAACAGTAAAAAGCAAATTATAGATGTATAGCAGCAGCTAGGCGAAATAAACGAAACCAGTGCAGAAATCATGAATGATGCATAGGACAATGGGCACAATACTCACTTCATCATTAGTAAGCTGGCGGGACCTCTATAAGAACAAGAAGGTGAAGTAGAAGAAAGGTCTTTCACATGCTCACAATTTGACTGTGAGGATTCACCAATGTTTACAGGATCTTGGCTAGTTTCAAGAGATGTTTTTCTTGGCGATAAGCCTATATCATCAGTTATATGAGATGGAGGATCCCAGTCGACATTGTCATTCTTGTGATTGCAGGACTTCATGGTAGGTAAGTTCTCTTTAAAGGCTCCGGATTCCTCATGACCAGTCTGTTTGTTCATCAGAAGGAAGGGAATGACTAGAGTGTCAACAATTTCATATCCAATAAATTAATCAAATTACAACAGTGTACTTTATCATCCATATCTCGCCCAGCATGGAAAGACCATGTAACCTGTGAATCGGGAACAGTCAGCGGAGCTCCAGTTGAGAAACCTTCAGTTGCAGCTGCACAACACATCAAACTCTTCATTTATTCTATTTAAAGACAAAAAATTATAAATGTGCACAAATGATGACATAAGATAGATGCATATAATTGTCACAGCCATAAGCAAAAGCATATATTTGATTTGATATCATTTTCTGTGCTCGTCATTGTGTTAAATATGGCACCTATACTCCATCCTTGCACAAGCTATGCTAACCGGCATAACTAGCAATTTGCAGCCAAAACGATATCCGAATGTACATATAAGTCAGCTAAGAATATGATAAGAGAAGAAATCACTATTTTCCTATATAGGAACGTGAAATGGAGATCAGAATTCATTGAATGATTAAACTTACCTGCAAAAGTACTTCCTGTTGTTACTGGAATGACTTCTATGCAAGTATCACTATCCTGTTAAGAAATTATCATTACAGCTACATATCAGTATCCCAAAATATAGTACAGAGATATATAATTAATCTATCAACAGTTAAGAGTAGACCCAAACCCAAACAAGGTATTGTGAGAGATACATGGTGAATCATATTTCCCCCCCAAAACCGCACCCGGGTCTCGCCTTCGCTTCCCACAATTAAGTAAGTTCATATTTGTAGTGATAACTAGTGCTACCAAAATTATCTCTCCATAGACACAAACTCTTCCAACTTTTTAGCTACTGATGAATCTATCCCTACAGATTTTCTCTCTCCCAGTCAAATCTCATAACTGCTTCCGATCATCCAGCAGACGGAAAAATCAAAACCCAAAGGAAGGAAAGAAAGAAAGAAAGAGCCTTGACAACATAGATTCTGTATACAAACAAAATAGAAAATACACAACCCCTTTTGGTTCAAAAAAAATAATTTTACTTCATCAGAGCTTCTGTTTCCTGTAAACAGTTTCTCGCAATCTTTTATCTTACAAATCCCCAAAAAATAGCAACCTAAATTATATGCCAATTGACTCAGCTTCCACTTCTACCACGTGCAACACATGGACAGCCATAGAATAGTCACTGGTAAATTTGGGGCAAACATTAAAGCAAAATTCAAATCTTTACCCAAGAAGAGTGAAAAGGTAAGAAAACAACCTTGGGAAGCAAAAGCCCCCTCCTTTTCATCTCCGATTTGATTCTGTTCAATAGAGCTCGCATTTTCTGGCCGCCGTCTTTAAGCTTGAGGTCTGCCAGAATTTTTTCGGCACTCTCTTTTTGGCGCTTGAGGTCTCTATCGGGGAGTTTTCTCAGACGGTGCGATTGATCCTCTTCCTCCTCAGCAGCAGCATCATCATCATCATCTGTCCAATGCTTCCTTTTTCTCTCCATTCCATGCATTCAGATGAGATTAGTAGTCAAGTGGGTCTCTCTCTCTCCCTCCTTTCTTTGCTGCTGAAAGGGAAAGCTTTCAAGACATGTGTCCTTTACCTATACTGTTCAGTTTGTAATTATTCTGGATTTTCTAAATTATTCTTCACCGTTTAAAGGATGGTCTAACAAGTTCATTTTTGAATTTCTTTTTCTTTACCCACTGCAATAAATAACGTGGTTCGCACCGAATATTTTATTCATTTTCATACATGTGATCTGTAATTTGTCGATGCTGGAGTTGTGATGAACACGTTAATGGCCGATGACGAAATCATTAATTGTGGTCCCAATGAGTGCCAACTTTATTGTAATTTTAAAGTTCAGTATTTTTCCCAGTGAGTATGGATGTATGTTACGAATGTGATAATGGACTTCAGTAACTTAGGACTGTTCAAGTTATAATTACCGTTCGCATGGGCTTCGATCTTCAGCCCACAGTCATCAGGTTACCAACTTCCCCGACCTTTCAACTCTTGACGTGGCGTATTGTCCATACATTGCCTTACATCTTTTCAAAGAGCTGGCTTTCGATAAACACCTGTCTGAACCTATGGACTTTTGTTCATGATGAAGAACTTAACAAAACTATCAAGAAATTGGTTGCACATGTTTGTAACAATTATGGATTGATAGTTTTGCATGCGAAAATGTGATATATAACATTGTGCATATTTATAAGACTCCGACTGCAACTTAAAATTTTAAAGTAACTTTATGCAACACACGTAAGCATTAGAGTAAAAAAAAATACATATCACGGTATCAAAAACAACATTGTACCATTTTGTCATAGACGTACGAGTATAAATGTATGAATTATCACGCAAAGTACAAATATCATTAGAGTAAATATACTGAGGTACGGTCTATTTATAAATGTCCAAATTATAAATTAGTACAACCTTGGGGAAAAGAATTTATTAAGAGACAACACACTTTTTTGTTGTTGATCCTGTTAAAACATTGTTAAATGTGTGGTTATGACTGATTATTGACAAATATGAAGAGACAATCATACCCTTATCCAATATTAGTTACGGAATTCACTATGAAGGCATTAATTGAGCTGGAGTAAATGTAGAATGTGACTGTAGACACATATCAATATTCCCTGAGACATATGTCAGTGCCAATACATAGATATGTCTGTAGTATCAACGGACATGTTCAAAATCTGACATTTGCACACACATATCAGTACACCTTCAGACATATGTCGGTGCCGGTACTGACATACGTCCGTAGTATATTGACATATTCAGAATTTGCACTTGTAAACATGTTTATCAATAGATTAAACATGAAGTGTGAAGCGTTGTGAACGCACACGTAGCTAATTAACATTTATCATTGACGATAGTGGAAAGGGACTCCATTGAGGCTTAGTGAACCAACGAGCTCACAGTCATCACTCCAGTCTTTGCTCACAAAACCTCAATAACACACGTTGAACTTTACTAAAATGGCAAGCTATATATTGGTATACCAATAAGCATATCTAGCCTAAACGACTCATCATTTCACTAAAAAAAATGTCAATAGAACTGGTATACTTAACCAGTGAGCCCAATAAATGTTCATCACAAACATTCCAATTTGACGCCTAGACATCTAGAGTTGATGCGGAAAAAATAAAGGGTTGCGCAAGAATGTGATCACCGAAATCATTAATGCGCCGGCTTCGACGAGAACACGTCACCCTTTGCGTGTTACCGGAATCGATGGTAACAATAGCAGCGATCCGGGCAACAAACGATTTGGGGAAAGCAGTGGGAATTGTTAGCTAATACAGTGCTATTGGGAAGAATGGGGAATGGAATGGAGAACACTATTCTTAACTACACCAAGATTCCGGCGGAATTATGGGTCCATGGCGATACGAAGATGTTTGAAATGGAAGGAGGTGGATCATTGTAAATCATAAAATTGACTGGTGGTATTAAGATCATGTAATATCTTGTATCATAATCATCAAGTTTTGTTTTTGTTGTCCTCAATCAACATTTATTTTCAAAATTGTATCTCCTACAACCTTCCCCACTTAAAATTTATATATAGACGCATATAGGTTATCAATAATTTGTTCAACGTTATTAATCTAAGACGTCTACGTTTTTAACTCATGTTAGAAAACAATCCATTTCATTATCAACATGAGCATGTTGATTAATAACATGGAAGATTTGATTGATAACATATGTTGTATTGCATCTCTCATGAAACTATGTATTATCATTATTATGACATCGACATGTATAATTATAAATTTACCGCGTATTTTTTCAACCGTGCAAATTATCCCCAAGATAAAAACAACCATAACTAAAGTCTAGAGTACTAGACTCTCCTTATGCTCTGTTCTCTTCGTACATACTGAACTGAACTTAACTGAGTATAACTGATCTAAACTGAACTGAATGGAATTAAACTGAACTGAACTTGACTAAATTGTAGTATAAAAAACAACTAAGCAAAACAGAACTGAACTGAACTGAAATTAATGAGTTTTTAGATGAAAATAATAGAGCCATAGACCATATCCAACAGTTGCAACTCTCTGCAACTCACTATCTCTGCCACGTCAGCATTCCACTAATTGCAACTCTCTACAATTATATACTCCAACAGTTGAGGTCAAAATGAATTTTACTTTCACATTTCTTTCAAACTTAATTTTTAATTTCATTTTCTTTTCTCTTATTCTTTTAAACTTTATTATTTAATTTATTTTAAATGTCGTTAATCAATTATAATAAAATCACATTAACTTTTTAAAATACATTACTTGAAAAAAAAATTACAATACTTGAAATTGAAAATTACAATGATTCAAATTGAAAATTATAACAATTAAGCTACTATATGCAAACCCTTGTTATCATATCCGAGAAACTCACACGCTTCCTTATACTATATAACGTATGAAAATAATCAATAATACATGGAATTGGAAAAAATTTACATTACTTGAAATAAAATTACAATATATAAAATATAAAGGAAAACAAAAACAACATGAAACAAAAATAAAAAAAAAAGAGAGAAAACATAATGCAAATAATATAGAGAAAACAAAAAACAAAACACATTTTAAAATTATAATCAAAAATATATTTTGGAACTCGTTGGGATTGAGCCCAAAATTTAGGACGAGTCTCAGGAGCCCAAACTTGCAACTGCTGGAGTTACAAACCTGCTGAAGATGGCCTTAGTCTCATCCGTATACACATTACACACCCCTGAACGGCAGTGGGATTTTTTGTGGCTCACCCTGTCCCAGTAATCATAACGTGACATATTTAAACTGATTTATTCCATTAACAAGCATGTTTATATTTAAAATACACAATTATTTAGTATATTCAATCGAATACATATTTCACCGGTGAAGAACCCTACTAACATCAAAGAAATCAAATTCATGTCAAACGGTACTATACAAAGTTGTACTACATCTTCTAAATCTCTTACTCTTGTTTTTTTGGAAGATTACTGATCTCTTCATTGGTGTTGTTGAAATCGAGGTAAAAGAACTTACATAAATCAGTTTAGTTCCGGTGTAAGACGGGTTTTTCCTTGTTGTAGTTGATTAGAATCACGTTATAAAAGTAGTAATAATAAGTCCCGAGTAAAATTTGTTGTTTTGTCCCATTATGATTATGAAAGTATATATGAAGCTTACGCCTAATTGCAAATCTTGAAATTGGACTCCATCCATTTTCTTGATATTTAGGGCACAGTAGAAATCCAAAACCTCCCCTAAATTCTTTCTATTCTATTGTTAAAAAAATCACAGCACCTGATCGACGACCAACCATGGCGGAATCAGCCACTGCCGATCCAAATCCGACACCCAATCCACAAGATCCATCATCGATTCCTCAGCAACCACCTCAACAGACCGATCCACCATCAAACCCTAGCCCTAATCTCAATCCCCTTCCGCCGCCTCCTTCAATTTTGACACCTCCTCCGCCGTCGATCCAACCTTCATATCGCCCCCTCACTCCTCAATTCGCGGCAGGTCCGTATCAGACTCCAATTCCTGGTGTAATGATGGCTCCACCTGTGGGGAGTGGCGCCCCACCTCAAGTTCCGGTGGTGGCTCCGCCTTATCCGGTCCCTGGTCAGCCGCAGATGAGGTACCCTCCGATGCCCAATGGTTACATGCCCCAAGGTGTTATGCATCCGCCACACGGTGGGTTTTCGTTCCTCTTGTCTCACTCTCTCTATATCGACGCTTTTAATTTCAGCTGAATTATGTCTTTATTTTGAATTTCTTTGGTGGATTACGAAATTTGGCCGTAAAGGTGGATCTTTTGCACTTGTAAGTATTGTTTAATTGCAAAGTTTGTAGCTTTCTTGAGGTACTTGCTTGTTTTATTGATTGAGTTTATGCTTTGCAGTATTATGTTTCTCAGTGTATTATGTCATTATGTGTGTTGGGTTGGAAATGGTCACCTGTACATAAAAAAAAAAAAGAAGAGTTAATGAGGCGTGGAGGACGAGTGACAAAGTCCGTAGGTAGGGAGGGATATGTGTTGGTTGGATTAGGGTATCGATGACTGGATCTTTTCTCCTACAGTGTGCTCATGATTGATTACGTTGGGAAAGGTTCGACGGCATCATTAGAGACTACACCTGAACTCCTTCATTTTTGTTGGTATGCGTCCACTTTATTTGCTTCTTTCTATTCCACGCTTTAAAAATATACTAGTACATTTACTCTGTCTAATGCATAAGAGCGGCCGGCATCGGGTTTGGACCTGGGGAGGGTAACATGCAGTGGGTTGAAAGACTTTCTTTTCATGATTCCACTTGTGTTTTGTATGTTGACAACTAGGGTATTTTTCTGTAGAGATAAAAATCTATAATCCATTTATGGGATTCAAAGTTTTAATTGCCGGCAACAGTTGAGTGCGGCTATGCCTTTGTCGTTGAAGGTATCAAAATCTCCTTAATCATTCATTTGGTTCTAGTTCTTTTGCACTTATTATCTACCTAAGACATCTGTCATGCTCGATCATGATTAAAATCTTTCCTGAGAAGTGATCTGAAATTGTAGACCATTAAGTTATGGTCTGGTGTCCTCAGTTGCATGTATTATGAGTGAGAAGTATTGTCTCATCTCACTTTCCAAGTTAAACTTTCCTCACCCTGGTGCCCAGAATTGGGGTAATTCTGACGAGCTTTCTAGCTCCCAAGTGGAAGCATAAGGTATGGCTAGTTCATGTATTGTTGATTACGAACCCCAATGCTGCTATTTTGATTTGATTTCATTCAGGTTATATGTTCAGCTGGTGAGTTTTTCATACCTGTGCTGCAATCTCTTATTGCTTGTTATACTTTTTCGCAATACCAGCTGATTTACTTACTGTACCATTTATGTTTCCTATAATGGAAGATTAATTTTGATATTCTTAGCAAGCTCTGACAAATTTGCATAGATGTTTTTGTCCAATTTTGCAGGAGTCCCTCGTTATCCTTCACCTTATGCGCCAATGATTCGACCTGGATTTCCTCCAAGACCATTAGTCGGTGTTATGCCTCCGCTTGCACGCCCTCCTTTTATAGGAATCCGAGGACCAATCATGCCACCTGTTGTTAGGCCGCCTGCACCTGCTGTCGCGAATGTGGTAGAGAAGCCACAAACCACTGTTTATGTTGGGAAGATATCATCAACTGCGGAGAATGATTTCATGCTCTCTCTCCTGCAGGTATGAAACTCCATTTTGATTGCTTCTATTCAAGTCAGTTTTATTTTGCATCCTATCTATTCTGTGTTTCCTGTCTGAAAATGGTGATATATTTCAACAATGACATTTTTTTTGAAGCTCTGTGGGCCCGTGAAGAGTTGGAAACGTCCTCAAGATCCTGCTGGAACATTAAAAGGCTTTGGATTTTGCGAATTTGAGTCTGCTGAAGGAGTTCTCCGTGCGCTAAGGTTACTCAATAAACTGAGTGTTGACGGACAAGAACTGATGGTAATGTCACATTCTTCCAGTTTCCTTATGCATTGTCACTGGGCCTTTTTCAATGATCTCAAGTAACGGCAACTATGTTATCATAAGATGACACACGGTGCCTTGGATTATGAGTTTAGTCCGATGATGATCACAGCAGCCATTGTATCATAGTTCATGATTTGTTTCACCACATGGCCAACAATTTACTATCTTTACATATGTTTGTCTTGATGCTCCCTTAGACTCGTGCTAATTTGTTTTTCTGTAGTTACCCATACTTTTTTAGCCTCCCTTTTTATCGACCTTCATGATGTATGAGAAATATTCCTCTGACTGATACCTATTGGACTTGACAAATCTGCAGTTAAATGTTAACCAAGCAACCCGGGAATATTTGGAACGTTTTGTGGAGAAGAAGGTGGAGAGTTCAAAGATTGCCAAAGTAGCAGAAACAGAAGGTACAGATAAACAAGAGCCAAGTGCAGCAGGTGCTGATACAAAGGAAGTCGTAACGTCCCTTGAAGAATCTGCCAAGCCTGCCTTGGATGAACAGAAGAAGGATGAAAGTGATGCCCCTAACAAGGAAAATAATTTGGGTCTTGTAACTGATGAGGACAGGCAAGCAGACCGTGAGGCTCTTGAGAAGCTTACAGGAATATTAGAGGAGAGGTTAATAAGCAAGCCGCTACCCCCTCCTCCGCCACCTCCACGCCTATCCACTGATGGTCCTGGAAAATCAAGTCCAGAACAGCAATCTGAGTCAAGGGATAGGGAATCGGATGGTGATGCTGCAAAGAATGGTTAGTCTTCCTTCTGTGAGAATGTAAATGTGCTCCTTTTACCACCCTTCCAGTGACATTTCTTGAAGGGTCCAGGCATGAATTGTCTCACTGAGCCACCCCTTTTACAATTCAATTATTATTTTCTGTAAGCACCAGTAAGATATCTCTTTTTCTTATTTCAGATGTCGAAGACAAAAAAGAAGATGAAAAGACTGCTGAAAGTAAACTGTCAAGTGAAAATGACAAAAACGAACCTGGTTCACCTGATAGGAGTAGAAGGAATGATAGGTCGAGAGACCGAGACTCAAAACGAGAAAAAGAAAAAGAACGGGAACTTGAAAGATATGAGCGAGAGAGGGAGCAAGAAAGATCCAGGAGGGAGAAGGAGAGAGAATATAAAAACCGGGAAGATGAAAGGAGATACAAGGTGCGTGAAAAAGAGTGGGAAGCGAAGGAGAGAGAAAGGGAGCATAGGCGAAAGAGAGAGCGAGAAAGAGAGAAAGAAAAGGCCCAGGAAAGGAAGTGGGGAATAATGGATCAAGAACACGATATTGATGATGGATATGGAAAAAAGAGGAAATACAAGACTAGTGATGAGGAGAGGAGACGGAGAGAAAGGGAGAAGGATGAGGACTTGGCTGACAGATTAAGGGAGGAGGAAGAAGTTGCTGAAGCTAAAATGATTGCCGAGGAAGAAAAGCAGAAGAATCTCCATGAAGCATCGATTGTTGCATCTAGTCAACCAGCTAATGGATATGAGAAAGCTGATTTGCCAAACGATACCAGCTTTGGGAACCAGGATAATGCTGTTGATCAGATCATTAACCACAAACCAAGTCATGAGACTTATGAAGGTGAATCGTTTAATTGAATTTATGATTCAGTGTACTCTTACCCCCTTTATCTTGTTTTTGTATTTAAAATGCTTCTTTGTAAATAGCAGGTGAAGAAGTTATGAACAACGGTGTTAATGACGAATCTGATACTTTATCTAATGCGATGGATACAAGGCAAAATAGTAATGCACCCACTAGAAAGTTGGGATTTGGTCTTTCAGGGTCTGGAAAACGAGCTGCAGTCCCTTCTGTATTTAAGGAGGACGAAGACGAGGATGCTCACAAGGATAAGAAGATGAGACCCCTGGTTCCAATTGACTACACAACTGAGGAACATGAAGGAATCCAACCTTCTACCCCTGAAGGCCCATCCGCCAACATTCCAGCGTCTGACTATTCGAAGCGCATGTCGTCTGCGAATGCTAAAGAAGAGAAAGCAGATGTAGAAAAGGAGAAAGGCAGACGATCTCATGATAGATCTAGCCACAGAGATCGAAGTAGACATGCAGAAGAGAATAATAGCATACGTGAAGAGAGCAGAAAGGATAGTTCTGATAGAGAGAGATCTAATAAAACAAAGACACAAGAAACGCAAAAGCTTCTGGATGCAAAGCAGTTGATTGATACAATTCCGAAGACCAAAGATGAGTTGTTTTCATACGCGATAAATTGGGGGGTCTATGATCAGGTAACCATGACATCCATTCTCAGGCTCTTCTTTTTTTATGTGCATTCCTAGCTAATTGTCATTATATAGTTTGTGTTTGCTGCTCGTATTCAAAGCATGGCATATTATTCTCAAACAGAGGGTTTAAAGAATCATTACGGACCTGACTCAGTTTGACGAGAATTTATTAGAAAAGCATATCTGATGATATGCTATATTGCAATTTGAAGATTAGAATATATTAATTAGGCCTCTCAATGAACATGAATGTTTAATGTACACAAACCTGAGTTTCTACTATGATTGTTTATGTTATCAATTGTAGGGTATCCTTCTGACCAAATAACTTTTTACAAGAATATTAGTAGTATTATACACTATGAAATAGTAGTATGTTTCTTATCCTGAAAGACTCCGTTTCTCTATTAATCTAATTAGCTCTATAGTTTAGGAGGACCCATTGATTAATCTTTTGTTAGCTGGTTAAATTATTTCTAATTGGGGTCATTGGTGCAGCAAGCAGTTTTTTTGAATTATCAATGCAGCATATTTATCCTTAAACTCTGCCTTGGTACTTGTATAACCTACAGTTTTTAGGACTGATTATATATATTTGTTCTTGACAGAATTCGCTGCAGGAGAAAATGAGACCCTGGATATCGAAGAAGATCACTGAGTATTTGGGAGAGGAAGAAGTTACACTTGTGGACTACATTGTGTCAAGCACCCAAGAACATGTTGATGCAGGTGAGATGCTTGAAAGACTACAGACTATATTGGATGATGAGGCCGAGATGTTTGTGCTGAAGATGTGGAGAATGCTCATCTTTGAGATTAAGAGAGTAGAGAACGGATTAGCAATGAAGTCGAGAACCTGAGCTAATTGCAGAGCGTAATTTGGTGCATGAAAACCCGAATTGTCAAGACAAGACAGGCCTGTCTTTTTTTCTCTTGCCCTCTTTTCTTTTCGGTTTCTTCTTGGGATTTAGTAATGAATCTTTTTGTACGATGCTTTTATGTCACCATCTTTATTCTTCACCAGATAAGCTTAGCTGCTTAGGTGCAACGCACAATAATCAAGTAGATTCATGATTGTAATTTCCCCATGTTTTTTTTCTTTTTCCTGGTGACCTTTTCACAAGGGTGCATTGGGGAAAAACGGAACACAAACACTTCTTGATCAATATAGCTAATTAGCTATATACTGTCAAAATTTTAACCCATGTGTGTTTCCTAGATTTATGATCCTACCTATACTTTGTAATACGCACACGGTGAATTCAATTATGTGCCAAACCAATATGTGGAATTTGCACATATCTCTCCTGTTGTGGATAGTGGCATCTCGTAGCAGTAATAACACAAACCAAATTAGAAAAGAATTTTCATTGCTGGAAAAACATATCTGCTGTCGTTGCTCGTCACATTTACTCATTTAGTCTCATTCGTCATCAGCAAGCCAAGTAAAACAGAGTAATTCTTATGTAACTTTGTATACAGAGCAAAACGCTTAAACGACTGTAGGACATTTGTCCCTTCAAGCTGTACCGAAACATTACTCTATGCTAAACAATTCCCGGTAGTATTGTAAAAATGAGATTGTGATTTATCACCGTTCACACCCTCTGCGGTAAAGATTATTACTACTACTATTCTGGGGTAGGAATAGGAGGTGAAAGAGAAGCTGTAGATTAAAATCTCCGGTTTATATGTTTCGGATTCCTGAGACGTCTCAGAAAATACAAATTCTAGGACGAAAAGGTTTCGAATCAAGGTTAGCATGTAATTTTCGTTGTGTTTCACTAAGATATGAAACCATTAACCATGCCTGCCACAAACCTCAAAATTTACCAGTTATATATGGTGTAGTACATATTTTACAAAAGCACCCAGTTAAAGTTTTCAATAATTTAAGATCTATACACTGCAAGGATATTTCACATTAAGAACAAAAGAATCGCTTTTAATACAATCATACAAATACAATTTCTGCAGAGTGCTTCAACAAAAACACAGAAGCATCATCATCTGTGACTAGCCCTTACAAAAACTGAGCTTTCAGTCACAACAGAAATCATCCAAGCAAAAAAAGATGAACAAAATAAAACATTCACAAGACAAGCATCCTACACAATGTGTATGTACATGCAGATGCTTGTGTGTATATAATACATGTAGTGGTAATACCTAAAAATTGATTACCACACGTGAACAAAGTGTTCTTGAGGACGACCCATCAATCCTGTAGAGCTCTTTTCATTGTAGGCATGGAGGATTCTGATGAGTGAGCTTGCTTTCTTGCTTGAACGAGACGTTCCCCCGGTGAGTAGTGAATACAAAACCACCATAAGCGACGGGTTCCTTACTAAAATTGGAACCACATCTGCTCCGTCATTCATGCACAGGGATAGCAACAGTGTGACGCAGTACTCATTCGTCGCTCTTGATCCTGAAGAGCACAGAACTTGGATAATTACAGGCAGAGCTCCAGCACTGACGATAGCCATTGCCCCATCAAGTTTCTCGGCGAGTGTGGCTAATACGGCTATTGAATCTGTTATGAGCTCGTCACTTTCGGAAGATCTCAATAGATCCACCACCAATGGGACTAGCCCGGAGGATAGTACCCGCCAGTGGTTCTCGGGGTACATAAGAAGCCCCAAGATAGAAACCAATGCATTCTTCTTGGCTCGGCCTGGCCCATTTTGTATCAGGTCCAGAAGCCCCGAAATAGAACCCGGGAGTCTCCCAATTCTGATTCGGTACTCTTCAACTGAAGCAAGATAGAACAATGCACCAGCCGCGTGCTGACGAGCTTCGATCTTTAGCCCATTGTTCAAAAGATCGAGTATGAGATCCAGCCCGCCACTCTCTACGATGATTCTTTTGCTTTTCGAGTACTTTGAGAGATTAAGCAGTGCAGCCATCGTGTGCTCTTGAGCTATCGGATTGTTTACACAGAGCATGCCCAGGAGAGGCCGGATAGCATCAGCTTCAACCAAACAAGACCGGTTAAAAACACTTGTTTTGGTGAGGAGACGAATCTCAAAAGCAGCTTTGCACCGTTCATCATTCGCTCCAGCCACAAGCCTGCCAACAAGAAAATTAGCAAGCAGTGTCATGGCTTGCTCAGCTGCAATACTACCTGCACCAGTTAATGACTTCCTCACGTCACGGCTCTGCCCTCCCGATTCAGGAAATGGGATTCCGTTCTCATGACAGTACTGCTTAATAAGCTTCTTCACTGCAAGATTTGGGACCAGATCTATGCAGATCAGCCGCTCGCCTGTCTTGGGACAAGTGTGGTTACCAGACCCGAACCATTTCAGAATCGAAGACCGTTCATACGTGTGACCAGTTGATAAAGTAACAGGATCAGTCATGATTTCCAAAGAGATTGGACACCTGAAATCATCAGAGTTCAGTCCCATGATCACCACCTCATGACTCCACCCCTGAAACTTCCCACTAGTCACAGAGTCATTTTCGCAAACAGTACATCTACAATAAACCATGAACGCCATCAAACTACTGAGAAATCCCACATCCCTTTTCACATCATTAGAACTCTCAACCCCAATCTCACTCTCCAAGAACCTAACTTCTCTATTGCACTCATACCAGCTACCAATCCCCAAATACTCAACAACCCTTTCAAAATCAACAGATTCTGGAGCAATCCCTTTCTCAAGTTGATCCAAAATCCGAACAACCCTTCTCCAAACTCTAACAGCATCCTTCTCCACTTCAAACCTCCCTTTCAAGGCTTGCTTCCTCACCAAATCCACCAGCTCCTGGACCTCATCAGACTCCATCAAAGGCAGAACATCCAAAGCTACCCCAATAGCCCTGATAAAAACCCGAAAATGCGTCGCGACGATCTCCGATTTCGACAACATCCACAGCCTGGCATCCTCCCTAGCACAGTCCTCCAAGAGGAAATGAACCTTCTGGAAGGTGAAATGGAGCTCAGAGAAGCTTAGCAGCATGGAATCATCTGATTTTGTAAACCCATTTCGAATTTCTTCAAGCAAAACAACAAGAGTCTCGATCAAACGGATCGAGTCTCTTGCATTTCTCTTGTTGGTGAAAAAGGTAGCTGATTTGAAGCCGCGTATAGTGTGGCCTAAGGTGATCAGTGAATTGAGAAGGCTAGAGAGAGAAACGGATTCGCAAGGACGAACTGCCGGAAAATTCAAAATCCGGCGGGTAAATTCATTGCAATTGTTTATCATTGATTTACAGGAAAGAAAGAAAGATACAAAAGGAAAATATGCAAGAAGAATGAAGAAAAGAAAAGAAAAGAAGTTTTATGGACTGAAAGTGTAAAAAGTTTGAAATTTGGTGGTTTGTGTGTGAAATGTGTGTGTTGTGTTTGTTTTGATTTGGAAATTTAGTGGGTATATATAGAGGTTGTGATTTTCGAAATTTGGGAATGAAGAAAGGACACGTGGAAGCATGTGAATGGGTTGACTTCTAGGAAGGAGATGAGCAAGGTCATGGGGAATTTATATACATTTTGGATAGAATTAAAATACTCGAGTTTTTAAAGCTATATTAAAGTTTATTTTGAAATACAATATAACAATTACAATTAAAATATTTAGTCCAGGACAAATTTTTTCATCAATAAATCTCTAATCATTCTCTATACAGAGAGATTAATCATCCATTTCGGGGATCGAACCCGTGACCTCTTAGGTACGTAGTATACCAGCTTGCCACTCGGCTATATTAGAGTTAAACATAAGAGTTACATCAGTTTTGATCTTGTTTAGGAACTAAACGATGACTCAAATAACATTATGAGCAATCAAATAATATTAAAACATCATATATACACCCCCTATAAAACAAACCTACAAAATCGTATAAAATTTTAACTCTATACGAAACATAAATTTTCACAACTCAAGTAAAATTTAGTTAATATTCACAAGTTATATCTCAATTAAAGTTTCGTTCAAACAGTACATTAGTGATTACTCTCGGTCCAATATAAGTTGTTCACTCCTATCATTTTGATCGTTTCATTGAAGTCGTTCACATTTATTTCTTTATGGTCTTAGGAAAAAAAATATAATTTGTAATTTTTCAATTACTTCCAATAAAGTTAACAAGTAAATAAAACTAACTGCTAATAAGTTATAAAGTAATCCCACGTATAATATATAATGCTACACTACTATTATTCTCATCATTTTACATGTCGAAGAATAAAGTTGTATTAATAAAATTATAAAATAACTCCATAAAATCACTTATGATTTTGAAACCGTTTTAATAAAAGATTTACGTGGTATTGAGACAAGAATAATTAAAAGAAAATTAAGTAGTGAAGATAGTACATTTTCATTTAAGGAAATGTAAACGTTTTAAAAAACGGTTCAAAGGACAAATTGTAGAATATTTTAGTGATTTGAAGAGAATAGGGTCTTGCGCGTGGTGGTGCGGGGATTAAGGGGTGTGGCTAGCTCATGGGTGGAAGGGTCCACGAAGGATCCGGTGCAGCCGACACACCCTGTTGTGTATGCGTTGGAGTATAGTACGAATAATTGGGAATGGAACTATTTGTTGTGGCATTTAAGGTTGTTGCCTTTCTCTATAGGGCTCTAACATTACTTGTTTATAGGGACTTGAATGTTGTGATCTGTTGGCACGTGAAACCATTGAATCTTGTGCTAGGGATAATACTCCTGCCTACTATAACTATTCCATCATTTTATTTTTCATTTTTTTTTTTTTATATTAAGCATCATTCATAGTCATTTAGTCGTGACTAAGTACACAGCTGCCCACATTACATGTAACACTACGGGAGCTTCAGAATATCAAGATCCGAGTTTAAAGCAGACAATCCATGGGGGGCAAGAATCCTATACATAGTACTAGTGTTTACAAAAGATTTACAATAAATATACTAGTTATGTTGAACCAGCTGATGCTAGTGTCTCCAGGCCACCGGTTCCTTCATGTTGAAACAAGAAAGTTGTGGAGTAGATTGAATTGAGAGATAATTAGAAGATAAAAGAAGAAGAAGAAATTATGTTCTGGTTCTGAAGATGGAAGGATTAAAACGTAATATGTGTGTGAAGAGTCGCATTTCGACTAATGCAGGTGACGTGGCAGCTTCTGGTTGGTTCTCTTCACGTGTTGTGACGTAAGAAGACGGATTCACAAGAGTATAAGTAGAATGGCGTTTCTACTGTAGGTTGTTACATTTTTCTTCATTAACAGAATTAACCGTCATCATCTTCTTCGATTTGTTCTTCATTTTTCGTTATGTTCTTCTCTGCAAGTTTCCTTGATTGGAGCTTGTTGTAATCGACATTGTTGATCAATAAAGAATCTCAAGTTGCTCCCGTGGATGTGCCGAACCACGTAAACACTTGTGTCATTTACAATTTTATGCGTTTTGTGTTTGATTGGAGTTTCAAAGTTATTGATCGAAATCGGAGTATTGTTTGTTATCGATTGTAATTGTACTCAACAATTGGCGCTGTCTGTGGGAAGATCGAATCGATAACTGTAAACAATGGCTTCAATGGCAAAGTTTGATATTGAGAAGCTCACAGAGAAAGTAGATTTCACTTTATGGAAAGTGAAAATGGAGGTTCATCTTGAACAACAAGGTTTGAATCACGCATTGCTAGGAGATGCTGGATTCTCAAAAGAATGTGATGATGCTGAGAAGAAACGCATCATTGGTAAAGCTCGGAGCACTGTGATTCTTTCGCTAGGAGATAATGTCTTAAGAGAAGTGATTAAAGAGAAAACTGCAAAAGGAGTATGGGACAAGCTTGAATCTTTGTATCATGTAAAAACATCTGCAAGCAAGATGCGCATGAAACAAAAATTCTTCTCATACAAGATGAGATATGATAGATCAATTATTGAACAACTGGATGAGTTCAATAAGTTGTGTATGGAGCTTGAAGCATTGGATGTTAAGGTGCAAGATGATGATAAGGCAGTTATTCTGTTGAGCGCACTACCTAGGAGCTATGAGCATTTTATTGATGCAATTGTGATGACAAAACCAGATGATTTGAAAGCTTCCAATGTTGAGAAAGCATTGAGGAACAAGCTTGATCAGAAGAACACTGGAAGTCAATCAGATTCAGTTGCTGAGAGTCTAGCTATCAAGAATGCATGGAATAGGAATCAAGCTATGAAGAACAAGAAGTTCAAAGCTCAGAAGGATTCCATGAATGAAACTGGTGACAACACTGAGAAGAGAAAGTGTTTTCACTGCAAGAAACCTGGACATTTAAAGAAGAATTGTTTCCTCCTAAAGAGAGAAAAGAGGAATGCAGGATCACAAGCTCAAGGTGGAGCACCTACAACAGATCTTGCAGAAGCTTCTAATGTCTATGATGAGGCTGAGGTACTTTCTATTACTAATTCCAGCTCTGGTTTAAATTGGTTCTTAGACCCAAGATGCTCCTTTCACATGTGTCATATTAAAGATTGGTTTGAGAGTTTTAAATATGAGCACAGTGGTAGTGTTTTACTTGGAGATGATCATGCATGTGCCATTATGGGAATTGGTAATGTCAGGATTAAAATGCATGATGGAGTTGTTAGAATCCTAACAGGTGTGAGGTTTATACCTGATTTAAGGAGGAATCTTATATCTCTTGGTACTTTAGATAAAATGGGATATAAGTATGGATCAGAAAATGGTGTCATGAAAGTGTTTGAAGTTGATATACCGGTGATCAAAACTGATCTCAGGAATGGTTTGTACTATCTTCAAGGTGAAGTTGTGAATGGTCTGTCAGGTGTTGTCTCGACTGTGCCAGTGAATTTTAAAATACAATTATGGCATAAGAGACTAGCACACATAAGTGAGAAAGGTCTCAGGGAGCTAGCTAAACAGAATTTGCTATGTGGAGATCAAATCTCAAAGCTCAATTTCTGTGAGAATTGTGTACTAGGGAAAGCATACAAGTCAAGTTATGATACAGGCAAACACACCACTAAAGCTATTCTTGATTATGTGCATTCAGAATTATGGGGACATGCTAGTGTTGAAACTCTACATGGTGGAAGATACTACATGTCCATTATTGATGATTTCTCCAGGAAAGCTTGGGTTATAATATTAAAATCCAAAGATGAGGCATTCACTAATTAAGTTCAGACATTGGTTAGGTGAAGTTGAGAATCAAACTGGGAGAAAATTGAGATATCTCAGGACGGATAATGGTTTAGAGTATCTGTCAACTGAATTCAATGATTACTGCAAATCTAAGGGGATCATCAGGCATAGAACAATACCAGGTACACCAGCAGAATGGAGTTGCTGAGAGGTATAACAGGACAATACTTGAAAGAATAAGGTGTATGTTAATCAGCTCAGGGCTTAGTAAAAGATTTTGGGGAGAAGCAGCTAATACTGCATGCTATCTTATAAATAGAAGTCCTATATCTGCTCTGAAGTTTAAAACACCTGAAGAGATGTGGTCTGGTCATGCATCTAAATATGATCACTTAAAGATATTTGGTTGTCTTGGTCTGGTGCATGTTAAACAAGACAAGCTTGATGCTAGGGCTATGAGATGTGTATTTCTTGGGTATCCTACTGGTGTTAAAGGGTACAAACTATGGAGTATAGATCAAAAGAAATGTATATTGAGCAGAAATGTAATTTTCAATGAAGAAAACATGCCACTCAAACCTACAGATGGAGCTAACAAAGAGTTGCTTGTGTCTCCCATTGATGAGGCATCTGATGGAGTATTCTCTGATTAAGTTCATGATGATATCAAGGTTGAGGTGGAGCCTATTAATGACACACAAGATTCTGACACTCAAGTTTATAATGAAAATGACATATCTACAGGTGATATTAATCATTCAAATCATCAGATCATTGAGAGAGTAAGAAGATCAACTAGACATGCACATGATATGTTTGGTTTTGGTAGAGTTGGTCAATTTTACATAATTTCTTATGCTCTGAGCATAGCTGAAGATATGTGTTACCCTGAACCAAATAGTTACACAAAACCTGTATAAGGAAAAGAGAAACACCACTGGTTAAATGCAATTAAAGAAGAGCTTGAGTCTTTACACAAGAACAATACATGGAGTATTGTCTCAACACCTAAAAATTCAAAGTTAGTGGTATGCAAATGGATATTCAAGAAGAAAAATGAGTCTGCAATTGGTGGATCTGTGAGATTTAAAGCTAGACTGGTAGCTAAAGGATTTACTCAAAGAGAAGGGATAGATTATAATGAAATATTCTCTCCAGTTGTTAAGCATACTTCAATCAGGATTTTGTTGTCTCTAGTTACTCAATTTGGTTTATATCTACAACAGATGGATGTGAAGACAACATTTCTTATATATACATATATATATGAAGATACCTAATGGATTTAAAGGGAATAATGCAATCATTAAGGCATGTTTACTCAAGAAATCTCTGTATGGTCTCAAGCAATCACTAAGGCAATGATATAAGAGATTTGATGAGTTTGTTACCTCTGTGGGGTTTATGAGGAGCTGTTATGACAGTTGTATCTACCATAAAGGTGATCAGAACACAGGTTTTCTATATATGTTACTGTATGTTGATGATATATTGATTGCTGGCAAATGCAAGTCCATGATTGATCAAGTAAAAATAGATCTCAATAAAGAATTTGAGATGAAGGATCGTGGATATGCTAAGAGAATATTAGGTATGGATATTTGCAGGAGCATTGATCAAAGAGTTACTACACTTACTCAGATGAGTTATTTGACTAAAGTGTTGCACAAATACAAGATGCATGAGTCTAAGCAAGCATCAGTTCCTATTAGTCAAAGTGTTAAAGTCTCAGCTACACAATGTCCAACTACTGAAGAGGAAATTCAGAGAATGGAAATAATACCATATGCTAGTGCAGTTGGAAGCATCATGTACACGTGTTGCAGGCCTGATTTGGCTTATGCTATGAGTGTTATCAGTAGGTTCATGAGCAATCCTGGATATACTCATTGGGAAGTAGTTAAAGGTGTATTGAGATTCTTAAAGGGAACTACAGATCATGGTTTATATTTCAAAGTTGCAGAGAATACTGATCAACCATTAGTAGGTTATGTGGATGCAGATTTTGCAGCTAATCCATATACAATAAAATTTAATACAGGTTATGTATTTACTCTTTATGGGACAATAATCAGTTGGAAAAGTTCTCAACAGTCTGTGGTGTCCTTATCTACTACTATGGCAGAGTTTATTGCACTTACAGAAGTAATCAAGGAGGCTTTATGGCTTAAATGCTTATTAAAGGAGCTTGGTTATAATCAAGATTGTGCTACTATTTTATGTGACAATCAGAGTGCTATTCAGCTAGCAAAACATCAAGTGTATCATGAGAGGACTAAGCACATTGATGTGAGGTTGTATTACATCAGAGATGTCATTGCTGAAGGAAGTATTAAAGTAGAGAAGATTCACACTTCTGTGAACATGTCAGATAGCTTGACAAAAGCTGTGCCAATTGCTAAGTTTCAGTTGTGTTCTTGATGAAAGTGCAGAAGGGTTTGCTCCAACCTTAAGGAGTGTCTTAGAGTTAATCAGAGAGGAATTCAATCTAAGGTGGATATTTGTGGAGGAGATTGAATTGAGAGATTAGAAGATAAAAAGAAGAAGAAATTATGTTCTGGTTCTGTTATGGTTTTGAAGAAGGAAGGATTAAAACGTAATCTGTGTGTGAAGAGTCGCATTTCGACTAATGCAGGTGACGTGGCAGCTTCTGGTTGGTTCTCTTCACGTGTTGTGACGTAAGAAGACGGATTCACAAGAGTATAAGTAGAATAGCATTTCTACTGTAGGTTGTTACGTTTTTCTTCATTAACAGAATTAACCGTCATCATCTTCTTCGATTTGTTCTTCATTTTTCGTTCTGTTCTTCTCTGCAAGTTTCCTTGATTGGAGCTTGTTGTAATCGACATTGTTGATCAATAAAGAATCTCTGGTTGTTCCCGTGGATGTAGGCATTTGCCGAACCACGTAAACACTTGTGTCATTTACAGTTTTATGCGTTTTGTGTTTGATTGGAGTTTCGAAGTTATTGATCGGAATCGGAATATTATTTGTTATCGATTGTAATTGTACTCAACAAAAGTAAAAATTGAGCATATGTTTGAACAATTAACTTGCTAATAATCACCTGAATTGCTAATTTCGAGTCCATTAAAGAGTGGTCAATTCTACAGTGTTGTGGCTTGTAGGATGCAGCTGGATCTTTGTGATAGATACAAATACAGTCTATATAGCTAGTTGGTCTCTAACAAGAATAATTAGAGAGCAATTATGAATAGTACTGAATAATTACAATCCAGCTAGCAAAACCATGACTTCGCATGTAACGCATTCGATCTGAAGGAGTGGTATAAATCCTTCTAAGGTCGTGGAAGGATCGTGAAGATAGGAATGGTTCATTAATTATTTGGTACTACTACCAATATTATATCCATAAATGTCAACTAAAATGAGCAGGCAATAATAATGAAAAGGATAATTACATAAATACCCTAAGTATATGCTAAATTACACATAGACCCGAGCCACGTTAAAATATCCTCTTTTAAACCCTGTCTTAAAAGTCAATATAGTGAACGTCAAATAAGGGTGAAGTGACCATTGCCAATATCATATGTCTAGAAAAAAAATTAAGAATAATAAAAAAATTAAAAAAAAGAAAACACTAATATTTTTTTTTACCTATATAGTCGTTAATAACGTTGTCTTTTAATTGTGGGATCTAAAATTATATTATAATAAAGTTTAGATTTATCATGTAATTTAACATATGTCTCAATTATTACAGTATATATATAAGTGGACAACTATTGGAATTGTCCAATTGAGTACTTAATTTAATTTAAATTAAACTCATTTGTAATATATTAGACTTTAATTACAAAAAATAATATGTTTTAATCAATCAAATTACAAGCCCTAATTCAATCTCAACAAAATCAATGCATCATAAAAAAATAATCTTCTTTCTCCATTTAAATTTTAAACACTAATTCAACCTCAACAAAATCAAATCATCATTAAAAAAATCAATCTATCTTCTCCAATTAAATTTTAAACCCTAATTCAACCTAACAAAATCAATTCATCATTAAAAAATAACGATAACAATCTTTATGCTTCATCTTCTCCAATTAAATTAAAACATATCAACTCAAACATTAATTCAACTTTAGAAAAAAAAGGAAATTCATTATCAGAAATAACAATATTACTTGTCTTCGTATACATTTTTTATAACTATAACTATGTGCCACAATAACATAGTGTGATCTCACATTCCTAGTATTTATATAATTGTCGAAGAAAGAGAAATCGAATCGATGATATTTTTTGTTAGATATAGCAAGACTGAGTCAGTTTTTTGCTGGGAGTGGAACACTAACATGCGCCAATTAAATTTCAATTTTCCTAAGAAAGAGAGGCCTCTCATTATTTAACGTGCTTTGTTGTTTTCATATTCTTGAATCTTAAACCGACCGGCACTGGTCGTGGCCGTGCTTTACATGCAATTTTGTCCATCATATTTCCATGGCATAAATGCTACTGGATACTGGTTTACAGGGCGGATCCAGGATTTTAACCTTGGGTACGAAATTATATATATGAGGTTTTTCCGAGGGTTGGGAGGCGAAATCCAAAATTTTCAAAAATATTACCTATAAAACAAAAGGGAATTCAAATTTCTTTTTGCCCGAAGGGTGTTCAGCCTATTTGGTTTAGTCTTAGTCTAGATTGGAATCGGAGAGGACCCACGATTTAAAGTTCGAAGGGCTAAATTATACGAGATTATTTTGGAGGCTTATGAGGGGATGGTAAACTCTTAAATTGTCGAATATATTACATATGATTTTTAAAAATTAAATTTAGAGGAGTACCTCATGACTCCACCCCTCATAGTGGCAATTGGCAAAGCTAGTAAAACTAGTGAAACTCCACACAACATTAATGAGTTTAGCATTAGTAATAAGTATTCTTTTTTATTCGACTCGACTTGTTAATGCTTAAACTTTCCTAGATACATTTATACTTTATTCTTTACTCTACTTAGGCTATGTTCTTTTCAACTGAAATTTACTGAACTGAACGGAACTGAACTGAACTGAATAAGTTTTCAGTTGAAGAGAACAGAACCTTACTTATGTAGCGCTGTACATCTAATGTGAACCAAAATAGTAGTGGTAATTACTTGATATCACCTTGTTTGTTGTATGCTTTGTCATTTTTTGATTTGGTTTAGTTTCATTAGATCTTTTTTTTGTGATTCATACATAAAATTGATTTTGGCTAGAATTCTTCCGCAAAATTTTCCCCAGTTGCCTATGACGTGCCGTATAATGTTGTGTTGGATCCACATCCATTTGAGTCCAACAGATTGGCTTAGTCCAAAGAAAAAATGAGACGCCATATCCAGTCCGAAGCAATTGGATTTGATATCAATGGACCAGCAGACTGTCATTTTGGGCTCAGCTAGCTACCTGCTGAGCTGCAGGTCCAATGAATGACAACTTAAGCCCGGATGCAAGCTCAAGGGCTCAAAGCCCAAATGATCACACTACAGGTCCAACGATTGACAACTTAGTCCTGTTAATAATGATCTGCATCACTTCTCCACGAACCTGAATAATAATGTAAATTAACCTGTCAGAGGCACCCATTATTAACCTATGAATATATTGATGATTAAACATTAAAACTAATATTAACATTATACAATCTTTTGTGAGATACCAAATCTCAGGAATACAGAACCGATCAAATTTTTAAATACAAACATCATATGTCCAGTTTCAAATTTATTGTCAATATATATACATTACTCTACATCATTTGTATTACTTAACATGTAATGTCCGTAGTTATTATATAATATTCGTAGTTAAACATGTGATATTGATAAATATTCCCTATTCTCTCACAAAAACTTTGTCTATTATATCAAGATTCAAGAGTGAGATTTGTTGGTACCCATGTAAGAAAACATATCCCAATTCTCCTGAATAATATATGACAGCAAAGGGATCAACCTTCTTCTTCATCAAGTGCACATTCTTTCTAGCTGGAGAATCAGATCACTAAATCTCACAGTAAGATTCTAGACTCACATACATGCTTAAAATGCTAATTAGAATATAATCGAATTCGTTAGATATTAAATGTCGACTAATCAACATGACCCTAAGAAATTCTAAACAAATAATCAACTGAATAATTGCTTGCTGAGCTTTTAGAGGATTTTAAGTTGGTTCTGCTCTAGGAAAAAGCCTGGAAGATACTAATAGTAATACCTGATTTTTTTTCCTACACTACAACATAATGTAATGATTACTGGTGTTGAGTGTGTTATAACAGAGCAACATATAATCGCTTGGTATAACATTTAAAATATTATGAGTCACTACCCCATATTGTGTTCTGAATGTGAAACCGTACCTCAACATAATTTGTATGGTAGTTATTACAATTTACCGATACATACATACATATGTATGTATGTATGTATGTATGTATGTATATACATAAAGTCCCCGGGGAGAGTATTAGTTAATTAAACAAACTTGATTTTGTAGTAAGTTTTGATTCTGGTAGACACGCATATAATTCCTTGGATAGGTGTGTAATACGATGTCTGAATTAGCTTTTACGAAATCAAGCCAGTAAGATTAATGAATAGGTTTTTTGGGAACAATATGGCTTCTGCCTCATCATCTGTACCAGATACTAATGAAAATGTAGTATCCACTATTGAAAATACTTGGGAAGATAAATATTTGGGAAAAATGTTAATCTTCCTGAAGCTTGGTTGCTTCCTTCTGGAACAATACCAAGATCCCAACTAATAGAAAATACTGAAATAGAAAATATAGTAGACCACCCAGATGGAGGGGTTAGTATAAGATTTAACAGACAAAGTTCTATGTCATTTAGAGATTATAGCTCACAGAGAAATAGTGAATATTTATTTCGGAGTAATTCCCATAGAAATTCTTTTAGTATTTTTGAAAGAGATAGACATAATTTTCAAGGAGTTAAAACACATAAAAATTAATGTTGCCCAACCAGTTTATACTTCACAAGGCTTTAGTGATAGCACAAATGATTTAGAACAACAAGAAGAGGATAAACCAACTTCACCAAATCTGTCAAGCATATACGTTTTGACAAAAGAATTTTGTATAGAAAAGAGTTTGATAAAAAAGATTTTATGAGTGACGAAAACAAACAAGAAAGAAAATGGTTCATGGAAACATTCTCTGAAAAACAAAGGAATGTCATAAGAAACAGTTGGTATGAATTTATGGTTACTACACAAAATCATATACCATTTTTTACTTATTTTTTTCAAAAGTATGATAAACTTTCAGTTTTAACCAAAACAAAATCTTATTTTACAAAGAAAGCTGGCTCAAGTATCTCACATGAATTTCCACCTTTAGAGACTGTAAGAACAAAGGTTTTAGCAGATGTCATAGATTGTACGCCAGTTCTTACTGACAACAAAGAAGATGAGTCAGGAATGAAACAAAGGAATTACACTAATATAAGTTTACATTGTCTGAGAAAACAATTAGAAAGAATAGAAGATAGTATAGAAAAGAAATTAGGTAGCCAATCTCCAGTTGAGACAAATTTAGCATCCTCAAGTAAAGAACATACCTCACCAGATAAACAGATACACAGATTTCCTTTTAAAATCAATGAGTATAAACCTAAGTTAACAGAAACAGAGATTCTTCAGAAAATAAATTCCAAGTTAGGAGATTTGAATTTAGAAAAATTAAATACTTTAAAAAAATCATTAGAAACTGTCCATTCAGGTGATGAGTCTGAAGATAGTAATCATATTTTTCCTGTAGAACACAAAAATTTCTATCCTATACCCACTCCCCCAGACATCCAGTTAGAAGAAACACATACTCAAAGGACTTTTAATGGGTCAACAGTTTACGAGTGGAATATAGATGGGTTAGCAGAATATCAGATTATAAAAATTTGTCAAGAAATGGTAGTCATATCAAACATATATGGAAATAGAATGGATCAAGTTGATTGTGCAAAAACTTTAATTTTAGGATTTAATGGACAATTAAAAGGATGGTGGGATAACTCCCTTACACCATTAGAACAAAATGTAATATTAGATAGTATTAAACAAGATGACAATGGAATACCAATTCTAGATGATAATAATAGACAAATTACTTCCCTCATTTACACAATTTTACTCCATTTTGTTGGTGACCCTAATTGGTATAGTGAAAGAAATACTGAAATTTTACAAAATCTAAAATGTAGAAAGCTTCAGGATTTCAAATGGTACAAAGATGTTTTCCTTACAAAAATTTATGAAAGGGATGATCCGAATAATTATTATTGGAAAGAAAAATTTATTTCAGGATTACCAAAGTTATTTGCGGAAAATGTAAGAGAAAAGATTAAAAACATCAATGGAAATATAGAAACAATGCCATATGGAGAAATTATAAACCAAATAAATCTGACCGGATTACAAATTTGTAATGATTTAAAATTAAAATCCCAGCTAAAGAAACAAAATATGGTAAGTAGAAAGGAATTGGGAAGTTGGTGCGAACAGTTTGGTTTTGATAAAATCAAACCCCCAATTCATAGCCATGACAGAAAACCTTACAAAAGAAAATATCCCAACAAAAGGGTCAATAAGCAAGATTACAAACCAAATAATAAAAATAGTTTTTATAAGAAAAAAGAAAGATTTTATAAAAAAGAAAGAGTCCCTCTAGACAAAATAATATGTCACAAGTGTAAGACACCTGGACATTATGCCAACACTTGCAAGGTAAGGCAAAAGATACAAGAATTAATTTCAGACGAGCAATTAAAAAATCAGCTTTTCAATATAATTTCTGAAATAAGTTCTGATGAAGAAGGAATAGGAACAGATAAAGAAGATCATCAATTTAATCAGATTCAATCAGATAATGATGAAACTTCTGATGATTCAGAAGAAGAAGAAGATTCGTGTTACTGTCTCCCTGACCAAATGGGAAAAAGTGTTTGCAATTGTAGTAAGAAACTTTTAGTAATCACAAAACAAAGTCAATATGAATTAATATTTGAAATGATTGATCAGGTCAAAGACCCTCAACAAAAAGATAATTATCTAAATAAATTAAAAGATATGATTTTAGAAAAAGGACAAGAAACTTCTACTTCAAATAAACAAAAAACAGATTTCAAAGACGTAATAAAAACATTCAATTCTCACAAAACAAACAACATCTCTGTTAATGATATTCAACGAGAGATTAAGGAAGTAAAAATAGAAATACGACAATTAAGGCAGGAAAATGAAGAAATGAAACAAGATATTTTAATTTTAAAACTAAAAGATGAATTAAAAGAAGAAAGCATTACCAACAAAGTTGATAATGTAGAAAATAAAGAAGATAATGGGGAATCATTCATAAATGCTCTATCACAAATTACCTACCAAAGATGGTATGTCAAAATTAAAATTGTTATAGGGACATTTACCCTAAAAACAATAGCCTTAATGGACAGTGGTGCAAACATGAATTGCATACAAGAAGGACTGATACCGACAAAATATTTTGAAAAAATAAAAGAAAGGTTATCAACTGCAGATGCAACAAACCTAAAAATAAATTACAAACTTTCAAGTGCACACATTTGCAATGATGGAATTTGTTTCCGAGCAAGTTTTGTTTTAATAAAAAACTTGAACACCAAAGTCATTTTAGGAAACCCATTCTTACAAATGTTATTTCCTTTACACGTAGATAACCAAGGTGTAGGAACTACGGTCCTAGGAAAGAAAATACTTTTTCAATTCCAATATCCAGTAACAACCAGAGATGTAAATCTTTTACAAGAAACTGGATTTTTTCAAAAAATAAAAAATAAGGAAAAACAAATTATGTATCTGAAAGAAGAACTCAGTCATAAAAGAATTGAAGAAAAAATTAAAAGCCCAGTTCTTCAGCAACAAATTTTACTTTATCAAAAGAAAATAGAAAAAGAGGTTTGTTCAGAATTTTCCACAGCTTTTTGGGATAGAAAAAAGCATATTGTAACTTTACCTTATGAGAATGATTTTGAAGAAAATAAAATTCCTACTAGAGCAAGGCCTATACAAATGAACCAGGAATTATTAGAATACTGTAAGAAAGAAATTTCAGAATTACTAAAAATGAAGATTATAAGGCCCAGCAAGTCTCCTTGGTCATGTTTTGCATTTTATGTACAAAAGAATGCTGAACTTGAAAGAGGAACTCCTAGACTAGTTATAAACTACAAACCATTGAATAAAGTTCTCAAATGGATTAGATATCCAATTCCGAATAAAAGTGATTTACTCAAGAGACTTTATAATGCTAAGATATTTTCAAAATTTGACATGAAGTCAGGATTTTGACAAATACAAATTTAAGAAAAAGATAAGTACAAAACAACATTTACAGTTCCGTTTGGACAATTCGAATGGAATGTTATGCCTTTTGGATTAAAAAATGCTTCATCAGAATTTCAAAAGGTTATGAATGATATATTCACCCCTTACACTACTTTTACAATTGTTTACATAGATGATGTTTTAATATTCAGCCAGGACATAGAGCAACATTGGAAACATCTAAATATTTTCTTAAAAGTTATAAAAGAAAATGGTTTAGTTGTCTCTGCAAGGAAGATAAAATTATTTCAAATAAACATAAGGTTTCTAGGACATCAAATTCATGAAAATACTATCATACCCATCCAACGGTCCTTAGAATTTGGAGATAAGTTCCCAGACGAAATTAGAGATAAAACCCAATTACAAAGGTTCCTTGGAGCTTTAAATTATGTAGGGAATTTTTATCCTAATCTAAGACAAGTTTGTAAACCCTTATTTGAAAGACTGAAAAAGAACCCGCCAATTTGGTCAAACAAACATACTGAGATAGTTAGAGAAATAAAAACAAAAGTCAAAACTCTTCCCTGTTTAACCATTTGTCACCCTAATACTCTTAAGATTGTACAAACAGATGCATCAGAATTAGGGTATGGAGGTATTCTTAAACAAATTATTGATAATAAAGAAACAATAATTAGATATCATTCGGGTACTTGGAAGTCAGGAGCACAACAAAATTATTCAACTATTAAAAAAGAAATACTTTCAATAGTCTTATGCATTAACAAATTTCAAGATGATTTGTTAAACCAAAAGTTTTTACTCAAAATTGATTGTAAAAGAAAAGAAGTTTTGACAAAAGATGTACAAAATTTGGCATCAAAACAAATATTTGCTAGATGGCAAGCTATCTTATCTATTTTTGATTTTGATATAGAATTCATAAAAGGAACTGACAATTGTATTCCAGATTATTTGATAAGAGAATTTCTTCAGGGATGGAAGAAAGAAGGTTAGTACCATTGGCAGCAGCAAGCACAAGTTCCGGAAAAAGACCTATGGTAAATTTAGCACAATATGCACAAAGTAAGCCTGAACAAACTTTGTCACCAAAACCATTACAAAATATCCCACAAACAAGGCAACAGACATCTCTGCAGATTGCCAACAAATTTCAACCTCTTATCAAAGTAGCATTAACACCATATCCCATGCCTGAACAATTTCCACCTCTGCACTCAAAATTAGCCACATTACCTACCTACAAACAAACTTTGACACAAACAAAGTCCCAACAAACTTTGACACAAACCAAGTCTCAAATTTCAAATAGAGATGACCAGCCAGATTGTCCCTATTTAAGCACATGACATTTTCACAAAGAATGTGTCATTGAAGATGACTAGTTTCCAGAAAGTTTTCCAAACATTAGATAAGGACAATGCCTCACAATTTACAGAACAAGGTGCTATCATTTCACAATTTATCTTAGTCGACAAATTTTGCAGGATTTATGAAAATCATCAAAAGCCACAACAATATTATGAGGACATCTTAGTCCAGACAAATTCTCTCCATATTCAAAACAAAGTTCCAAAAAACCATCCAGATACCTCATCAGCCATTGGTTATCGAAAAATTTTCATCAACAAAGTTATTAATTTAGCTGATTGGGGAAACCCTTATACTCTGAGAGAGATAAGACCCCATCTTATTTGTAATTATTTTGATTACATACAAGCTTGGACAAAATTCCTCTACAAACAAAATGCAGTCAACTCCATGTCATATTTCTTTTTAATGGGAGAAACTCTACTACCCCCAGAAGAACTTCCTAACTGGTTTCTTGCATGGTGGCATGATTTTGGACCATTACCAGAAATGTTTCCCCACAAAGTTCAAAGATCATTTGAGTATTTTTCGGATAGGTACAAAAAACAAAGTTGTTTTCACAAATACCCCCTGATGATCAATTTCTACAAAGAATTCAATTTAACCTGGATTTTGAGAATCCTACAAAATGTTTGGTATGATGAAAATACCAATTTATATTGGTTAACAAAAGAAGCAGAAGTTAAATGGTGGAACAAAATGGACACCAGTCCATTGGAACTGGACAACATATCAGAATGGTTCAAACTTCATCCAAAGTTTAGCAAACAAATTGTCTCCCCAGAAAAGGTTCAACAAAATGAAGAATTCCTGATGATGAAAAATACCATTCAAATAAGATTAGCACAAGCAAGCTCATTGGATGAGATGAAAGCAATTCTACAAACTGCAAGTGAAGATGAAGGATCAAGTTCCTCGGTCAATTTCGAACAAGACAATGAAGATGATTGTAATGGGATTTTTACTCCCATACAAAGAGGTAAAAACAAGAGGAAATGACAAGATAAATTTCCGACAAACTGCTCAAAAAAGGATAAAGTGAAAGGTAATTTCCCAACAGACTGTTCAATCAAAGAAAAAGGATAAAGTAAGATTCCCGACAGACTGTTCAATCAGAGAAAAATCAGCACAAAATAATAAAATTCGGATGTGAATTGAAGATTTTCAAGTCCACACAGGAACCTGGCATTCCTTTAAATAGGCTTCAATCAGAAGGAAGAAGGCAGAAGAAAAAACACTCAAAAGAAAAGAAATCCCAGAGAAAAAAATGTATTCAGATAGTTTTTTCTTTGTATTGTATTCATCCGGATTCTTTTATGTATTTGTAAAAATTTCACCCAAAAATATTAGCTTAGCAATTTTCAGATTCCTGTAATCCAATCAAATTTCAAGTTTAAGAGTCAGAGTTAAATTCAGAGTTATCTCAGGTATAATTCTGGTTATTTTCTTCATTACTACAGTAATTTTGATTTTTCTACAGTACCTTATTTTCACAATATCTTAATCTTGCCAATTACTTCAACAGTATGTATACCTGTATTTCCGCTATGCATATATATATATATATATATATATATATATATAGGTAAATTGTAATAACTACCATACAAATTATGCTGAGGTCCAAATTATGGGCGTTGTCATTTTATATTGTCGCCATAGTTTATTATATAACGTCTCAGAAAAGCAAAAACCGAAAAAGATACCCTTTTTCATGATTGTTTTTGTAAAAGATGATAGATTATGTAAATATTAGTTAGAATGTTACAAAATCTTCTATAGTGTAAATTAGAGTCTCAGTCTTATTAGATTGATGTAAGTTAGACTACTAGACTTAGTATAACTCTAGCTGTAGAATTTGTATATATATTGAATGAAATCAATGAAGTTGATGACGGAAAACATTCTTTCATGGTATCAAGTTAGGTTTACTAACTTCCGCTGCCAACTTACGTTCTTCTTCTTACTTCCTCTTCATTCGTCCGTCAATCGCTGATCATCGCAAGCTGCCAACTTACGCTCTTCCTCCTCGTCCGTTGCAAGCTGCTGCTCAGCCACCATGTCTGACACCGAACAGACCCCCTCCGCCTCCACTCCGGTTAGGCCGCCGTTCCATTCGGCCCTCACCGTGCCAAACATCAAAAATCATGTTTCTGTTGTTCTTGAGATGGAAAACTCGCAATATGGAACTTGGGCCGAGCTTTTCAATATTCATGCTCGCTCTCACAAGGTTCTTCATCACATCATTCCTCCGCCTAAAGGTAAGGGGAAACCGGCTCCTAAAACCGACGAGGAAATTGATCTTTGGTTGACCATTGATGCCACCGTCCTTCAATGGATTTATTCGACGATATCGAATGACTTGCTGAACACCATCATCGAGCCATGGAGGCCTGGGATCGTTTGAAGGATATCTTCCAAGACCATCAAACATCTCGTGCGATGATTCTCGAGCAAGAATTCACTACAACCCGTATGGAGGATTTTTCTAAGGCCTCCACCTACTGCCAGCATCTCAAGAGCCTTGCGGATCAACTCAAGAATGTTAGGGCTCCTGTCTCCAATAGCCGCCTGGTTCTTCAACTTGTTTCGGGTCTTACTGAAGCTTATAAAGGTGTTGGTACACAGATTCGTCATGCTAAACCTCTTCCTTCTTTTTTCTGAAGCTAGGTCATCACTTTGTCTCGAAGAAAGATTGCGGCAATGATGGCTAATGGTTCTGGCACAGCCTTGGTTGCGACAGGTAATGCTACTCCATAGGACGTTACCAATCCAACCCGTGGCCGAAATAATCAACCCCAGTGCAATAAGTCGGGCTGCAAGGGAAAACAACGAGGTGGCAGCTCTGGTCGCGGTAATTCCCAGATGCAATGGCCCGCAGGACAGTTCGTCCATTGGCAGTGGGTCCCACAGGCTCCGTATGCTGCACCTCCGCCTCCATGTCCGTTCCCAACGGCGCCCTGGTTTCGTCCAACACCTGCCCTTAATGCAAGCAAGCCGCAGCCTGGAATTTTGGGACCCTCTCCGGCCCAACAGGTGTATATAGCTTCGATGGCTCCTCACGGTTCGTTTGTTCCGACTGATATTGAATCTTCTATGCACACTATGACTTTGAATCAGCCGGATCAGAATTGGTATATGGATACCAGGGCGACTTCTCATATGACTTCCTCTAACGGTAATTTCTCATCTTATTCTAATTTGAGCTCTCAAAATACTGGTATTGTTGTGGGAAACAGTCATTCTGTTCCAATTCGTGGTTATGGTCATACTAGCTTGTCTCCCCCGAACCCTCCTTTATCCTTGCAGAATGTCTTACATGCCCCTAAACTCATTAAGAACTTAATTTTCGTACGCAAATTTACTTCTGATAATTCTGTGTCGGTTGAGTTTAATCCTAATGGATTTTCTGTGAAGGATTTTCAGACGGAGATACCCATCATGCGATGTGATAGTTCGGGCGATCTATATCCACTCACCTCCATCCGTTTTCTAGCCACTTCGCCATCCACCTTTGCTACTTTGTCTTCTCCTCTCTGTCATGATCGTTTAGGCTATCCGGGAAAGTTTGTTTTAGATTGTCTTAGACTAGATAAAAGTATTACTTGTGCTAAATCTACTCTTTCTGGCATTTGTCGTTCTTGCATTCTTGGCAAACACATTAAGTTACCATTTGATACTTCGATGTCTAAAACACTGTTACCTTTTGATATTATTCATAGTGATTTATGGACTTCCCCCGTTTTGAGTTCTTTGGGTCATCGCTATTATGTTCTCGGTCGACACCATGTGTGTTTTTGGGTTATCCTACGAATCATAAGGGTATAAGTGTTATGATTTATCATCCCACAAAATTATTATTTCTCGTCACGCCATTTTTTATGGGCATAATTTTCCCTTTTCATCTATACATAACCCCTAACCGGCCTCATATGATTTCGTGGATGATGTACTTTCCCCGTTCTGGCTACATAGTTTGGCTCCTACTGGACTACCCCCTGCGACCCAGTCCAATCCGCCAGCTCTAATACATGGGCCAGCGTCTGCTGCGGCCCAATCCATTCCTTTCTCGCCAGTTCAAGTCCACTCATCTCTCGTACATGGGCTAGCCTCTCCTATAACCCATTCTTCTCCATTGGCCCATTCTCCTACTGGGCTGCCTACTAAACCCCAATCCACCAACCACCCAACAGCCCATCCTCCCCCCGCCTCTTGCCCGGCAACACCAACTTCCCAGTCCATCCCATATAGTTACCCGCATCATGGTATATTCAAGCCCAAATGCCAGATTAACTTGAATACAATGATTACGAAATCCCCTCTACCTCGTAATCCGGTTACTGCCCTTCGTGACCCGAATTGGAAAATGGCTATGGAAGATGAATTCGAGGCTCTTATTAAAAATAAGACGTGGGAGTTGGTACCTCGTCCACCTAATGTCAATATTATTCTGTCTATGTGGATATTTGCTCATAAAGTTAAATCTAATGGTGATTTTGAGCGGCATAAAGCCCGTCTTGTAGGTGATGGTAAGACTCAACAGGTGGGCATTGATTGTGGTGAGACATTTAGTCTGGTGGTCAAACTGGCTACGATACGTATCGTTCTTATCCTTTCATTATCTAAGTAGTGGCCGATTCATCAACTTGATGTCAAGAACGCCTTCTTACATGGAGAACTCAAAGAAACAGTTTATATGCATCATCCTCTGGGTTTCCGAGATCCCGCTCATCCAGATTATGTGTGTTTGCTTCGCAAGTCCTTATACGGCCTGAAGCAGGCTCTTAGGGCTTGGTATATGCATTTTGTAGATTATGTGTCTTCTCTTGGATTTACGAACATCAAATCTGACAATTCGTTGTTCATTTACAAGCAGGGATCTGGTATGGCATACATCTTACTGTACGTTGATGATATTATTCTTACTGCTTCTTCAGATTCGCTTCGATGCTCTATTATGAATCTTCTTGCCTCGGAATTTGCAATGAAGGATCTCGGTCCTTTGAATTATTTCCTCGGTATCGCCATCACTCGCCATAAGGATGATATGTTTTTGTCCCAACGCAAGTATGCCGAGGAGATCATCGACCGAGCTAGCATGTCTTCGTGTAAGGCTTCCTTAACTCCGGTAGACACCAAACTGAAGATTAGCAGCGCATCTGACGCTCTCTACGCTGACCCGACCCACTATCGAAGTTTAGCTGGTGCTCTTCAGTATCTAACTTTCACACGGCCCGATATCTCATATGACGTGCAACAGGTTTTCTTACACATGCATTCCCCCCGAGATGTTCATATGCATGCTCTTAAGCGCATTCTCAGATATATTCAGGGTACTCTTGATTATGGATTGCACCTTTATCCATCTTCGGTTTCTGGTTTATTGTCATACACAGATGCGGATTGGGGGGCTGCCCGGATACACGTCGTTCGACGTCGGGCTATTGTGTTTTTCTTGGCGATAACTTGATCTCGTGGTCGAGCAAACGTCAACCTACCTTGTCTCGTTCAAGCGCAGAAGCAGAATACAGGGGCGTGGCAAATGTGGTGTCTGAATCTTGTTAAATTCGAAATCTTTTGCTGGAATTGCATCACCCGATAGATAAGGCTACTCTGGTCTATTGTGACAACGTCAATGCAGTATATCTTTCCGGAAATCCGGTCCAGCATCAGCGCACGAAGCATATTGAGATGGATATTCATTTTGTTCGAGAACAGGTCGCGCGAGGACAAGTTCGAGTCTTACATGTTCCTTCTCGATTTCAGATCGCGGATATATTTACTAAAAGGCTCCCACAAGTTTTGTTTGAAGATTTCCGGGATAGTCTAAGTGTTCATAAGCCTCCTGCTTCGACTGCGGGGGTGTGATAAATTATGTAAATATTAGTTAGAATGTTACAAAATCTCCGATAGTGTAAATTAGAGTCCTAGTCTTATTAGATCGATGTAAATTAGAGTACTAGACTTAGTATAACTTTAGCTGTAGAATTTGTATATATATTGAATGAAATCAATGAAGTTGATGACGGAAAATATTCATTCAAAACAAAATAGTAGTAATTCATTATTTGTGCCATTCTCTATTAATTAATTTATGCTTTGGCTTGTTCCTGTACATAGCCTTTTGCATAAAGTTTGGGACTACCCCGTTGATTGCCTAATCACAATTCTGGCGGTAGTCTAATTACACCAACCAGCATGTTTAATTGATTGATTTAACTAAGGTCTACTTAGAATTTTTGTCTTTTACGGTCAGCTCAAATATACTCCTCCGTTTAAAAGGTGTACTTAGAATTTTTGTCTTTTACGGTCAGTTCAAATATACTCCTCCGTTCTTTTTAAACGTATTTGCCATTTTAAATTTTTTAAAAAGTTCAACATTTACTTTTCGGAAACTCACCATCTTCAATTATTAATTTTTAAATCACTATGCATGTTTGGCACGCGATTGAAACTTGAATTAAGAATTTTTAAGTGTTTTTAACCAGGTTTTGTTAGCTTTAGTCCCATGCCAAACACAATCGCTATATTTCACATTTTATCTATTATATCTCTTACTTTTTCTATATTTACCATCTACTTGTTATTTTATTTCATTTCTTAAAATTCACACAAAGTAAATGGTTAATAAGACTAGAGGGAATATAATTTTGAATCAAACGAATTTCTTAATCTGGTTAAAAATGAAAATGAACTAATATAAATAATTAGATTGTCCACATCCTAATATGCATTGAAACTTTTTGCAAAGAGCTGGAATTCCATTATAAAATAAAGGAAAAAAGATAACATTATGATACCCAAAGTAGTAGATGGATATGATAATTCATTGTTGATTGGCTAATATTTGGTACCAAATTGGCCAACTGCTTGTCCTAGCCTTACCAATTAACAGCTGTTTGGACTTTGGACCATACAAGTCAACATTAGCAGTTAAAATTTATTCATTAGAATATGATTTTGATCATTTGATGATGACTTTGATAAACTACATGCACATCCTGGTCCATTTTATCCTTGGAGTTATCTTTCACTGACTTGTCACTATTAGTCACTCCAAATTGATGCATGCATATCTGAAGTTTGATCAAAACTTGAGTATGCATCTCAACTACTGATTAATTGAGTCTAGATTTAATCAGTGCGGCCACTAATTATTTGTTCTACTACTAATCAATTGAGTCTAGATTATTTAGATCAGTATAATTGCTAATATTACTATTCGGTTTATATACTGATATGGCAAACCAAAACGAGTTATTTCCAACGCATTTACAACTTACTTGTGGGCACGGGAAATACAACCGGATAACAATTCCATAATGACTTTTTAGAATCTACTCACTTTGTAACCTGGCAGCCATTTCAAAAAGCTGGACAGAGTGAGACATTTCCAAACATTTCACCCTCAGTGCACATGAGGTCCCTAACTACTTTCCAAACCGCTCAAACATCACCAATACAAAGATCAATTTGTGATCTTTGTAGCAAATCAGCCAGCTTGCAACAACTAAGCACAATTTTAAGGTTCCTAACAGTCCAATTCTCCAAACATATATATACCCCAGCATTTCATTCACTCCATATCACAAAACATCATGGCCTTTTCTCATGACAAATTGTTCACATTAAGCATCCTATGCAATCTAGTCTTGGTCCACTCTCGTGGACCAGTTTACACTCCTCCAAATGTCGAGCCCCTGACAGACCGGTTCAATCGGTTATCGATTACTCAGAGTTACAATGTGGGTTTTGGAGGCTCTAATGTTCACATGACCAATAATGGGACCAGTGTTGATCTAATTCTGGACAAGACCACAGGTATGTACTAACATGTCTAGGACAAGAACTTAATTTGTTTCATGTCAGATCATTTTCTTGTTCTTATCTTTCTAAGTGCTTATATCTTGTTCCTTTCAGGTTCTGGATTGTTTTCAAAGAACAAATACTATTATGGATTCTTCAATTCTGCTCTGAAGCTTCCTGCCGGCTTTACATCCGGAGTCGTGGTTGCATACTATGTAAGTCTTTCTATACTGTCCGAGAGGATGATGGCCTGGTCTTAGGGGGTATTTGCGCGGACTTCTGATTAAAATCAATTTTGAGCAACTTCTAACCGCATCTAAGAACATGTTTGACTTCCACTTGGACTTCTAGCTCTGAACCTTATAAAATCCAAGCAAAGCCAAAATCCATACATGCAAAATAGTATAAAAAGCAATAAAAGTCAAAATCTTACTTGAAAAGCCATTGCAAACACTCAATTAATATCCTGATTCAAGCCTATAAGTCTTATCCTGGTCTTTTGCCAATGCAGTTGACTAATGCTGATGTTTTCCCACATAACCATGACGAAATCGATATCGAGCTACTCGGCCACGAGAAAACGAGACAATGGGTCCTTCAGACCAACATGTATGGCAATGGAAGTGTAAGCACAGGAAGAGAAGAGAAATTTTACCTCTGGTTTGATCCTACAGCAGCTTTCCATGACTACAGCATCCTCTGGAACAGCCATCACATAGTGTAAGCCCATAGAGAAAAGTTCACATAATCCAAGTCCAATTTGTTTAATTAAAAGACACTAAAACACTATATTAGTATACTCCAAGTCTATTGCCAGTATCTTGGACTAATTCTGATATTACTGGAAATAAACATGCAGTTTTTTGGTGGACAATATACCAATAAGGGAAGTCATCCGCAGCAGCGCAATTTCAGCAGCCTATCCATCAAAGCCAATGTCAGTTTACACAACAATATGGGATGGATCAGAATGGGCAACACATGGAGGAAAATACGGTGTGGATTACAAATACGCTCCATTTGTGGTGTCCATGAAGGGGACTGAAATGGAGGGATGTGTTTCGAATCAGAAATTAGATGCTGCTCCAACATGTTCGAGGAGCAGCCCTTCGAGTATAGACCCTGTCGATGGTGATCAGTTCGCCAAGTTATCGAGCCAACAGAGTAACGGATTGAAGTGGGCTAGAGGGAAACACATGGTTTACTCCTACTGCCAAGACAAGGCTAGATACAAAGTCATGCCTCCGGAATGCAGTGCTGCCCAATACTGAACTTGTATTCTTTTCTTCTTTTACAGGAACTTTGTAAACGATAATATATAATTAAACTGAAGTCATAAGGTGCTCTAGAGGTAAAGAGTTGAGGTTGTATGCAGTAGGTGCAGAGTTCGAATCCTGGTAGCGTTGAAAGGAGTTTATAAGGTGGTTGAGGCGGAAGACAAGAATTAATGATAATTGAGACCTTTTAATATAATTAGTTTATTCAAAAAAAAAAAATTGGTGGAAAATTGAGGTAAAGTGTTGATTTTTGTTTTCAAAGTATTGGTTAATTGTTGTTTATACGAGCGGACTTTCACTAGTAGTATTTTTTATTTTACTATTTTTAGGAGTTTATAAGGTGGTTGAGGCGGAAGACACGAATTAATGATAATTGAGACCTTTTAATATAATTAGTTTATTCAAAAAAAAATATTGGTGGAAAATTGAGGTAAAGTGTTGATTTTTGTTTTCAAAGTATTGGTTAATTGTTGTTTATACGAGCGGACTTTCACTAGTAGTATTTTTTATTTTACTATTTTTTAACTTTCTCCACTATGACCGCATGAACCCGACCCTTAGTTTACTCAGCGAACTTCCAAACAAACCGTACTTCTATTTTATCTTTGGCTTACTACTAAATTTTCCAAATTTTAAATTTCTATGAACTTTTTTTGACCATTGACTAATAAAAAGTTACATGATGACAGCTTTTTTTTTCCAAAAAAAGCTTCCTCAGAAACTTTTTGAAAAAGAAGAGCATTATATTTTTATTAGAAAATATCCCCACCCAAATTAATCTAAATTAGACTAAATAAAATAAGTAAAACACCATATTACCAAGCGATGAATTCTATACATCATTAACCAACATTATCACCGAGATTCATCTTAAAGACTTAACATTATCCTTTGTTATATATTTTGTGTACTTTTTTGCAACTAGCATAAGGATTAATGTATCCGCACCTCTTTAAAATGCATACATGTAGTACACATCAATTACTAATTTTTTTCATTACTAAGTTAAAATGCTCAACGATTATTTCTTTCAACTTCTGATAATTTTGATGATGTTATTAAAGTGGCGATGTAAAGTACATTGAATATATATTATAATTATTGGACAAAATATGATATATTATTATTTAAAAAACTATACACTAATAATACGATAAGAAAGGTTAAAGAAAAGAAAAATAAGAGTATTGTAATTTTATGTCATTTTACAAAATACCAGCTAGTTTTTCAGCTAATTTGCTAAACACCTACATTTAAAACCAAATTTTTCACTACCTAACTTAAATTTTCCACTACCTAATCAACTACCAACTAACTTTACAATTATCAATTTTCCAAATGTAGCCTTTTATTTCCACTTTCCAGTGATTAGGAGTTAAAGATTGGCTCGGTGCCAATAGTATCAACAAGGAATGTTCGATGCAGCTGGTCCATTTCCGCTTCACCTAGCAAATGCAGAGCAGTCTAAATGGGCCCTACATAAATCTATGTGTGGGTCCACGTCATATGTATTACACAGATGAAAAGTTCTAATTTACATCAAGTCGACGAATTGTCAACATAGTATTAAAATTAGAATTTGAGTTAACTTACCGGATCAAAATTGGCAGTTAAAAAATTACGGGAACCAAATGGAGGATTTTTTCAAATTTAATAACATTATATATTTCTTTAATTTATGGCGGTTCCCGCCAAAATTACATAGTTATGTTTCTTGACCCCCAATTTTCTTGATTTCCAAATTCCATCGAGTGAAATGATGAATAGGTCATCATCTTCGTCGTATGAAACTTAATTCCTTCAGTAAAATCAACATTCAGAATCTCCAGTTTCAGGTATATTTCCAAATGTTTTTATTACCGATTCACGATCAATAATACTAAACTTGTGTATTGCTTTTTTAGTTAATCATGTTTTTATGTGTGGATTATGTTGAAATTTTAGTGAATGATTGAGCTTTCAATTCATTCGATGAATTGGTCAATGTGGTCCAACACGTCGAAAACAAGCATTCCGTGTAAGCGTGTATCTCGTTGTTAAAACGAATTACACTTTATGTATTAAGTCACTAAAATCGCCAAGTGGTGAAAGGGTGACTAATGCTTTAAGTGTGTTTGATCAATACATGAATGAGTTAAGTCATCTTAAACATGATGATGTGTAATCCTATGTGCTAAAATTCGGATTTAAGAGCAAAGTAATCGAAAAGAAAGGAGAAAAATCGAAACGGGAGGAAACATGGGAGCTCACCGCGGTCCCAATGTGGACAGAACTTTCTGTTTTGTCTTGGGACCGCGGTGAGGTAGGGGCTCACCGCGGTGAGACCACGGCCGAATGTCAGCGATTTCCTCCGAAAATTCGAATTTTTCCTGGTCTTTTCATGAATAGACACTTCCTTTAAGTTTAAGAATTGTGTCCCTTTCAACTTTGTCTATTGAATGAAGAGTTAACACCTTTAGTAGAAGAATATAACTCTTGGGAAAGATCATCAAACAAGTATAAATATGTGGAGAAGTTCTTCACGAAGAACACATACATCACATTCCACATACTTGCTTTCTTTCCCCCTGCTCTTTGTGCATCCTAACAACACTCAAACTAAGGTTCGCCAGACTTGGCTATCGGAGTGCAACCTAGCCATTTAAGAGGAGTTTTATCCTGGGAGACTATTGCAAATAATCCGTGTGCACCGTAGCGGGGCAATAAAGTCTTAAGGAGAGATAGTCAAACTATCGACTCTTCTCGACCCTGTTTCTTCTCCTCTACTTCCATACCCGCAGATTCCTACCATATTCCCTCACAATCTCAAGACTTTATCTGTTTTTGGAAGTACTTGAAGATGTCTACTCCCGTGAATGATGTTCTCATGGCTCGTCCTACCATTCCCAACGAGAAACCTGAAAAGTTTGGTGGAAGAAACTTCAAAAGCTGGAGGCTAAAAATGCAAAGGGCTTTCGGTGCTTGGTCGCACGGCGACATTCTCTGTAAGATTTACATTTTGAATTGTTTTCAGATTCTTTGTACTGCTTATCAGATCTTTCTTCCGCCAAATCCCTTTGGGAATTGTTGGAAAAGAAGTATAGTGCTAAAGTTGCTGGCATGAAGAAATTCATGGTAGCAAATTTTTTGAAATTCAAAATTGTGGACTCCAAACCTGTGGGGTTCAATTTGAAGAATTCAAAATGCTTTTGCATGTCTTGAATTCTGAGAACATGAAACCCAATGAATCCTTCTTGGTGGCTGCTTTAATTGAGAAATTACATCCTTCGTGGGATGAATTTTCAAGTTACTTGAAACTTAAATCCAAGGAGATGAAGTTGGAAAACCTTATTATCAAACTCCAGATTCTGGAGGATAATAGGAAGGCTTTGAACAAAGGGAAACAACCCTTGTTGCAAAGGCGCACTTGGTTGAGACCAAGGGTACACCTTCTACGGTGGATAGGACTTCAGAATGCTCCGCAGTTATGCTTGAAGCAAACTTGGTGGAAAATTCTGGAGCCTGGTGGTTAGACACCGGAGCTACTCGCCACATATGCTCCGATAAAAGTGTCTTCTAGAACTACACCCCGGTGAACAACAAGAGGCTGATCATGGGAAACCATGCAAGCTCTGAAGTGGCCGGTGTTGGAAGTGTGGTCCTCCAAATGACTTCTAAGAAGACGCTTGTTCTCAAAGAAGTGTTTCATGTCCCGAACATGAAGAAGAACTTGGTTTCAGGATCACTCTTGGTGAAGGCTGGCTTAAAGTTAGTCTTTGAATCTGGGAAGTTTGTAATCACCAAGTTTGGTGAATTTGTTGGAAGAGGTTACATCGCAGACGGACTCTTCAAATTAAATGTAAACTCTGTAATGCATAAGTCAATGAATGGGAAGAATGTTTCTTCTTACCTTGTTGAGCAACCTGATTTATGGCATTATAGATTAGGACATGTCAACTACAAATCGTTACAAACTCTTGCGAGACTCGAGTTGTTGCCTGGTATCAACTTTAACAACCATCAGAAATGTGGGGTGTGTGTTGAAGTAAAACTCAAAAAGTCTCCCTTTTCCTCTGTCGAAAGAAGTACTTCCCCTCTCGAATTAATCCATAGTGACTTATGTGATTTGAAATTCGTGCAAACAAGAGGAGGAAAGAATACTTTGTGGCATTCATAGATGATTGTACAAGGTATTGTTATGTGTATTTGCTGAGAAGCAAAGATGAGGCCTTAGAGGCTTTCAAAAACTACAAAACTGAAGTTGAGAACCAACTTACTACGCGTATCAAGTTAATACGCAGTGATCGTGGTAGGGAATATGGAGCGCCATTTGAAGAATGGTGTGCTCTATATGGTATTATTCATCAAACAACATCCCTCTACTCTCCTCAATCGAATGGAATTGCTGAACGCAAAAATAGGACATTGAAGGAGATGATGAATGCTATGTTGTTGAATTCTGGGCTTCCTTAGAATTTGTGGGGTGAGACCATTCTAACAGCTAATAAGATTCTTAACAGAATTCCCCAGAAGAAAAAGCAACAAAACTCCATATGAACTATGGAGAGGACACCCCCCATCTTACAAGATGTTCAAAGTGTTGGGTTGCTTGGCAAAGGTAGAAGTACCCAAGCCAAAGCAGATTAAGATTGGTCCCAAAACTATAGATTGCATTTTCCTTGGATATGCAAATAATAGTAGTGCTTATCGATTCTTAGTCCATCGTTCTGAGATAGATGATGTACATGTTGGGACAATCATCGAATCAAGGAATGCTGAATTCTTTGAAGATACCTTTCCTAGAAAGGAAAAGGACTTGGCTTTCTTTAAAAGTCAAGTTGGTGAACTTGGTGAGAATGAAAATTCTGGACCAAATGAACTTGATGGATCAAATGTGCGGTCCTCCTCTTCTAGCATTTTACCTAGTTCAAGCCAAGAGATAACCAAGGCTCATGGTCTTGTATCTAGTGTCTTCCCTCAATCTGGCTCACCAACTCAAGAGAATACAAAGGCTCATGATGTTGTCAGAGGAAGAAAGCGATCTAGTAGTTCAATGCAAGAGAATTCCAAGGCTCATGACATTGAACCAAGACGTAGCAAAAGGGCTAGAAAGAAGAATGAATTTGGTCCTGATTTTCTGACCTTCTTGGTGAAAAATGACCCGAAGACAATCAAACAAGCATTGTCAACTCCTGAGGCTCCTCTTTGGAAGGAAGCCATAGAGAGTGAAATTGGATCCATCCTACATAATCAAACTTGGGTATTGGTCGACCTCCCTCCGGGGATTAAGCCTTTAGGGTGCAAGTGGATTCTAAAGCGAGAGGTTAAGACGGATGGAACAATTGACAAGTACAAGGCCAGATTGGTGGTACAAGGGTACCGTCAAAAGGAAGGTCTAGACTACTTCGACACATATGCTCCTGTGTCTAGATTAACTTCCATAAGAGTATTTATAGCCATTGCTGCTTTGCATGACTTAGAAATACATCAAATGGATGTTAAAACAGCTTTCCTCAATGGTGAATTGGAGGAAGAAATTTACATGGAACAACCTGAAGGGTATGTGGTTCCAGGACAAGAGGGCAAAGTTTGCCGCCTTGTAAAATCATTGTACGGGCTGAAACAGGCTCCTAAACAATGGCATGAGAAATTTGACAACTCGTTATTGTCAAAAGGATTCTCAATAAATGAATGTGACAAATGCATTTACGTGAAAGGGGATTCCAATTCCTTTGTGATGATTTGTCTGTATGTGGATGACTTGCTCATCACAGGTAGTAGTCACAAGTTAATCCTTGATACGAAATCCATGTTGAAAAATCTTTTTGACATGAAGGACATGGGAATCGTTGATGTGATTCTGGCAATTAAGATTTCCAAGACTTCTGATGGTTTGGTACTTTCGCAATCTCATTACATTGAAAATGTATTGAAGAGATTTGAAGTTCATGGTTTATCACCATTGAAAGCACCAATGGATATGAGCAAGAACATTGTTAAACATCGGGGTTCTCCTGTGTGTCAAGATAGGTATGCGCATGTAATTGGCTGCCTGATGTACATTGCTAATTGTACACATCCTGACATTGCTTATCCTGTCAACAAGTTGGCAAGGTTCACACGCAATCCAGGAGTCGACCATTGGACAGCGTTGGAAAGAATATTGAGATATCTGAAACACACGCTTAAATATGGTCTACATTACTCTAGATATCCTGCTGTGTTATAAGGGTTTTCTGATGCTAATTGGATATCTGATATTAAGAACTGCAAGTCCACTAGTGGGTATGTTTTTACCATTGGTGGTGGGGTAGTGTCTTGGAAATCCTCCAAACAAACTCTGATTTCTAGGTCTACCATGGAATCTGAGTTTATTGCTTTAGATAAAGCTGGAGAAGAAGCGGAGTGGCTCCGTGAGTTTTTGGAAGATATCCCTTGTTGGGATAAACCCGTGCCTTCAGTAACGATTAACTGTGACAGTCAATCTGCACTTGGAAGAGCACGAAGTAACATGTACAATGGCAAGTCTAGACACATACGTCGTAGACATAAGACCATTAGAGAATTGATCTCAACGGGTGTTATTTCTTTGGATTATGTGAAATCTAAAGAAAATATTGCTGATCCATTAACGAAAGGCCTTTCAGGGGAGCAAACTCTATTTCTGCCTAGGGGAATGGGGTTAAAAACCATGTCTTAAAGAATCCTTGCGGTGGTAACCCAACCATACTGACTGGAGATCCCAAGAATTTGGTTCAATGTGGAAAACTAAGGATTCACTGAAGGCTTTGAGAGTGTTTAACAACACTAAGAAGTATGAGCACTTCGGATTATGTCACTTGTGACTATAACTCCAAAGCCTATTCCCGCATAAGACATGAGTGCTACCTGCAGAACGGGTAAAGGGTGAGTTCACGGAACTCTTAATGATTCTCAAAGTTTGAAGTTCAAATGGGGTATTGGCAGGATACTCTTGTTGAGAAGTCACCTATGCAAGTGTGAGGACTGGCCGCCTCAAACTAGAAACACACTTGTGAAACCAGGCGTGTCCATGGCCACAACGGACAAATGATATAAGAACCTGAAACGAGTGCAGGTTATATTAGTGTGGGTACTTTTGTCTTGGTATACACAAAATGCCGTCCGGTTCAAGGCATCACATCCACCGCGTGGCAAGTATATCCGAAGGTATTCCACTAGGGAAGATTCAAAGCCGAAAGCTATCTATCCTGATGCTATTATAATCCGCCGGTAAGGTGTATGTGCATCAATTCCCTTTCATGTGGGGATTGTTGGAATTTTAGTGAATGATTGAGCTTTCAATTCATTCGATGAATTGGTCAATGTGGTCCAACACGTCGGAAACAAGCATTCCGTAAAGCGTGTATCTCGTTGTTAAAACGAATTACATTTTATGTATTAAGTCACTAGAATCGCCAAGTGGTGAAAGGGTGATTAATGCTTTAAGTGTGTTTGATCAATACATGAATGAGTTAAGTCATCTTAAACATGAGGATGTGTAATCTTATGTGCTAAAATTCGGGTTTAAGAGCAAAGTAATCAAAAAGAAAGGAGAAAAATCGAAACGGGAGGAAACATGGGAGCTCACCGCGGTGAGCTCCTGCTCACCACGGTCCCAATGTGGACAGAACTTTCTGTTCTGTCTTGGGACCGCGGTGAGGTAGGGGCTCACCGCGGTGAGACCTGTTGGTGCCTGAACAGGCGCGATTTCCTCCGAAAATTCGAATTTTTCCTGGTCTTTTCATGAATAGACACTTCTTTTAAGTTGAAGAATTGTGTGCCTTTCAACTTGTGTCTATTGAATGAAGAGTTAACACCTTTAGTAGAAGGATATAATTCTTGGGAAAGATCATCAAACAAGTATAAATATGTGGATAAGTTCTTCACAAAGAACACATACATCACATTCCACATACTTGCTTTCTTTCCTCCTGCTCTTTGTGCATCCTAACAATGCTCAAACTAAGGTTCGTAAGACTTTGCTATCGGAGTGCAACCTAGCCATTTAAGAGAAGTTTTATCCTGGGAGACTATTGCAAATAATCCGTGTGCACCGTAGCGGGGCAATAAAGTATTAAGGAGAGATAGTCAAACTATCGACTTTTCTGGACCCTGTTTCTCCCCCTCTACTTCCATACCTGCAGATTTCTACCATATTCCCTCACAGATTATTACTACTGTGATTGTGATATACTGTTAGACGGTGAGAATTAGGGCAATACTGCTTGGACTTGGTCGATTTACTGTGCAAATTAGTGTAACAAGACTAGTTAATGTGGGTTTTCCTAAATTTTGTGGGAAGTGTTTTTAGTGATATTTCCTTAATTTGGAAAAAAAAAAAAAAAAAACCCAGATATTTGATGCTCTTCTTTCATTTTTGTTCAATTTCAGGTTTGATTTCTGAAATAATGAGTGCTACTAAGAAATCAAGGAATGGAGATTGCATTAGTAACTTACACGAAAGTGTCATGAGTCAGATATTGTCCCGCTTATCAACTAAAGATGCCGTTCGTACTAGTGTCTTGTCAAAAACTTGGAAATGCAAGTGGACCTACTCCTACAATGTCGACATTGTCACTGAGCATGTTGATAGTAGTTTTAACAAGTTAAGGTTGTTTAATGGAAGCTTGCGTAACTTCATGGATAGGATATTAGTTCACTCTCAGCATCTTACAAGTTTGTGCCTCGTCTTTAAACATTGTTTTGAGTTAAATGATGTAAGTCATCTGGAGACATGGATTTCCAATGTATTACTGAGACACAACATTGAGAATTTGAGTATTGAAATACACCGTTTCGCCACAATGATTGTTTACCATGCAGCATTCTCAGTAGCACTTCATTGAGAAGATTGAATCTATGGGTTCTTCCGGGAGCCTTGAATGTTGCTGCGCAGAATGTTGTCTCTAATCTCGTCAGTTTGGATCTTATAGGAGTAAACTTGGTGAATTCAAATTCAGACATTGCCACTGTGACCTTTAATTTTCCACTACTTGAAACATTCAAAGTAGCATCTTTTAAATGGTTGAATGTTAAGACTCTGGAGATTTATGCGCCTTCACTCACCACATTCCTATCTGAACCTATAGACCACCTAGAGGAATATGACTATTCCATTGTCATTGTTGCTCCTAGGCTTGCTAGTTTTAAATGTTCAGGTGGTGGGCCAGAAGAATTTATGATTGTGAATGGTTCATCAGTTTTGACTGCCTCCCCGCTTAGCGACAAGAACGCAGCAGGCTTTCAGGATCCTTTGAAGGTTGGGGTACGAGTTGCAAAGCTGTTAAACGGGTTCACTAATTTGGAAGAGTTGGAGCTATACGATGCCATGGGTCAGGTTAGTCTTTGGTCATTTCTGTGCTATGTGCCCCATTATATGTTTCATGTTTCCCGCGTATTCTACAGAAGAAACAGTAACATGTTGTAAATGGTAGGTTACATTACGTGGTGTCATAGCTATGTCTGCATAAATATTAGTGGAGTCAGTTTTTCTGGATGTGTGTAGGTCTAGTTAATCAGTTTGTTACTTGAGCTTGTTCAATCCTGCTCCAATGGATTTTTCTGCCTGTGTCAAGGTATTCCGAGTAGGTCCTCCTCTGTCCTCTCACGACAAGCTGAGACGATTAACCTTGAGCTGTTGGTCTACAGTTAAAGAACTACTTGAATTCCTTCATGCAGCACCATCACTGAAATTCCTTAGCGTATTTGTGGTAAGCCATAATCATCATACCTTTACTGTCTTTCTTTCTTCGTCTCAAATTTGCATATTCACTTCTTTTTTCTTTCTCTGTTTTGGAATAGGATGGGTTTGTTGATGATTGTGATTATGAATTGATGGAATATATCCCATCCTGCATCGTATCTCACCTGGAGGAAGTCGAGTTTCCCTGCTTTTGTTGCGGAGAGCCTAGAGCATACTTACCTGGGGGGAAAGTTTACTATGGTCTGGTACGCTTTTTGTTAGAGAATGGGGACTACTTGAAGAAATTATCCATCCGTTGTTGTGCTGCTGATCGTGTTCAATTTGATTGTGAAATTGCTGAGTATGTTTCAGCACTGCTCGAAACTCATCCTGGTTTAACAATAGATATAGATATAGAATGATGAGCCAGCTCTTTGCCCTATTTCATTGTTTGTAAAGACCTACAGTTCCTTCGAATGCAATGCTGGTTTAACATTGCTTGACTGTCGAACGCGTCAAGTTCAATAATTTTGTTTAGTTACGGCTCGTATAAACCGGAGAGTTCATAAAAGTTGCTTGCATCGTAATAGGAACACACAACGCAATTTGAGATCAGCAATGCAGAAACACTCCAGAAACATTTAGCAGACAAAGGAGTATCATATATCATCCACAGTAAAACAAACTGCAACTCTTCGACCATTTCAAAAACTATGTAAGAAAAGGCCGAATGTTATGTTATTATCACGATCGTCATTATCTAATACATAAAACCGAAAACGCTACCCATTAGAACTTTTGGACCGGGATTGGTACTTTGGACAAGTTTCAGACGATGTTGATTATGGTGTTGAGTCAACAACGTTTTCAACAGTAATCGACAACAGTGAACAGTAACGAACAGAACAGAGCAGTTTGCAGCGGATAAAAATACTGAACACCACATTTACTTTCTAGCCAGTATATATAAAATATACTGACCGTGCCGTAGGCTAAATTTACACTATCAGAAAATGTAAAATTACAAAAACTACGTTTAATCAATCACAAACGAATGATTAAACTGTAAACACTAAACCTAGAACAGACAAACAAAATAACTCACGTCTCTAACGTTGATTGCTATATATGTGCTTGAAAATCTTTCCAAAAGAGATTTTATCATTTTGCTTTAGTTGACTTCCTTGTCTCCAAGATATTTAGAACTCTTTCCTTATTACATAAGATCCTTTCTTTATCACCAACCGCCCATCCTTAAGGACCAAGTTGGTCAAGTCCAGACCATTGAATCATGTTCCAACCCATCTTTATATTTCCTATAAAATATACAATTGTTGAACCGATTAATAAACGAAGAAATACATGATTAATAATAACAAGTCAAAATAAATTGCAGTTTCACTACCAGACTCAGGTGACTTGTATAAGTTGGAGATCACAGCCATGCTGGATTTTTCAGTGGAGGTAACAACTGCATGCCTTCACTAATTCTGATATTACTGGAAACAAACGTGCAGTTTTTTGGTGGACAATATACCAATAAGGGAAGTCATCCGTAACACCGCGATTTCAGCAGCCTATCCATCAAAGCCAATGTCAGTTTATACAACAATACGGGATGGATCAGAATGGGCAACACATGGAGGAAAATATGGTGTGGATTGCAAATACGTTCCGTTTGTGGTGTCCATGAAGGGGACTGAAATGGAGGGATGTGTTTCGAATCAGAAATTAGATGCTGCTCCAACATGTTCGAGGAGCAGCCCTTCGAGTATAGACCCTGTCGATGGTGATCAGTTCGCCAAGTTATCGAGCCAACAGAGTAACGGATTGCAGTGGGCTAGAGGGAAACACATGGTTTACTCCTACTGCCAAGACAAGGCTAGATACAAAGTCATGCCTCCAGAATGCAGTGCTGCCTAATACTGAACTTGTATTCTTTTCTTCTTTTACAGGAACTTGTAAACAGTATATGAATGGAAGTTAAATTAGTTTCGTACAAAGTGCAAGCCACGTTTTTGCAACATGATGGAAACATCTGACCACATTATCAAATCATCATTTATTTTATTTGAATTTGGGATTGTCACCCATCCGTTTGTTAAGGTTCGAACTGGATCGAATTGATACTATTCTCAGAGTCGTGCTTGGTTAAAAGTTCAGTGTGGTAACAAGACGGGTGCGATTGAGGTTTATTGTGTAAATTCGATCATAAAAGAATTAATTATGTTGCACATTCGATTTACTTTTATATTTTTCTTTTCGAAGTTTGAACTTTTCAAACTCATGCTTGTTTGAACCCAATGTTCAAGTTTGAGTTTTGCTTTTCCAGGTCCCATGAGTTAGAGTTTGATTTTAGACTAGATACCATAATGAGCCGAGTCTTGGCACAAGTAGAGTTCGAGTTGGATTCAACTTGGCAACTAACAATGGAGCCATATACTGCATGTGTGATCAACACATATAACACAGGAATAAAGATGACTGTGTAATCTCATATATCAGCTTTCGATTTCCCTGAAAATCCTAAGAGTTGATGTACTTATATACAAGAAAATCCCTTCTTCCACTAGCTAAGTTACAAAAATTAGCAGAAACATCTCACAAGCTCTCTAATCAAAGCTAGGATCTAGCCTTCATAAAGTCTATCCCAGGCTCCCATCAATTATTTTTTCGTCACACACGACTTGCGAACAACTTCTTGAATCTGCTTCTCATGCTCTTTAAGCATGTCTCCCATGTTCCCTGCTGAAGGTATCAACGGATCCTGCTTCTCTTCGGCACATAACCAATTGAGTAATGATTAGACATCTGTTCAGCATTACTTAAGACGATTACGAGACGAGCCTATTCATTGACATTATAGAACACACTCTCACCGGAATCATGGGCAAGCGAGCTGGCTATCTAATTAGCTTCTTACTCAGAATTCTCACAATCTATTAGCAATTAAATGCACTCAGTATATTCGAGAATTGCTACTTTGAATTCTCACAATCTATTAGCTCGTACCTGGAACTTGTCTCACATGCAAGTACCCGCTATCTATTTTAACAAGTTAAGGTTGTTTAATGGAAGCTTGCGTAACTTCATGGATAGGATATTAGTTCACTCTCAGCATCTTACAAGTTTGTGCCTCGTCTTTAAACATTGTTTTGAGTTAAATGATGTAAGTCATCTGGAGACATGGATTTCCAATGTATTACTGAGATACAACATTGAGAATTTGAGTACTGAAATACACCGTTTCGCCACAATGATTGACTTACCATGCAGCATTCTCAGTAGCACTTCATTGAGAAGATTGAATCTATGGGTTCTTCGGGGAGCCTTGAATGTTGCTGCGCAGAATGTTGTCTCTAATCTCGTCAGTTTGGATCTTATAGGAGTAAACTTGGTGAATGTGAATTCAGACATTAGCACTGTGACCTTCAATCTTCCGCTACTTGAAACATTCAAAGTAGCAATTCTCGAATGGTCGAATGTTAAGACTCTGGAGATTTATGCACCTTCGCTTACCACATTCGTATCTCAACCAATGTGCAACCTAGACACAGGCAGATCTTCATTGTTGCTCCTAGGCCTGCTAGTTTTACATGTTCAGGATTTGGACCAGAAGAATTTATGATAGTGAATGGTTCATCAGTTTTATCTGCCTTCCTGCTTGGCAAATGGTGAGGCAGCAGACTTCCAGGATCCTTTGAAAGTTGGGATACGAGTTTCAAAGCTGTTAAATGGGTTCACAAATTTGGAAGAGTTGGAGCTATACGGTGCCATAGGTCAGGTTGGTCTTTGCTAATTTCTTGCTAATGTGCCCCGTTATAAATTTTTATTCCTTCTTATTTTACAAAAGAAACAGGAAACTTAGTATGTAACCTGCTAATTGACATGTTCTGGTAGTATAAGATGGTGTTCATAGCTAAGTTCTGAATAATATTTGTGAAGTCAGTTTTTGTGGATGTGTGTTGGTCTAGTTAGTCAGCCTGTTACGTAAAACTTGGTCTATCCCTGCTCCAATGAATATCTGCCTGTGTCAAGGTATTCCGTGTAGGTCCTCCTCTTTCCTGTCATGACAAGCTGAGACGATTAACCTTGAGCTGTTGGTCTACAGTTGAAGAAGTACTTGAATTCCTTCATGCAGCACCATCACTGAAATTCCTTAGCGTACTTGAGGTAAGCCATAATCATCATACCTCTACTGTCTTTCTTAATCTCAGATTTGCTTATTCACTTCTTTTTTTCCCTGTTCTTTCTTTCTGTTTTGGAATAGAATGGGTTTGTTGATGATTGTGATTATGAATCGATGGAATATATACCATCCTGCATCGCATCTCACCTGGAGGAAGTCAAGTTTCTCGACTTTTGTTGCGGAAAGCCTAGAGCATACTTACCTGGGGGGCAAGTTCACTTTGGTCTGTTTAACTTTCTGTTGGAGAATGGGGACTACTTGAAGAAATTATCCATAAGATGTTGTACTGCAGATCGTCTTCGTATTGGATGTGAAATTGAAGAGTATGTTTCAGAACTGCTCGAAACTTATCCTGGTTTAACAATAGATATGGAATGATGAGCCAGTTCTTTGCCCGTTTTCATTGTTTGTAAAAGACCTACAGTTCCTTTGAATTCGATGCTGGTTTAACATTGCTTATTTGTCGAATATGTTTACAAGTTTAATGATTTTGTTTAGTTATGGCCCGTATAAATCGGAGAGTTCATAAAAGTTCTTGCATCGTGATAGGAACACACAATGCAATTTGAGATCAGCAATGCAGAAACACTCCGGTAACATTCGGCAGACAAAGGAGTAGTAACATATACGGTAAAACAAACTGTAGCAAACTCTTCGACCATTTCAAAAACTATGTAAGAAAAAGGCCGAATGTTACGTGATAGAATGTTACGTATTATCACGATCGTCATCATCTAATACATGAAAACGCTACCAGACTCAGGTGACTTGTATAAGTTGGAGATCACAGCCATGCCGGATTTTTCAGTGGGGTAACAACTGCCTTCACTTGCAAGTAGTTCTTCAAACTGTATTCTCCCTTTTCCCTTCCGATTCCACTCATCTTATAACCGCCGAAAGGAATTGCAGCATCAAATATATCAAAGCAGTTGATCCATATAGTCCCAGCTTTCAATGCTCTCATCATCGTGTTAGCGGTCTCAAGATTATCAGTGAATACGCCAGCTGCAAGACCAAAGTGGCTGTTGTTTGCCCTCTTAATCACTTCGCCAAGGTCCCTGAGACGACCAACCATACATCATTAAAAAATTTTAGAAAGGAAGTATCACATCTACGTTTCTTGAAGTTGGGCCGAATTACAAAACAACCCACACGTTAATAGAAATCACATTTGGCAGTAAAGGGTAAACCTCAGGAACTTAGAGGATTAGATGTAAGTTTCTGTAAACATTTTAAAGCGGTGCGTGTAGATTTATTTCTTAATTACTCCGTATTTTAGGGGTATGTAAGAAAACTGATATCTTACTTGAACTTCAAGACAGTCTGCACGGGACCAAATATCTCATCCTTAGCAATCTGCATATCATCCTGGAAAATTGATAAGAAGCATAGCACTTGTTAGTATTTAGTGGTGAAGATGTGTAAACTGTCATGTTGATGGAGAAATTTGGCTTCAAACGAATCGAGGTGATACCGTAACGTTAGAGAAAACAGTTGGTTGAATGTAGTAGCCTTTACTGCCGAGTCTATCACCCCCAGTTTCCAGTGTAGCTCCAGATTCAGAACCGAGTTTGATGTACCGGAGAATCTTGTTAAACTGCTCTTCATTGATCTAATTGTTTATGAAATCATCGTAAGTTTATGGCAATCAATGAAAGTGGAGCATAGTAGAAAAGGCATGATCACAGGCAATGAAACTGGGCAAAAACAGAATAAGGTAGAACAGGCATGAGCAAAACCTCAACCGAGATGCTAATTCAGATCTGATTTATTTAGAGTTTAAAAACGCGAGAAAAAGAGGTTAGCTCTACCATGATGAAAGCAATTGCAAAGTTACCTGTGGGCCCTGTTCCATGCCCGCCTTGAAGGGATCGCCAACAGTACGTTTTAAGGCGCGTGCCCTTGCTTTCTCCACAAATTCATCATGAACTTTTTCGTGGACAAATGTCCTAGAGCCAGCACAGCAACATTGTCCCTGCACAACACATTTTTCAATATCCAATAACGAAACAAATCCAATCCGGGGAAATTATGTTTCGTACCCCTTAAATTTGAGCCAATTACAGATTCATCCCTTCTATTCAAACAATTACAGATACATCCAAAATCTGATTTTTTAGTTGACCAGAAATTAAATAAATGGAAAAGAAAATTAATTGGACTTGGTTGCAATTTACAATCTTCAATTTAATACACATTTGACTCTATTGTTTATAAATTGCAACAATGACTCAATATTATTGTAAATTAAACCCCAATAAAATTTATTTTCCAAATTATACCCAATTATTTTCCTTCTTCTTCGTTAAAACTCCGACCAACTGCTCCGGCACATCTCCTCCGATCAAAACAGCTCCGACTGACAGCTCCAATCGGAGACAGCTCCGGTCAGAGCTGTCACCAGAGCAGTACATAGCTCCGATCGGAGCGGGAAAATAGCTCTGACCGGAGCTTCTTTTTGGAGGAGAAGAAGGTTTTTTCTTGAAGAAGATGAAGGAGGGAGAAAGGAGGAGGTTGGAGGTGGTGGAAATGGTGGTTAGAGGTGGTGGTGTAAAAAGGTGGTTAGAGGTGGTGGAAGAAGGTGGTTGGAGGTGGTGGGAAGTTATTTTGAAGAATAAAAATGTTGGGCTTTGTTTGTAAGTGTTAAAAATATTTTGGGGTTTATTTTGCAATAAGAGAGAATTAATTAATTTTTGAATTATAAAGAAAAGATAAAATGGATAAAGTTGACTTTTGGGCCTATCTATAATTACATTTTTTTCTGTGTGTAAAAAATGGGTTCATCTGTAATTGTTTGAATAGAAGGGACCTCAGTGACAAGAGGCTATATTTCAGGGGTGGTATATGTAATTTTCCCAATCCGCAAATACCAACAACTTTCAAGCATTGCTAACAGCAGTAGAACCTGGTTGAAAAATAGAGCAAAATGCGCAAGCTCGACAGCTTTGTCCACGTCAGCATCCTCACAAACGATGAAAGGTGATTTCCCACCAAGTTCCAGAGTTACTGGCTTCAGATTGCTCTTGGCAGCCAATTCAAGAATAATTTTCCCAGTGTCTGTTGAACCAGTGAAAGCAATCTGCAAAAAAAAAGATTGAGGCTTTAATATGTGCACAAACACGTTACTTGTATGTTTCAGATATCAACATCTATACGCATACAAGTTAACCATGCCTATTTGTGGTACTTTAAAAGTTGACAGGCTTAGTACTAATGTAGGTTCCTGAAAATTAAACATGTGATGCTTGCCATTTCTGAATTAAGAAACTTAACGAGGTGTGTGTTCAGCAAACGAGCAGAACAAGTTAAAGGCAGAGGCGAGACAAATTATACTCTAGCACAAATTAACTTCACCACTATTCAGCAAGATGAGTATCATAACAATGGCACAGCAAATCCCTGAGATAAAATATCATTACTCAAATTATCATCAGCAGGTAAGAAATTTCCAATTGAATTACCTTATCTACATCCATATGGCTGCAAAGAGCAGCACCAGCTGTAGGGCCAAAGCCGGAAACAATATTCAGGACACCTTCAGGAAGGCCAGCCTGTCCATTTGCAAATGTAAACTTCAGTCTCAGAAGATATAAAACCAAAAAGTTAACAAGTGAAAAACAGTGTTTCAAAGACAATGGAGAGGGAACTTAAATCATTCTGTTGACAAGTTCTATATGGAAACTTATCTCAAGATACAGTTCGTACAGTGTAGAAATGAGAAGTTTCTCTATGGTAAGATATTCACCTCATGGAATAATTTTGCCACGAGGAGTGCAGACAATGGTGTCTGTTCAGCTGTTTTCAAAACAACGGTGTTCCCACATGCCAATGCAGGGCCAACTTTCCAAGCAAACATCAGAAGTGGAAAGTTCCATGGGATAATTTGGCCAACTACACCGATAGGTTCGTGCAGAGTTTGAACATGATGAGGCCCATCAGCTGGGATTGTCATGCCGTGGATCTTATCAGTCCATCCTGCAATACACGTTAAGCAAAGATTCAAATGAAAGGACATTTTTTAATACATAGTATTATTCATGTTTCCAGAGGCTTACCTGCATAGTAACGGAATAGGCGGACAAACATAGGTATTTCTGTTTGAGCAGACTGTTCATAAAGCTTGCCATTGTCCCAAGTCTCAAGTGCTGCAATCTCATCGTTATGCTTTTCGACCAGGTCAGCAAACCGCAGCATGATCTTCTGCCTCTCCTGAAGTTATCAACAAATATAATAAGCACATGCAAAAAATGAACATCTTGCCTATTGCATTTTACCACTTGTGTTTTGGATAGCAAATCTACTTCCCTGTACTTAAAAAATGAGCACAATCTTCATGTATGCTCAAGAAAGGTGCAAAGCACCACTTTCTTGAGGGGCTATCTAGCATCAATAAGCAAGTGCAATGACACCCCTCGAGGAGATTCATTTATCTATTTTAAGAACACGCGGATATTTTTTAACACTTTTCAGATGACAGGGAGTTAACTTGTCGATCGAGGAATCAAAAAACCAGTATACTTGAAATGAGTTTAGGAAAAGATTACATAAGCAGTCATTTTAGGCCATGGCCCTTCATCAAAAGCTTCCCGTGCAGAAGCAACTGCCCGGTTGATATCTTCTTTATCACCTTCAGCTACATGTGCAATCACTTCCCCAGTCCTAGGGTCTAAAGTCTGGAAAGTTTTCCCTGATCCAAAATAACTTCAATAGTCAGCTCCCCAGGCAACAACAAAGATGCTAGAGTACATAAGAATACAATACGTTGAATTGCCACAGTAAACATCTAATTTGTTTGAAATAACATAAAACTTAGCCAGATAAATAAAGAAGGCAGACCTGACGCGGCATCAACAAATTGACCATTGATAAGAAGCTTATCATATTGGACGCTAACTGGCGATTTGATCGGCTCCTCAAGTGCTGCTGCTGCAGCTGCAGCTGTGCCGTATCTGTATGCTCCCCTGCCGAGATGAGATTGTTTTCCTGCATAAACAATACATTTTCACTCTGCGTAACTTGTTTCAATCGAACAGAAGTCCTAAATGAATAAACCATAGACCCTCCAGCTAATAAGTAGTAATTGAATTGAGATCCATCAGATCAATTTTCTTTCTCATATCGCTATGTTCAATTGATTGTCATCAAACCAAAATGAATAACTATCTTTAGATGAAGCACAAATGAAATATGACTGAAAATCACCCAATTCTTTTAATCTAGATGTATTAGAAGCTTCATCAATTAAAAAGCAAGCTTGTGAACCAGATTAAGCAATAATTAAAAACAAGGAAAAAAAAGCAGATTAAGCAAATTCCACCAATTCAAAACCACACAAGAAATGATCAACTCGAATCATATACAACACCCAGAATCCAAAAACACACAACCGCAGCAAGATAAGGCATACTCTATACATATCTCAGTAGCAATCAAATACGACAAAAAAAAAAGATTGTCTTTTTTTATCAAGAAAAGCTGCAATTGATGATTATGAGTGCAAAAAGGTACCTTGACGAGAAAGGAGGGGAAGGGAACGGGAAAGGAGAGATGAAACTCTGCGAGACGCCATGGATGTGAAGTGACAAAGCTTTGGAAATGGAAAAGAGAAGAAGAAAACGTGAATTGACTACCCACTCTCACACACACACTGAGTAGAAAGATTTTTTTTTTTTTGGTAATTAGTAGAAAGATTATTGAGTGAGTATTTATTAGTATAAAATATCACAAAATGGGCTGTAATTTAGTTGCTACGTATCAGCAATGACGGATCCGATAGAATATGGGAATGGATATACATTTACAAAATAATTAAGAAAAATAATATAAATAGATTGTGGAGAAGACGAGTCAGACACAGCATGTGAGGGAATTCTGACGTGGAAATGATTTAATATACAGACGAAGGCAGAAAATTAATCCAGAAATGGTTCATGTGTTTCTTTCTTCAGTGTGTGAAAGAGAAAGGGCATGATCTACCGGACAAGCTGAAGTTGGTCCGATCAAGCTGTCAGTAGTAGTCATTGTATAACACGTGTTTGTATATTCGCTCCACCCTCCACCACAAGCCATTATCGGACCTGCTAGATACCCTTCTCACAGATGAGTACCCGTTAGTCAAATAATTACATCTAAGTACTTTAAACTGAAAATCCGTTGGCCAACTTATTTGCTATAGTAACTTATGTATACACCAAACAAGGCCTTAGCTCAATTGTTGTGTAATTAGGTTATTTATCATTTGTCCAAAAAAACACAACACTTCCACCCGCCAAAACACCACTTCGTCTTCCTCACACCTCTTCTCTTCAATTAATCAAATTCCGTCATTAAGGAAGCTCAATTCTTATTGTTAACGCCCATAATTGCACGTGATTGGCCATAATTCTCCGTCGTCGTGCCTGTTCGGGAAGAATCTCCATCGGTAGTAATTAAGGTTAGGTTTTTTGTGTTGGTTTTAAAAATTCAATCTTTTCGTTTTTTTTTTTTTTTCCATGTATTTAATCACCTGGAACTTCATAATTTCATCTTCTTTTGGATTGATTGTTATCGAAAAGTGACATGTAAATTATACCTAGGGTTTTTTTCCTGTGTTTGTGCGGTTTGATCAAACTAAAATGTTTATTATGGTTTTTGCTTGTTTCAGTGACAATGGGAGCGAAGTTCGACATTAGGATTATCCTGGGCAAGGAACAATTTATGTTGGTCGACGTCGATTGTGCAAGGTACTCATTCTCCAAGCTTTTAAAGGATGTTAATGGTTTTGTGAAAAACAGTGATGGTACACTCTGTTTTAGCATGGTGGCTTATTTTGAGAATTGTTTTGATACAATTGAGATTATAGATGATAACTGTGTCAATCTAATGTTTGAGAGGAATATGGTAAACAAAGAAATTGACCTACACATAAATTGTATTGATGCCTAACCTGTTCCATTAGCTATTGATACATCATGTACCAAGAAACACATCCTTGTCCATCTTAATGTTGAGTATGTGCCCCCTAGTAGTAAAGTTGGAGCTGAAAGTAGTGCTAGGAGAAAGCTTTTCAGGTCATGTAAACCAAGACCACCAAGAAACTATCCACCAAATCCCCCTGAATATGTAGACTTGACTGAGGACTTATCTGATGATGAACCACCCCCAGTTACTCAACCAACACAAGACACCCCAACAACCCAACCCCCACCTGCACAAGCTACTCATTCCCCACCTGCACAAGCATCCCCACCTGCACAGAGTCCAGTTCATACACCCCATGCTCATGAAACTCCAACTAAAGAAGCTCCTAGTCCATATATACATTCCCCAACAACTTGATGAAACTCCTCTTAAGTCTGTGGCTACTAATGCACCTGTGAATGATGATGAGTTTGAGGAAATATTATCTAGGGTTTTCACACAGAACCAGGTTGATATAGAGAAAAATAAAGTTGATGGAATGAGCAACAAACTAGGGGAAGGGAGTAGTAAATGGCCAGTTGTTAATGAGGTATTGGTTGAGGACTGGGAGGATGATGAGTACATTAACTTACAGAAGGAGAAGTTCAAAGTTCAAAGAATGAAGGGTAAAATGCATGAGAGTCAGAGCATTGAGACTGGTAGTAGTGGTTCAAGTAGTGATAGTGAGTATTTTGGATTTCAAGATGATGGTGTTGAAACTGAAAGTGAAATTGAATCTCTTGTGCCTAGTGATGGTGAGGATTGTGGTACAAAGAATCTTGCAGAGGATTTGAATGACAATTCAGGAAAAAAGAGTATGAATGATGGTGAGGAGGAGGAAAGTGATGGTGATAGAGAGGTGTTTGATTGAGAGTATAATGAACCTGACTTTACCTATTACCATGATAGTGAGGATGAAGGAATAGGATTTCACAGGGTTGCAAATGTTGAGACTGATGATGAGGAGAACCCTGATGCTCAGAAAGTTGGGGAAAATGCAACTGCAACTAGTGAGAAGCCACAGGATATGAATGTTGAGACTGGTGTTGGAGGTGAGACTGTGGGACATGGGACTGAAAATGCTCAACCTGAACATGATGATGATGATGAGCTGAATGATGATGATTATGTTGAAAGTGAAGAAGATGAAGGTGAATTTACTGATGAAGACTGGATTGGTGATGAATTTAGTGAGAATAATGTGGATTGGGATAAAGAGTTCAAAGAAGGGGATGTGTTTGGCAGTGTAAAAGAGTTAAGGAGATGAGTGAAAGAGTATGTACTCAATGTAGGATTTACACTGATTAGGGAGAAGAATGACACTATGAGATACATTGTGCACTATGGAGGAAAGGGTTGTCCATGGAGACTCCGTGCAGATTATGAACTCTAAAATTTAGTAAAGTTGTTTATGATTTATGATATTCCAATCTTTGCATACTTACACATTTCTCTGTATATTGTCATTGCAGGTGTTCTTGATGATGAAACCTCCTTCATGATTAGGAGTTACAATGGAGGGCATAAGTGTGTAAGAAAAGTTGATCAGAGGCAGGCAGATTCCAATTGGTTAGCTAGTAAGTTGCTTGAACCATTGAGGGAATACACTAGTTTGAGTGCAAAAAAGCTATAACCTTGGGTGAATGACAAGTTAGGTGTAGTGGTACCTTACATGAGGGTTTATAGAGCAAGGTTGAAAGCAATGGGGATATTGGGAGAAAACCCAACTGAAGCTTATAGACTTTCACCAAAGTACATAGAGATGCTCCTAAGAACAAATCCTGGTTCAATTGTGGAGATGGTTGTTAAACCAACTATTGGTAGGCCACCACTGTTTCAGAGATTCTTCTGTGGATTGGATGGTCTGAAGAGAGGCTTTCTTAATGGCTGTAGTCCATTCCTCTTTTTTATGGTTGTCATCTGAGGGGCCCATATGGAGGACACTTGCTTAGTGTAGTAGGAACATATGCTAATTTTGGGATCTATCCAGTTTCTTGGGCCATTGTGGAGTCTGAGTGCAAAGATTCCTGGGGATTCTTCATCCACTGCCTTGAGCAATTTATTGGCCCTTTTGATGCTGACAAACACTGGCACTTCATGGGAGATAGACAAAAGGTATGAGAGCTAAATATATGTTACTTGTTCAGTCAGGTTTATTACTTGTTTTGCACTAACTTGTTCCACTCAATTTGCAGGGTTTGGTGCCTATAATTGAAGAACAAGCTCCCAATGTCATAAATAGAAAATATGCAAAACACATTTATGACAATTTCAAGTTGAAATGGGGGAGTGTTGACCTAAGAAAGTATTTCTGGCAAGCAACAACTGCCTACACCTCATATGGCTACAACAAGGCAATGGAGAATATGAGAGCTGCAAGTCAACCAGCCTGGCAGTATCTGACAAACATCCATCTTGGATATTGGGCAATACATGCATTTGATACAACTCCAAAGATTGATCATTGCACCAACAATTGCAGTGAGAGCTTTAATGCTTGGGTAGAGCCTGTTAGAGGGTTCTCTATCCTTAATATCATGGAGGTAAATGAATTGTACTATGTTTTCCTTGTCAGTTTTCTATTTATTGTGAAAATCATGGTATTTATTGTTAGTTTGTTGTTGTATAGGGGTTGAGAACTCAAGTGATGCAGAGGATAACATTTAGGAGAAAGAAAGGGCTTTGTTTGTCAGTCAGTTGTCATACCAAGGGTGTTAAAGAAATTGAATGAAGGCCAATCTAGGAGGTGTAGGCTGGTTTCAGAAGCTGGGCATGTGTATGAGGTTCTTGACTACTCATACACTTTTGTTGTGAACATGGAGACTAGGTCATGTGATTGTAGGAAATGGGACATCAGTGGCATTCCATGTAGGCATGCATGGGTTGTAATCAATCACAACAGAGATAATGGAGATAACTTTCTAAGTGACAACCATACAAAGGTTGCCTATATGAGAGCATATGATATGCTCATTCTACCTATGCCACAGTATAGATTCTGGCCTGCTGATTTGACTGGGAATGAATGTTCACCGCCTGAGGTGTTGAGACCTCCTGGCAGGCCCCCTGTATCTAGGATTAAACACCCTAGTGAAGGTCCAAGAAAGGCAAAGGTGCCTATACACAAAAGTAGAAGACCACCTAAGTGCAGTTTGTGTGGTGTAAGAGGGCATAATTGTAGGAAATGTCCTAGTTTGGTGAGCTTACCTATCATATTCAATGTCTATTCTAAGTGCAGATTTTTGTTCTTGTGTTCACAGTCTATTGTATTCTTCTTGCAGAACAAAAATGCTAATGAAGATGAGCCAACTCAAGTGCAGACCAATGACAATGACCAACAAACTGGAGTAAGCTTGGCTAATTCAATCTAAGTTTGTGCAAGTTTGTATTTGTGTTAGTTTGTGCAAGTTTGTGTTTGTGTTAGTTTGTGCAAGTTTGGGAAAATGAGTGCAATCTTGTGTGACCTAAACATGTGTAATGTTATTTGCATGTAGACTTCAAATGCAAGTGAAAGAGTTGGGAATAAAAGACCTAGACAGGATGAAGCTAGTGGTAGTGGCAGTGGCACAGGAAGAGGAAGAGGAAGGCAAAATGCTGGAAATTCATCAAGGAGCAGATGAAGGGCAACTGGAAGGGCAAGAGGAAGGTCAACTGGAAGAGGAAGATCAACTGGCAGAGGAACATGAACTGGCAGGGGTAGAAACATGGCTGACTGGTTTGGTAGTACTCCTTAGTGTTTTGTTCTGATAGTATTCTGGATTTGTGAATATTAATGCTTGGTACATTGGAGCCTTTTGAATTAGGTACAAGGATAGTCAAATGGATTGAAGGAAGTGTTAATTTTGTTTTGGTTGGATCCACATGCTGACTATTTTGCTACTGAATTTGTATTGAAACCTTGCATTTGAAAATTGAGTTCAATACATTCTATGGTTCTTCTCTTACACCTTACTAATGGCTAACTAGTTGAATGCTTGTACAATTTGCACCCGAACCATTCAAATTTGAACTCATTTTTCAATTACACAATTTGCAGTGAACAAAAAACTGAATTATGAAGGGAAAATGGTGTATAAATAGTCCCCAACTAACTTCCAGCAGCTTTTTTTTTCAAATATATATAACGGTCAAGTTTCAATTACATTGAAACACATAATAGTTTATGTTCAATTACATTGAGGTCCACATGTGTCGGGCACGTGATACGTATAAGTTAAGGCTGTTTGGTGATTTGCAAAAGCTGATAATTGAACAAGGGCAAAATAGGCTTTTCCTGGATTTAATTCGCCAAAAGTCAAATTCGTGGACTTAACTAGATGTAATTGATTTTTATCGCTCTGGACTTACATGTTATTCTTTGGCTAACGGGTACCCATGTGTAATAACGAAATTTAAGAGGGGGTGTGGATGTAATTTACCCACTTAAGGACATAGCTTAAATATATCCGACTTTAACCTATAAATTAGTAATTCGATTTATGTGATTGAAATGGTGAATTAATGGAGTTTTTTAGATGTATTGTAAACAAGAAAATTTGTGTATAGTGACTTAAGAGACTCGTTAGTCTTATTCTATACAACCTCTAATACCTTCGTCTCAAAACAAATGTCATGTTTCGTTTTAGACACATACGCTAAAGGATAAGATATAACTTGATTTGAGACCGACTTAGTTTACAATTGCATTATTGTGATTGGGGTGTTTAGTTATCTTAACTAAGCAAACTAATAATTGGTATTTTATGTAAAGAAAAGTTAGTTTGGGGATAAAATTTCGACGATAACAAACAGTTGTAATGGGACAATGAATAAAGGAATACATGATATTAGTTCAGAAACAGATGTAGTGCTACTCACCCTTTATTAGTCATGTACTTGTGTTTCTTTTTTGGAATAAACAAATATTAGTTATCTTTAGCGACTTTCATCTCTAGACTTGTTAACTTTTAATTTTCAAAACTTGAGCTAGAGTCCGTTATCGAAAAATACTTGTAGGTATAAAAAGTCAATACATATTCAATTGAGCCTAATTAATCATTAACCAGTCGAATCTTACTTGATTTGATAAGCAAAACGAGCTCCTAATGAGGTTTGATCGCGATTCGAACACTTTATCGGTTCAGACTAAGTTGAGCCCTCGTTATGGCTCGGCTCATATAACATCACTACCTTTTGTTTGGTTTTAAACTTAAATTTTCATTCATTTTTATAATATTAACCAAGGTTTTAAAGAAGTGAGATTTAAACAAGCCATATGCTACCTTAAGAAAAAGATTGAAATAGAAAAACCTGCAATTATGAGTGGAAAAGTACCTTGACGAGAAAGAAGGGGAATTGGACGGAAAAGGAGAGATGAAACTCTGAGAGAAGCCATGAATGTGAATGTGTGATGTGCAGAAGCTTTGGAAATGAGAGAGGGAAAAAAGAAACGTGAATTGACTGCTCAAACACTCAACACTGCTAATTACTACTTATAACAATAGAACTGCTATAAGTGTGTCTCCTGTCTAGTGATATCTCAGTAGAACTGTTAACTCAACGATTATGGTGTATTAAACCCTGAATTTTAAGCGCAAGATAGTTTTCGCTAAACGTAACACGAAATATTTATACCTTAACTAAAATGCTTTAACTCATAAAAAAAATCTTACAAAATTAACGAAAAATTCGAATAACTCGTTTATACAAACACAAAAACATTATCATGCATGATCGAACACAAAATAACAACAATTAAAAATATCAAAAATAAAAATAAATTTTTTTAGAAAAATATTTCGTTTGTACAAATGTTTCTAGAATAGATTATTTAACTTTTACTTTTTTAAATAAATAAATGATAAAAGTAAATTAACGTATTTAATTTGTAAAATTAGAAGTAAACTTTTACTAAAAATAGGATTTACTAATAAAAAAATCTCAAAATCTATGGAATACATCTAGGTAGGTTAATCCATGGTACAAGCTACATCACTCTGTATAGTATAGTATAGTATGAATAAGGTGATGCATCACACATTTGTGGTTGAAGTCGATATGCTATCGACGAAAGGGAATGGGCATGGATCAACCTTTTTTGGATTCATGCGTTTCTTGGAAGTGGGAAAAAAAAGGATAAAAGTCATGAGCTACCAAATCGTGACCAGAAACGATACGATCAAAGATACTACGCTTTATCTAATACGTGTTCGAATGTATACTCTACGCGCGGTATACTCCATCCGTCATAGTGCCATCTAACTTTTATTTCATTTACACCAGTTTAATAATATCGCATATTCATGAATATGATAGCGAAAAAATAAACCACAATAACAATTATTCTTCTTACTTTATAATCTATATTTTATAATAGTTTTAACTTTTTACCAATTATATCTTCTACCTTCACGCCAACTAAAAGTTTATCATTATGTACTAGTACTTACCCGTGGCAATGCCACGATATAGTTTACTTTTAATAATAAATTGAAATGTGAGGATTAAATAAATTAATCGAAAAAAAAAAGATAGTCAAAACTCCTTGTAGACAACGTTGGTCGTGGTGTCGGTCGGTAGTCATTCTTCATCCAATATTATATCATTGAGTGTTTATTTATGTTAACTATAGAAAATGTAAAAATAGGGTCCTACCATACCCGACTTGTTAATTAATAACAGGTGCATGTTTTTTTACAAAAGAAAATATATCCCTCAAACGGAAGCAAAATAAAATACAAAAGTATACAACACAGTCAAGAGGGTTGTTCCCAGCAAGCTCGCGGTGATATGTGGTCACCCCACCACACACACACACAAATATTATACAAACGTAATTTCACATGTCACGGTTGTTTTTTCCCAACCCACCGGTTTTCAGCAACCCCGCAGTGGTATGCGTCACCCCACCAAAGACACAAAAATTATTATTCTACGAACATAATTTCACATTGTACGGTTGTCCCCCGGGGCCCGTTATGGATGAAGAAAGTAAAGAGAAGATAGAAGAGAGTTTTTCCGCCTAGAGAGTATACCGGAAACCCCCCCCCTCCCGACCCGTCATGGAGATCAAGAAAGTACAAAGAAGATCGAAGATATTTTCCCCGCCTAGAGAGTATCAGCTGATCCCCGCCCTTCCCCGGCTCGTAGAGAAAAAATCTAAGAGAGTTTCCCCAGGGCCGGCCTAAAGATTTACGGGGCCCTGTGTAAAAATTTCAATTTGGGCCCCTAATAATAAAAAATATTTATTATAATAGAAGAAAAAATATTCAAGATATGAAAAATAAAAAAATTTACACCATCATGAATTGAACACAAGACCTTTTGTAAGTTAAATATCAACTTTACCACTTGGAGAAAGAGATTTTAATGCTTCATTATTACATGGAAACCAATTTATATATAACCTCAAATTTAAAATTGGGCCCCTCAAAATAAGGGGCCCTGAGCGAGCGGGCTGCCCGCGCATGCTTTGGGCCGGGCCTGAGTTTCCCCACCTAGAGATCATGTATCAGATCCCCAGGCTCGTTGTGGAGATCAGGAAAGTAGAGAGAAGATCTAAGAGAGTTTCCCCACCTAGAGAGTATTAGATCCCCCAGGCCCGTTATGTATCAAGAAAGTAGAGAGAAGATCGAAGAGAGTTTAGAGAGTATATGCAGACTCACCCCCAGGAAAAATGTATTTTTTACTAACTTAATCATAAAATGTTGTGGTCGGGTCTTGTAACAAAGGTATGGAACGGGTTCGAGTATATACCAGACCGGACCTGAACATCATTATTTCGAACGGGGTTGGATAGAACCAGTCCTTCCAGCCAGAGATCGTAGAGAAGAAAAACCTTATACCTCATCCTACCGATCGAATCATATACATAAAGAAGAGGAAATTGAAAGTTATCACATGTAAAAAGTTGTTAATAGACATGTAAAGATCAACACACCACCAATTAGCTCACGTGTGTCTCTTCTATCTTCTGGAACTGAAAATAGCACGTCTAGTACACGATTCATAGAACATTATTAGAAGATTAGTTGAAGGAACTATGTCAAGCATAGATCCAAAAGTCCTCCGATTAATCAGCTGGATTCATGCCCATTAAGAAAATTAGTGTGTGGGTAGCGATTTTGATAGAATTATGGGATTTAGAAGATTTGATTGATCACATTTATAAAAAGTTGCAAAGGTTGAATATCATTGGCATAATTATGTAACCAAAATTAGATTAAAATTGTAAAGGTAACAGAACCAAATACGCATTAACTTGGCATCAAAAATAAATTTACCCTGATTATAATTATTTTGTAATTTTTTAATCTAAAAAAATAAAATAATTTCTCACATTGATTTGAGGCCAAAGTACCATAGCTAGAATTGATAATAAAAACTGGTTTTTATAATATATGGATAGATCTCATCTTTACATGCCTAAAAATTGAAAATTAATTTATTACTTTATTCTTTACCTTCTCACATCTTCTACTTTATTCACTATCTCCTACGACTATTCATTATTTTTCATACATAAGTATTTAGAGAAAAGTCAAAACCTAAATTCAAAAATAAAAAAAACCGTAGAGAGTTAATACAACTTAAAATGAATTTCTTTTTACTTTAATTTTGTATTACAAAATTTCCAAGTAATTAGAAAGCGCTCCAAGTATCATTTATGCACATGCGGATCATGTGTGCTTCAAAATAAACCATCAACTTTAAAATATTATAGAAAAATATACGAAAATGCCAGAATAACCGAAAGTGCGCAAATGGTGTGGTCGTATGGATATATATATATGAGGCTAATCAAAATAATCGTATATTTTAGTTTGTCCATAATGTTTGATGTTAAACTATTTAAAATGAGTATCTTTTTGAATGCTTGATGCTACGTTAATTATTTATAATGTGTTTTAATGAGTCATTTTTAATTTTTAAAATTTCATTATTTCATTTTATCTTATTCAATAAATTTATATTTTATTTTAATGAATAAAGCAATTTATTTAATTAATAATAGTATTCAAGATTGGTGTTCATAGAGATTGTCTTGTCACATTTAATTCAAATATATGTTAAAAATATTTTTTGGATTTTTGTAGATAAAATTATATTAGATTAATATTTTATTTTAGTGAATGAAATGCTTTATTTAATTAATTAATAATAATAATAATAATAATAATAATAATAATAATCATCTATTTAAAAACACTATTCATGGCATTCCGCATTTTCAGCAACCATAAGATATAAAATTTTGTCACCAAGCAATAACATTGCTCACATGATCTTAGCAACAACACTACTACGTTCCCCTATTCAGACTCTGCTTAACCGTAGAATCAAAATCTCACGTAGGATGGATGGAATTTGAATGAATCTGGTGGGTTTAGCTCATCAACTTATATATTATATTATATTATATCATATTATATCATATCATATCATATCATATCATATCATATCATATCATATCATATCATATCATATCATATCATATCATATCATATTATATTATATTATATTATATTATATTATATTATATTATATTATATTATATAAGAACACCCAACTGATAATCTAAATGCTAAAACATTAGCCTCAGTTCCTCACGTTTAACCTGGCAAAACTTTATGCAACAAAATTCTCTCCCCCTACCCGGAATCTGCTCAACCTTAGAATCAAAATGTATAATTGAAAATATAAATATCTATTAATATAAACATAAACATTTTTCGGAGGTTTGTAGATAAATTTATATGAGACTTAATAAAAACTATATATGCAGCCAACATACAAAAAATAAACCGTGAAATATATACTGCTTGAAAATGCAACTAATTCCACATAGGATTGAATTAATTTAATAAATGCTCTATTTTTTAAATTTAATTATTTCATTTTATCTTATTTAATAAATTTATATTTTATTTTAATAAATAATATAATTTATTTAATGAATCATAGTATTCAAGATTGGTGTCTATGGATTCGTTTGTCACGTAGAATTCAAATATATGTTCAATATATTTTTCGGATTTTTGTAGATAAAGTTATATGAGATTTAATAAAAATTATATATGCAACCAACATACAAAAAATAAACTGTGAAATATGTATATACCGGTTGAAAATGCAACTAATTCCACGTAGGATTGAATTAATTTAATAAATACTCTATTTTTAAAATTTCAGTATTTCATTTTATCTTATTTAATAAATTTATATTTTATTTTAATAGATAAAATAATTTATTTAATTAACAATAGTATTCAAGATTGGTGACTATGGATTCGTCTTGTCACGACGAATTCAAATATATGTTCCATATATTTTTCAGATTTATTTAGATAAAATTATATATGCAGTCAACATACCAAAAATAACAATGAAATATATACTAATTAAAATGTAACTAATTCCACAAAATTCCACGTAGGATTGAATGAATCTGGTGAGGTTTATACCATTGTGATTTATATATATATATATGGATTCTTTTTCCAAAAAAAAGTGAGACAGCATCGAACAAACGAAATGAGTAGAATTTAAAATTCTCATTTGCTTGTCATGTGTATGGTATTTATAAGAAACCGACACATATTATGCTTCTCTGTCCCAAAAATAACTTCACGTTTTTCTATTTTTTTTTGCGTCCCAAATAAAACCTCCCTTTTTTTCTTACAATAATTCCTTCAACTATAACATTAAATATTTAATGTGTAAGAGGGAAATACCTAATGGTAATTGTTACACCAATAAATTTGTAACGACCCGAAAATTACACGAAGTTTTAAAAAGTCAAGGGCGTTAAACCAATAATAGGAAGACAATCTAAAAGCTTTGAGAAGCTGAAATTTGAACAGTTGACTTGCGAAAACACTATTTTTACAAGCAGCGGATAAAAGTTACAAAACAAATCCCATTTATAACCCACTTTCACTCAAGTTCTTTGAACGTCTCATTTCGGTCCTCCACTAGACTTCGAAATCTACAAGAAGGTAACAAATCAAGTGTGAGAAAAACTCAGTGAGGTTCTTGTGCTAAGTGAACAACGAATTATGTAATAACGAAGTATGGTTTTTTTAATCAAACGAATCAATATAGAATATAATCGAAGAACATAACGAATCGAATAAACTGTTGATGCCGCTCCTTATAACCCCAATCCAAGCCCTTATCGCTCCGGACAGATTGCAAGTCTGCCAAACGAATCGAAGACGAATACCCTGCCATGGTACATGGGTGGAACACTACTACTCCCAATGACCTCGGCGACTTCTGCCTCGCGTCACGGAATAGTAAGCAGAGGCACCTCATGAACAACTCGACAGACACAACTGCCCAAGTATGTCCAATCGGGAACCCCCACCACTAATTGCGCATATATCGGTCGAAGCAAAACAAATCAATCGAATCAAATCATATACATATATATATTTAGATAGCGGCAGCATGAGAAAAGGATTTGATGCAGATTTTCAGAACTTTGATTTCATGAATTTCGCAATGTTTGAGATGCAATACTATATATATATAATATTAAAATAGCTTCTTGTAGTTTCGCAAATATACATATACTTTTTGGGTAGAACACTCACCTTAGATGACCTCGTAACTAAGCAAATCTTAAAATCTACGCAAAACATTTAACGATACCCTTAAACCCCCACAAACGAGCATAAGCGAGTAGAATCAACTAGGCATAAAATCACATAATAAACTTAGTCCACGGTTTTGCCCATACAAACCGATAGTAGTTCACATAATTTAAACTCAAGTCACTAGCAAGAACAATGAATTGCAAAAGATACAAATAACTAGACATGAGAAATCAAGTACAGTACTGCTACCACCAACTTGAAACTAGACCGCACAAAGCATGCTCTCAGAATTGGGAAAGTCATAAGATTCAATTGCATCAATAACCTAAACATAACATGAAAAGTTAAACCAACCATAATCGACACAACAACAAAAGGGACGAACCAAACTCGAATAAAGGCTATCAAGTGAATTGATCAACCAAGTCAACAATCACAGCAAGAAACCACCAGCCTGAAATCGAAACTCACACACGCAGCAAAAAGAAACATCCGACACAGCAAAACAATCCAAGATTCACAAAATCCAGCTACAAGTTAAGCTGTCAACAAATTCGCAGAAGAAATGATTTATTGGACACTACAGCACGCAACAGGCAGGAACAGAAAAGGCAAAATAAACATGCACAGACTGAGTTTCAACACCCAGACCTCTGGTAAACAGTAACAACCACATGCAGACCACTTAGAGACAACTGTTTCATGTCAAAGGACTGAGGCGAATTAAATTGAAACGAACAAATACTGTAACTTTGCAACAGAAACAGAGCACACCAAATAAAAAAGCAGAGCATGCGTGAAAACCATTAGAAACCAGCAATTTACAACTCGAATTATTAAAAAAAATAACACGAACATGCAAACACAGCATCAAGACTATACTTAATCGATTCAGTGGCAAAATATCGATCAACCAAGGCAAAACAGCACGGCCACAGCAACCCAAGAACAGGTCTAAGACATATAATACCTATAGCTCAAACACAAGCAACAACAACCAGAATTAGCAGGCAACTCACAGCCAATCAACAAACACACAGTCAGCACTATCTAAACAGTTAACACAATCGACCAAAGATATCATAATTGACACATATCGGTCAGCAAGAATACAAACAAACTGACACGATTAAGAATTACATGAGCAAAGCAGATGAAGGAAATTGGATTTAAAGAACGCCAATTATCAAGTTCGACCAAGAAACATGCACACACCGACGAAGAGACAATAGCTAAACAAGCGCAACGACAGGCGAGACAGAAAGCGGAGAAGAACGGATGACGACTCAAATAAGGCAAAAAAAAACAGAGCAACACGAAACCACAACAGGTAAGTGAAAACCCAAGAAAACAAATTGAACCCAAAGAACCACGGTCAACACGATGGCGAGCGAATAGCAGGTGAGGCACGTAACATAGCGAGCAAGAGGAAGGATTCGACCTAAACAGCGGCAGGGCCACACGGTCAACAAACGAGGCGGAACAACAACAGCCATTCATTTGGAAAGGAACAAGCGCATTTAAAATCAACAGGTAAAGAGGGAATTCGATTCGAAATCAAAACACGAATAGGATTCAATCATACAAACACCCATCCAGACCGAAACAGAAAGAAGAAATGCTTACCGAAAGCGAATCGAGACAAGCAAGAACATGAACAACGAACAAATCAAGCTCTCCACTCCTTGTAATCGATTCTACGAAGAACATACGAGAATCAGAATCGAGGAGGAGAAATAGGAATTGGTTGAGGATTCTTACCGGATGAAATCAAGATGGCGAGTTGAGAAGAGGGATTCGATTTTGGATCCCAGGTCGAGTTTAGCTTGTGATTATGTGAGGTTGAGTGAAAACGTAAATATAGGAACTGAAAGAGGAAAGAATCGAGAAGAGGGAATTTAAGAGGAGATTGCGCAAAGAAAGGAACGAAGAAGAGCTTGATTTGAATAGGGAACTGAAGAAGTCTGCTTAGGGAAGGCAAGGGTATAATTAGAAGGATAAATGTCTAGTCCCAAATTCAATTTGGACTCTAAACCAAACTATAATTAATTAGGTTATCCCTGATTAAACACTAAGAAAATTATTCACTACTATATAAGGAACTAAAATTAAAAATAAAAATAAAACGATTTAATGAAAAGTCAGGGTTTTACATTCTCCCCTCCTTAAACGAATTTGGTCCCCAAATTCTCATCTAAGGAAACGAAGAGCTCGGGATACAGACTCCAAGGAAAAAAAAACGTAAGTTCGAAACTTACCGATAACATACTTGAAGGTTGGTTAACAAGTGAACGCACTGAAACAGACGAGGCAAGCCTCCTTTAAATTTCTATGCAGGGAGCAAAATTAAGAGGGTTTCTCGAGTGATAAGGAGAAGGAAAGAAGACAATCTTTAATAAGAGGCCAAGAAGCTTAACGAGAGAGGTTTGGGGAGATTGAGAATCTGGTTAAGTAATCAAGATCAGGGGAATTTCAACGAAGAAGATGAAAGAACTGTGAAAGTTTGCTAAGGAGTCTGAAACTTTGCGTTTTCTGGAAGGAGTTATAAAGTGAGTTACTAAATGCGACTAGAGAAAGAAGAGTAAAAGGTCGATGAAAGGTTGAAGGTTAACAAGATGGGTTTCATTGAACGAGAAATTTAAAAACTACCACATAACTCCCGCAAATAAGTGACTAGCAGAAGTAAACACAGGCTACTAAGATACATGGAAAGAATGATTTGCATAAATATCAAATTTACATAACATGATCACTTTTCAAGTAGGTTCACGAAGAATAACAAGCGTGGTATATACCTAGAAATCATCATATCAAACTTACTATCATGAAATAAAAGGAGGAATTTGATTTTTCAAACCCAAACGTTCACATCAACTTAGTCAAATTAATTAGCTCGCTTGACCACCAATACCAAAAGCCATTATGGCAAATTAAGTTCAATTTACTAAAATTTGAAACGCAAGTAGTAGGATTAACAGAAATAGAGCAGTACTAAGAGCCACATTCAACAAATTATTTGTTGGGAAATTTGTTGGGAAATTTCTTGAGAAATTTGTTAGGAATTTTGTTAGATATTTTGTTAAGAATATCTGTTTAGTTTTGATCAGCAACATGATGACTTATCTTAGTCTCAGAAAGGTGATTAGTACTCTTGGTTCACTTGAACATTGTAAAAGAGGAAACTCACTAAGTATGATAGTCTAGCTAATCTTGTATAGGATGTTAGGTCTCAAAATGTAATTTTTATTTTATGAAGAGAAGACCAAGAAGAAGACATCCAGTGTAAAGCTCAACGACATTGAAGACTTGAAGAAAACTGCACAAGATTACTGAAACTGTTTTTCAGATACCTTAGCCAGATATCTTGAAGACACGAATAGTTTTAAACAAACTGTGTCACAAGAGATATCTGAGAAATAAGAGACATATCTGAAAACAAGGAAAGTGTCAACAGATATCTATTCTCAGATACCTTGAGCTTTAACCACGTTTCTGAAAAAGAAACATATATATTGCAAACAAAGTTGTTTCAATAAATACAAGTGGTATCTGAAGATTGAAGATAAGGACGTGCAAAGAATCAGATAACACTAGTCTCTGATATAAAGCATAGTTCCGTTGACACTACAGGACAAAGAGTATAGTACAATGCATTTAATGCACGGACAGAGATGTCTGAATAAAAGCAACGGCAGCTCAAGAAGAAGACAAAACACTCCATAAAGATTATACACAGATATCAATAGTTTGAATTTGAGCCTAACGGATACTATTCAAACGGCACTCAAATTCATCTATAAATATCAACACTTAGACTGCTTGAGAAGATACCTTAGACACACCTTGAATCGCATAAAACGTCAACATCTAACTCTCTCAAAGCAACTTACTTACTCAAAGCTTTATTGCGACCAAAGCATTTGATCTTGAGTAACACTGAAGTTCTAAGTGTCCTGATCCTAAACAAGCAAAGCTATCTGTGAAGGAGTTGAATCAAAAGATCAACTATCTGAGATTCATTCTCTTGAACATATATCATAAAACTTGGGTCAGTAAAATCGAACAAGATACCATACGCTGTAAAGTGTATTAAGTACCTTGATTCACAGAGCTATCTGAATAACTGAATAAGTTATTAAAGAAGCTCATCTGACAACTCAAACCAAAACCATAACTGGCGTGGAGTCTGAAGTACTTAGTTTGAAAAATCAGGGAATAACTCCAAGGTTATCGGAGTATAGGAAGTACTTGATTTGGGAAACTAAGGAATAACTCCAAGGTTATTGAGTATAGGAAGTACTTAGCTTGGGAAGCTAGGGAATAACTCAAAGGTTTCTGAGTATAGGAAGTACTTGGCTGTGAAAGCCGGGGAACAACTCAGGGGGAACATTTGGTTGAGAACCAATTGTTAAGAATCTTAGAATAGGATTATTGTAAGGTAAACTCAATTATCTGTTCTAGTGAATTCTAGGTCTCTGATAGACCGAGGTGGATTAGTTGGAGGATTACGCCACCTCCAGATACCACTATACTTGCTGTGTTATTTACCTTTCTGTATTTACATTTCAGCAACACACACACACATATTAACTGTTTCTGCACTTATCTTTATTAAGTCTTCCGCGCTCTTTTTCTAAGTATCATATATCTATTCAGATATCTTTGAAATAGTTTTTATCGACAAAAGTTTTAAAAGACTATTCCCCCCCCCCCCCCCCCCTGTAGTCTTTTACTTTGCCGTTATCTGGACCAACAAGTGGTATCAGAGCAGGAGGTTCACCACCTTACCGAACCTAGATCCCAGCTAGGTGACCGAACTTTGTCCACTTTTGAGGACTATTTAATTTGTGTGTTAAGTGTGCAGGTATGTCTCTGAGTGATGCACCCGTTCTCAAACCAGAGAACTACGAGAAATGGAAAAATAACATGATGCTCCACCTTGAAGCCATAAGTGACGAGATGATCGAAGTAATAAAGAATGGCCCAATAGTCATTCAACAACTTAAGCAAGTCATGGAGGTTTCGAGTGGAAGAGATAGAGATCAAAGCGAAGGATTTTCACAAACAGATGCGTCAACTAGTGGAAGATCTACTGGTCAAGTTATTTATGAACCAAAGCCCAGAGTACTCTGGACATCGGAAGATGCCAAGAGGAATCGACTGGATGGTCAAGCTCGTAACATCATCATCAGATCGACACCAGAGCACATACGGTGTAAACTGTAGGGTGCTAAAAGCGAAGTTCGCAACTGATTGAAGAAATCGTGCGGGCCGAGAAAACCAAGGAAAACAAGTTCGAAGTTCTAAAGTTGAAATTTCAAAATTTCAAACAAGGTCCCACTGAAACTCTGGAAGAACTTGATTTCAGGTTTACCACTCTCATGAGTGATATGGCAGCACTTGGGGAAAGCAACAGATACTCCCAGTCAGAGAAGATTAAGACTATTGTCAGAAGTCTTAACCACAACTGGGAGCATACTAAATTCTTTTATTTTAACCAAGGTATGCCAAATATCACTCCAGTGGAACTTTTCTCTCATCTTGCTACGGTTGATTATGAGACAACTCAACGAGAACAAACAACTGAAAAGTTGCAAAATATTGCTCCAGTAACTCAAGGAACTTCTGAAAAGAAAAAAAGCAAGGAGGAGACTGAGGATGCTCTTGCTGCAAAGCAAATGAGCAAATTTGTCAGTCGAGAAATTGAGAGAAGAAAAGCCAAAGAGAAGCTGAAAAAGCATCTAGGCTCAAACTATCACCAAGACAAAATATGCAAAGCTCTTGAACAAGCCCATTCGTAAAGCATCATGTACTGAGGAAGCAGAAATTGGAGACGATATCTGTTTCTATTGTCAGAAACCTGGCCACTTCAAGAAGGATTGTCCTGCCTTCAACAAACTAAGGACAGGTGACAAGAAAGATAGAAGAATCTTCAGAAGAAGCGTAAAGCTTTGTTAATCAAGAAAGAAAGAAAATCAAATTCAATCTGGATGCTCTAGACGTTGAGATGATTACAAGATGACAATTCAGATGACTCAACCTTACCATCACCGTAATTATGTGGAGTTACTCATGATATAATCGACTTCGCCTCAAGAAGAATGAAATGTGTGGAGTTCTTTGAAATTGTGGTCGGACATCTCCAACATAGAAAAGCATCTTATGGTGATGAGGTAACACATACTTCTTGTTATACTTATGAAAGTGATGAAGAGGAAATAAAAATCTAGAAAATCTCGGAAAGAACTTGACATCTATGAAAGAGAATTTCTAATGATCCGAGCTAGAGCGAAAACCTTGAAGAAGAAAAGAATTCTCTTGAAAAGGAAAATTCTCAATTAGTTAAAGAATCGAGAGAAAGGATGCTGAAAATGCATCTCTCAAAGCTCGAATATCCGAAAAGTCACATAAAGAAGCAATGGTGAATTACGAAAGAATTATGAAGATCTTCTTTATGAGAACAAGGAACTCAAGAAGAAAGAATTATCTTTTCAATCTTATGCCAAAGCTAGTGACACTCTTCTTCAAGTACAATCTTACTTAAGAGATCCTTCGAAAAGAAAGGACTTGAAATGAATACACAGTGATTGTTCTATCACTCTGAATAAGAGTAAGGAGAGAAGAACATTTGTAAGTACTCGACAAAGACGGTTCCCATGCAATCTATAACATCGGTGAGAAGACAAAGATTGTTGACAAAGGAAAGGCGGTTGACTAAACCTTTGTGGGAAAAACAAGTCAAAACAAAAGCTGTTGGGCACGTCTCGAAAAAAGAAACACTTGAAAAGTGTAAACACCCGATGCTATGTCTCTCAAAAGGTAAAATTAGGAGCCGCAAATTCTCCCATGTCACTTTTTCTAGAAAGAAATTGGACCAACCAGAGACTAGCAAAGTCACGAGAAAAGATCTCGAGATAGCTTCAAGTGCTCAAACGGTATTGGCTAAAGGCATCGGAAAACAACTTGCTCATGAGTACAAGCAGAGCAAGAACGATGGAAAGCTAGAATTGCTCAAAGCAATTATCGAAGTGGAAGTTAAATCAAGCCATTGAAAATCAATGCCGTGGCTAGAAGAAATCGGCAAAGGCTAAGTTCTTTGAAAAGCAAACTCAGAAACCTGACAGGTATCTGAAAGCATCATATGGAGCACCTAGGAACACACCAAGGAAGAAAATAATTCTTACTAATGATAACATTCATTCAAATAGAATTCCTCCTTACGTTCATGTCAGACAAAAGCATATTTCAAAGAAATTCATACAAAAATGGATTCCTACTGGAAGAACTTTTAATTCTGACGGTTCCATCAAAGGTATGAGAACCTAATCTCCTGTTTCCTGTTGTGTGCAGAATGCTTCCTGGACTAAAGCACAATAGCTATTTGATAGTGGATGCGGAAAGCACATGACAGGAGACAAAGCAAATCTAGTTGATTACAAAACTTGCAACACAAGACCAGATATCAGATTTGCTGGAGGAGAATTAAATCCCTCTCTGGGATTTGGCAACGTCAAATTGGGAACTTTAACAATCACTGACGTATTACATGTTAAGGATTTGAAATATAATCTATTTAGCATGAGCCAGTTTGCGAACAGGGTTTTACTATAAAATTCAAAGCTAAATCGCAAACTAATTGACAATGAGTCAAAGCGGTCTTAGTTGGTCGGCGGAAAGCGTCTTTATGTTGCCGATGGCATCTCGCCACAATCAAGAATGTCTCATGGTGAGTCAATCTGGTCACACGGAAGAACCTTGGTTATGGCACAAAAGAATGAGTCACTTGAACTTCAAAACTCTGAATAAACTTGCCAAGAAAGAGTTAGTGGTTGGCCTTCCCAGAACATCTTTCAGAAAGGATGGTATCTGTTCTGCCTGTCAGATAGGGAAACAATCTAAGATCTCTTTCAAGTCCAAAATCAGACACTCTAGTGTTAGACCACTGCAACTTTTACACATGGATCTTTTTGAATCATCTGTAACTAGTTATGCAGGAAAGAAGTATGGTCTGGTTGTTGTAGATGACTTCTCAAGATACACTTGGGTTGTCTTTCTGAAACACAAATCTGATGCTAGGGTGGAGATACCAAACTTGCTGAAAAAGCTTGAAGTCATGAAAAATGACAAGGTATCTGCAATCAGAACAGACCATGGTACTGAGTTTGTCAACCAGTACATAAAGGAGTTTTGTACCTGCAAAGGTATACAATACCAACTTTCCTCTGTAAGAACACCTCAACAAAATGGTGTTGCGGAAAGGAAAACAGAACCCTTAAAGAAGCTGCAAGGACAATGCTAGCTGACACTGAAATAAGTGAAATTTATTGGGTTGAAGCTGTAAACACAGCCTGCTACACTCGTAATGTATGTTTGATAAACAAACACCATGACAAGACCCCCTATGAAATCTTGGTTGGTAGACCCCCTAATATCAAACATCTGAGAGTATTTGGTTGTAGATGTTTTGTTCTAAGCAATGGAAAAGATTATCTGAGAACATTTCAACCAAAGGCAGATGAAGGTGTTTTTCTTGGCTATTCCACAAACAGCAAAGCCTACAGAGTTTACAACAAAAGAACAAAGAAAATTGAAGAATCAATTCATGTTGTATTCTATGAAGGAAATAAACACCTCCTATTGATGAACTCTCAGAAAGGTTCAAAGAACTATTACTGAAGGATTCTAAAGAAGAATCCTCAGAAAGGAGAAACATCATTATGGAAAGTGAGGATGACTCTGACGTAGAAAAGCTTGAAAAGCCTAGTAACAACAAGATGACTCATAGACATGATGAGGAATTTCCTATGAGTTTTCCAGAAATGGAACAGGTTACTGAGAACCTTCATCATGAAGAGGTATCTGAAAATAAGAATGCTGAAATGCATGTTCCAGATATCTCTAACACTGAAAAAGTGTCAGATATCCATGACATTTCCCATATGTCAGATATCTCAGATACTGAAAAAGTATCAAATCAAAATCTTAGTGATTCACATTCAGATCACTTGGATATTGATCCTACTAGCACTAAACCTATGATGAGATGGATCAAAGATCATCCTACAAAGGATATAATTGGACCAATTAATCAGGGTGTTAGGACTAGGAGAGCAATAGCTGAAACTGCTAACCCTCTCTTTGGATGTTTCATCTCGAATATTGAACCTAAAAATATAGAAGAAGCACTAGGAGACCAAGACTGGATCTCTGCAATGCAAGAAGAATTGGATCAATTTGAGAGAAACAAAGTCTGGAAACTAGTTCCATTTATAGAAGGAATATCTGTGATTGGAACTAAATGGGTTTTCAGAAACAAGATGAATGAATCTGGTGAAATAATCAGAAACAAAGCAAGATTGGTTGCCAAAGGATTTACTCAGACTGAAGGCTTAGATTTTGACGAGTCATATGCACCAGTTGCCAGATTGGATGCAATAAGACTCCTTCTAACCTTTGCAGCTCATAAAGATTTCAAAGTTTATCAGATGGATGTCAAAAGCGCATTCTTAAACGGTGAACTTGCAGAAGAAGTTTATGTTGAGCAACCACCTGGCTTTGAAGTTTCCTCAGAAAGTAGAATGGTCTATAAACTACGTGAAGCTCAGTATGGATCAAACAGCTCCAAGAGCATGGTATGACACTTTGGCCAAGTACCTTCTGGAAAGTGGTTTCAAGAAAGGTGAAGTTGATAAAACTTTATTTACCTTAAATCATGACGGGAAACTACTCTTAGTTCAAGTATATGTTGATGACATTATATTTGGATCTAAGGACAAGCAACTTTGTGATGACTTTGCAAATCTCATGAAAAACAAGTTTGAGATGAGCATGATGGGAGAATTGAATTATTTCCTAGGATTGCAAGTCAAGCAACTCAATGATAGAATATTCATTAGTCAAACGAAGTATGCGAAAGATATGCTCACAAAATTCAATCTTAAGCCTTCTGAAAAGAATGCTAAGATACATATGAGCATTGGAACCAAAATGACCTATACTGAATCATATAAAAGTGTTGAAGAACATAAGTATAGGAAATTGATAGGTTCACTACTTTACCTCACTGCAAGTAGACCTGATATTCAATATACCGTTGGAGTATGTGCTAGATTTCAGACAAATCCAATGCAAACACACTACAACATTGCTATGAAAATATTAAGGTATGTAAAGGGTACAGTAGATGTAGGATTGTGGTATCCTAAAGAAAGTGGATTGAGTTTATTTGGTACTCGGGACGATTATCTTTGGATCAACGCTGATAGGAAAAGCACCTCAGGAACTTCCCAGTTTCTGGGTACTAGACTTATCTCATGGTTTAGCAAGAAGCAAAACTCAATTGCAACTTCTACCACAGAGGCTGAATATATTGTTGCTGGTTGTTGTGCAACACAAATTCTGTGGATACAACAACAACTTAAAGACTATGGACTCGATGAGAAGAAAACTCCCATTTTCTGTGACAACACAAGTGCTATTGCGATTACACAGAATCCTAAATTTCATGCCAGAACAAAGCACATTGATGTTAGACATCACTTCATCAGAGACCATGTTGAAAAGGGCAATATAGAGATACTCAAGATTGGCACTGAAGACCAACTTGCAGATATCTTCACTAAGCCACTACAAGAAAGTAGATTCTTAGCCTTAAGACATAATATTGGACTAATGGAACTACCAATGAACTGAAAGAGTTCAGGTATCTGGAATGGACATCCAGAGAAGAGGTATCTGGAACGGGCATCCAGAGAAGAGGTATCTGGAACGGGTATCCAGAAAAGAGAAAAGAGAAAACTGGAACGGGTATCCAGAAGTCAAAAAGGCTAAAGAGCAAAAAGATAGCTTAAGATCTCTGAGACGGGAACTCAGATATCTGAATCACTCTATAAACGGGGAACACAAAAGAGAATAGTATAACTATCTGCAGTCAACTACTCTCTTGAAACTCGCATTATTTCTATCTTGATGAAAAACTTGGAAAAATCCTAAGTATAAGATAGATTCAGATCGTAACAGTGTCCTTGGTCATACAGAATTGTGATTCAGATAGCAAGTCGCCAAAATTCATTAAATGGGCACAATTACACTTGTTGATTGTGATCATTGCTGAAGAAGCAATGGTGACCCTCGATGAAATTAAGCGATTGATCTGTACGGTGGAAATTAATTCACAGTAAATAGTGGACTGTTGAAATTCAGACATGGCCCACTAAGCATTTAATGCCGAACTAGCTTTTGCTCACGCCTGTTTGCAAATCACAGATACGTACACACAAAATTAATTTGTATGTATTTGTCTGTTGGGATTCAAGTGCTATATATATATAGGATTTTGGCAAATGAAATCACTTTTGCCTAATCCGAAAATTCATCTTGCACAAAAATAGCAAATCCTTCTCTTGATTCTCTGCAAACCCTCTACAATCTCTGCAAATCAAGATTAAGTTTTTCGAAAAGAATCCTTGAATCAAATCTCTTTCAAACACCAATTTCAAATCCTACACACTATATAAAGAGATGGCCTCAAGAACTCTTCAACACGAAATCCCAAACCTCCACCGATGCATCTGAAAAGCAAGCACCAGAGTTGGTTATTAAAACAACCATTTGGTAGGAGTTTTTAATCCTGACCATTGGACTTCAAGTCACATAATGATTTGGGGTGGTGCCATGGTTGAGGAATACCTCTCTGCTGCAATAGAGAACCAAACTGGTAGAAAATTGATTCTTGACATGCTTGAAAAGGCACAAATCAAGGGTTTTCTATCTGCTCGCCCAAGTGGAATTTCATCACTCGATGCGTTGGAATTTTACAACAACTCCAGGATTATTTCCTGTGTTTCTGAAGGCACTGAAATAGTGTCTATCAAAACCTCAGTCCAAGGAAAGGAAATCCTTCTGGACTTAACAACTTTCTGTAAGTTGTTTGAGTTTCAAAATCTTGGAAAGGATTTTGAAATAAACACCAAGGATGAGGAACTCCTTGAAGGTGTTAAAGAACTTTACAGTGACGTGTGTGGTCTTGAAAAATCAGATACACCCACTGAGTTCAAGCTTGCTGACATCCGAACCAGACATCTAATGGTTCCTTTGGGATGTCTTGGCATTCTTCACAGATGCTTTGATGGTCTACAAGGAGGTGTGACGGATAAGCCAAGAAGTGGATGATGATGTTCTTCTTTGAATCAACAAGACAAAAGGTGAAAAACCCTTTTAACTAGGGAAAGTACGCTTCGAAGTTTGTGAAGAAGATTCAAGGCTTGAGCCTAAGATTACCAAAGGACTAGCTGAGCGAAAGGCCATCAGAGGATATGGTGCGAAGATATGCTACTTTGGAAAAGCTTGGCATTGAGCTCGGAGAGGCAATTTGAAATAGCCAATGATAACTTACTCTATAAATATGAGTATACAAATTTGATGAAAAAGTTCTTTGGGTCTCGAAAAGGTCCTAAGAAGCGAAAGTCCGAAAAGATATCTCAAGAAAAGGTTGCGACGAAGCCCGAACTTCAAGAAAGAAGTCTCGGCAAATCGGAAGACACACCAAAGAGGTTGTCAATTCTCAGATATCTGCAGGCATTGCCGATGAACTGATAAAGGCAGATGAACTCATCAATGCTGCAAAAGAGTTATCAACTACTGAACAAGTAGACTCAGCAAGAGAAAGTGCTTTCAGAAATGTTGCGACTAATGCAGAAAGCCTTGATGATGAACTCATAAATGCTGCCAAAAGTGGTGAAAAGCACCAAGCCCTATCTGTAGAAACCGCAGGAATAATGGACCAATCGGTTCAATCTTGAGAGCTCGACGATGAAGATGATGAACTAGTCATCTCTCAAGTCCTATAAAGAACAAAGAGGGCTAAGGTTACTGAAACAGTAACTGGTGGTAAGGTATCTGAAGAAGAACCTACACCACAGGTTGCTGAACCTATAGCAAAGGTTGTTGGTGCAAACACATCATCAGGGAATATTTCTCTTGCACAACTTCAAAAAGCCCTGATGAGTGGTATTTTAGTGCTGGCAGATGCTGATGGAAACGCCACATCTAAAAATCTGGAAGAACATTCTACTGATCAATCTTCTACTTCCAGACAACCACAACAGCCACAAGTGGTTGATGAAATGGTAAATGAACTCCATTTGAATTACGAATACAAGATCTCAAGAAAATCCTGCAAATGAGCAGGTTCCCCAACTCACTGAGAGGGATCAAACTGAGACATCTACTCAGAATGATCAACCAGGGGAGGCAACTAAGTTGCATACTCAGGAAAGGTGTGAAGTACCAGAAACTTCAAACAAAGAAACTGCATTGGGACAAGACGACCAATGTATAGAAAGGTCACAAGTTCCAGAGACCAATCAACTGAAGCCTCGGTAAATGACCGTTTAACTCTTACCTTGTGAAAAATTTTATACTTATAAATCTTGTTACCTCATAAGAATTTCTTTGTTACATTTGAGTTAGAAACGCAGTAAAGGAAGTGAGAAGCCTTGCTCGATACTAAAAAAAAGAGGTCCCTTCAACCTTAACTCTTGAGAAATCTGAGCCTGTGCCACAGGTAAATGATTCTTAAAGAGAACTAATTTTTCAGTAAAAATGTTAATGTGCTCATTCATGTTAAAAATTGTTTCTAACAGGCTCAACTGAGATGGAAGAAGATAAGGCAGAAATGCCAGAGACAAACCCAGAGACCAACAAGGTTTCTGAAGAACACATCACTGAGCCTTCTAACATGAAGGTATATGACAATCAAGTGACAAGTATTCTTCATCTTGGGTTATCTTTTATCTCTTCTAATATTCAATACTTTCTACTTACAGGCTATTTCAGAAGTAGAAATGCTAGGGGATAAAGTTGCGACTTCCCCTGCATCAATGGAAATTGATGAAGCCCCCAAGGCAACATCACTCGAAAGAACACCAGAAACTGCACAAGCTTCTGAGAAAAATGAATCTGAGCTTCCTTTTGAGGAAGTAAGTAGCACAAATCAGAATTCATTAAAAGCATATTTATGCATAGATTCTTTCAAACTATTTCCTAAGTATTGTATTCCTCTCAGGTTCGAGAAAGAAAGGTTGCTGAGAACCAGACTTCAAAGTCTCCACCTCACAACAAGATATCTGAGACACCAATTGTCTCAGTAGAACAAGTCTCTGAGCCTGAAGTACTTACTCAGGTAACACAGAAACTAAACTACACTTCTACTCAGATCTCTACAAAAGTTTTGAAGATCACTCAAAACTCTTTCTTTCAGGCTCAAACAGATGCAAAGCAGGTTCCCATTGAAGAGACAAGGACACTTCACTACTTCTTCAAAGCTCACACCCCGCCAAAGCATATTCATGCTCAAGAAATGGCAAGAAGTTAAGGTGCTCGATCTCTACGAAATATTGAGAATCAAGATCACCAATCAGACACACACGAGCTCCATAACACGAGCTCTTGACTTGAGACTTACATCCATGCAATGTTCCTGTCGAACAATACGATTGCGACCTTATTGCATAAGGATTTCTCCAAGAAGTGGCGATAGTTTGATACATGCCTTTGAATAGGCGCAATTTAACTACCTCGCAATTTATACCTTACGAACAAGAAGAAGTTAATGGCGTAAGATCACTATCTCGGAAGTGATCAATCTTGTATCTGAAGATGATGAGGAGGAAGAAATGAATGAAAATTACTTTGATGAACCTCCCACTGACCATCACCAAAAGGATGACGACAAAAAGGATGATGATGATGCCTCGCACTGAGGTGGGAGGAATTTCACGGAGAAACAATGCCTCAATTGAAAAGCAAACTGAGAAGACTTCACAGAAATCTCCATCTCCATCTCCTCAGAAATCTACTTATCCATCTTCTAACCAACACGCAGTTACTACTGAACAAGTAGTTGAGCTTTCTGAAGAAACCAATCAGAAAATATTAAACACTCAACTCAGACAACTGTTGGAAGAAGAACAACAGCTCCATCTTCAACTGGAAGATCAAATAGCTAAATCCAGAGACAAGCTTGATCAACTACAAGATCAATACTTACAAGAAATGATTGCTTACTCTGAGGTTAAAGAGCTACGGGATGCTGTGCATGATATCACCAAAGATCTCGATACTGAAGAAGTATCTGAAGTCAAGCATGATGCTAAGGCTGCATCATCTTCAAAAGAAGTACCATCCTCCTCCCAGAAAGGAAAGAAACCAATCTCTGAGATGGTTGCTGGACTCGATACAATCGATGAAAATGTCCAAGAGGATGAAGATCACTGGGCTGATTACTCAGATGATGAAGAAGACAAGACTTTGGCAGAACACCGCAATGAACATTTAGCGGTTTCTCACTTGAAAAGGAAGCTGATTGCTCCTACAATATTCAGCAAACTGCCAAACGTCCACTCCCATGAATACATGAACAGGTGTCAAGTACTGACTTAAAAAGGAGATGTCTTCACAGAACAAGGAAGTAATTGCCTCCGTCCCCTCTGAAATGAGGAAGTTCACTGAGCTCATCACTCAGAGAACCACTAGCATAGTCATTGCTCAGAAAGATCTGGGAATGATAAGGGACGATGATGCGTCTTTAGCTGAAAAAGCTTTTCAAGAGGCAAGTTACACTGCTGGAAAAGCAGATGCCATCCTAGGCCCATTGGCAGAGCTCACTGATAAGGACAATGGACTTATCAAGCAAAATCAGGAGCTCAAAGCCGAACTTCAGAAGTTGGTCACTGCCTATAATTATTTACAAGGGCACTTCAACTCTCTCTCAGATTCCTTTATGAGATTGAGTCAGCCAACAATGACTAAGGGGGAAAGAATGTACAAATCTGGACCTCAAAGTCAGGGGGAATGGGAAGAAGGAGAAGCAAACAAAAAGAGATCTGGAGCTGGTGCGGCTCAGAAAGGAAGAAGAAAAACTTCCCAGCCACCACTCAGAATCAATGAACCCTCCTCAAGCCAAGCTGCTTTGCAAATAGTAGCTGCTTCCCAGAAACCTACTGAAGGAACCAAAATGATAACAAGGGCCATGGCACAGAAACCTCCAAGGAGTACCAAGGCTCCAAGGAGAAGACAAGTTAAAGGGATTGATGAATCTTCTGAAGAAGAAGAAGAAGGTCAAATCAAGTCCCTGGGCAATGAAGAAGGCTGTAAAACTCTCACAAGATCTAATCTTGATGATGATGATGAAACTGATGAAGATGAAGCTCCTCTTCACAGAAAAAGGAAAATTGAAAGCCTAATCGAGCCCATAGGCGCAAAGCCACTAGCGACTAAAACACCCTGGAAATACCAAGTCTATCCAGGTGGTGGTTCTTCAAACAACCCCAAAGAGAATTCAAGACGGAGAAGAGCATGACCGAGAGTGAGCAAAGACAAAGTCAACTTCCACTCGGCGGAAGAAGCCAAAATAGAGTATGTGAAGTATGACAATGATTCCTCTGTCTACAGGTGCATCAATCAGAAAAATGGCTATTGGATTCTGGAACTTAAGCATCTATTGGTAAATTCAAGATTTCCAGAACCAATCCATAAACAACTTTTGGCATGGAGAAAAGATAAACCTACCTTGATCAACACCAATCACATCAAAGCATGGTTGGATTTTGAAGTTGTCAAGAGAACTGAAGCCATGAGAAAGGACCTCTCTGATGAATGTCCATATGGAAAGCCAGATGATGTGCACAGAATTCTGAACATCACAGGAACAGGCACAAGAGCAAGTCTCGCTGTAGAACCCTATGAATCGTTCTATCTAACTGAAGATCAATACAAGGGTGACATCAGATATCTGAAGATTATCTATGAATACTTCAAGCTTTCAGATATCAGAATAGAGCATGCCTGGAAGTGGGGAAAGTACCTATGGGTCAAGCATTTTGCCAAGAAAAATCCTACCAAAACCTACAAAGAGGTCTGTGGATTTGCCAGAGACACAGAGATGCTTGTCAGAACTCTTCTCTATGACTATTCTGATGACATCAAAAGGTTTGGAGATAGGAAATTTACAGACTGATCCACAGAAACACTGTTGAAGACTTGAAGAGTTGAAGACTTGAAAACTAGTTTATTAGGATGTTTACTTGGAGCTTGGTCACTCCTGTTGTCCTAATTTACTATGTAGTTTTGTATTTTTGCTGGCTGAGCTTAACTGTATCATGTATTAAAGTTATCTGTAATCTTTAGTTGTAACTTATCTGAAGAACTTACTCTCAGATAGTATTCTATAAAAGATAACTTGTAAAGAAGATCACACCTTGTGATTTGGTTGATGTCCACTTTACGCACTTAATTAAATTAATTTGAAGATCTTAAGAAAAGATTAAGTGTTGGATTGTTCACTCATCCAGTTGTAATAGGTAAAGATAGTCATCGATTGATCAAAAAGGAAATTTGTTGGGAAATTTCTTGAAATTTGTTAGGAATTTTGTTAGATATTTTGTTAAGAATATCTGCTTAGTTTTGATCAAGACATGATGACTTATCTTAGTCTCGAAGGTGATTAGTACTCTTGGTTCACTTGAACATTGTAAAGAGGAAACTCACTAAGTATGATAGTCTAGCTAATCTTGTATAGGATGTTAGGTCTCAAAATTTAATTTTATTTTATGAAGAGAAGACCAAGAAGAATACATCCGTGGTAAAGCTCAACGACATTGAAGACTTGAAGAAAGCGCACAAGATTATCAAGCTGTTTTCAGATACCTTAGCGGATATCTTGAAGACACGAATAGTTTTAAACAAAGCGTGTCACAAGATATATCCGAGAAATAAGAGACATATCGAAAACAAGGAAAGTGTCAGCAGATATCTATTCTCGGATACCTTGAGCTTTAACCACGTTTAAAAAAGAAACATATATATTGCAAACAAAGTTGTTTCAATAAATACAAGTGGTATCGAAGATTGAAGATAAGGGCGTGCAAGAATCGATAACACTAGTCTCGATATAAAGCATAGTTCCGTTGACACTACTGAGACAAAGAGTATAGTACAATGCATTTAATGCAGACGGAGAGATGTACGAATAAAAGCAAGCGACTGACAAGAAGAAGACAAAACACCTTTCTGATTATACGAGATATCAATAGTTTGAATTTGAGCCTAACGTATACTATTCAAACGGCACTCAAATTCATCTATAAATATCAACACTTAGACTGCTTGAGAAGATACCTTAGACACACCTTGAACTGCATAAAAACGCTGAAGATCTAACTCTCTCAAAGCAACTTACTTACTCACAAAGCATTCTGTTGCGACCAAAGCATTTAATCTTGAGTAACACTGAAGTTCTAAGTGTCCTGATCCTAAACAAGCAAAGCTATCTGTGAAGGAGTTGAATCAAAAGATCAACTATCTGAGATTCATTCTCTTGAATAGATATCATAAGACTTGGGTCAGTAAAATCGAACAAGATACCATACGCTGTAAAGTGTATTAAGTACCTTGATTCACAGAGCTATCTGAATAACTGAATAAGTTATTAAAGAAGCTCATCTGACAACTCAAACCAAAACCAACACCATAACTGGCGTGGAGTACAGGAAGTACTTAGTTTGAAAAATCAGGGAATAACTCCAAGGTTATCGGAGTATAGGAAGTACTTGATTTGGGAAACTAAGGAATAACTCCAAGGTTATTGAGTATAGGAAGTACTTAGCTTGGGAAGCTAGGGAATAACTCAAAGGTTTCTGAGTATAGGAAGTACTTGACTGTGAAAGCTGGGGAACAACTCAGGGGGAACATTTGGTTGGGAACCAATTGTTAAGAATCTTAGAATAGGATTATTGTAAGGTAAACTCAATTATCTGTTCTAGTGAATTCTAGGTCTCTGATAGACCGAAGTGGATTAGTTGGAGGATTACGCCACCTCCAGATACCACTATACTTGTTGTGTTATTTACCTTTCTGTATTTACATTTCAGCAACACACACACACATATTAGCATTTGCACTTATCTTTATTAAGTCTTCCGCGCTCTGATTCTAAGTATCAGAAATCTATTCAGATATCTGAGAAATAGTTTTTATCGACAAAAGTTTTAAAAGACTATTCACCCCCCCCCCCCCCCTAGTGTTTTACTTTGTCGTTATCTGGACCAACATTATTTTATTACCAAAACTCATTCAAGTAACATCAGCTAGACATTCAAGAAACAGAGCAACACAAGCAAGTAACATTTGATCAGAAGATGTACTGAAATTAAAATCACACAGGTCATGCAAAAGACACTGACAAGTCACATTTGATCAGCAGGGAGGAAGAAAATTTAGCCACATAAACCACCAGAAATTTATTTTCAGTACATGCAACAGTCAGCTACAAAACTCGAATTAAGTGAAATGCGCAAGTATCTAAGCATATAATCAAATAGTGATCCTCTATTAACTCTAGTTGGTACGAATCATTATGTAGTCGGCCGCCTACAAGTGATTTATACTAACTCTAGTAAAAATATTGGGCCACTAAATGATAACCAAAGACATGCAAAAATACACAACACAACACAAGCAGGTAACATTTTGTTCATATAATATGAGAGATTTAGATTCACCTATGTCTAGCAAATCAAATTGAGCACTCAAACGTCAATCACTTCCATACTTTAGTCACAAGACAACAACTCGAGAACCAATTAGCACGAAACACACAACCTAGGTTCAGCAACTTAGACACCTCACTCACAACCCAAGGTCCGAAAATCATATCCCGGTATAGCCCGAGTAAAAACTCAGGCTCTGATACCAACTGTAACGACCCGAAAATTACACTAAGTTTTAAAAAGTCAAGGGCGTTAAACCAATAATAGGAAGACAATCTAAAAGCTTTGAGAAGCTGAAATTTGAACAGTTGACTTGCGAAAACACTATTTTTACAAGCAGCGGATAAAAGTTACAAAACAAATCCCATTTATAACCCACTTTAACTCAAGTTGCTGAACGTCTACCCGACTCGGTCCTCCACTAGACTTCGAAATCTACAAGAAGGTAACAAATCAAGTGTGAGAAAAACTCAGTGAGGTTCTTGTGCTAAGTGAACAACGAATTATGTAATAACGAAGTATGGTTTTTTTAAACAAATGAATCAATATAGAAAATAATCGAAGAACATAACGAATCGAATAAACTGTTGATGCCGCTCCTTATAACCCCAATCCAAGCCCTTATCGCTCCGGACAGATTGCAAGTCTGCCAAACGAATCGAAGACGAATACCCTGCCATGGTACAGGGGTGGAACACTACTACTCCCAATGACCTCGGCGACTTCTGCCTCGCGTCACGGAATAGTAAGCAGAGGCACCTCATGAACAACTCGACATACACAACTGCCCAAGTATGTCCAATCGGGAACCCCCACCACTAATTGCGCATATATCGGTCGAAGCAAAATAAATCAATCGAATCAAATCATATACATATATATATTTAGATAGCGGAAGCATGAGAAAAGGATTTGATGCAGATTTTCAGAACTTTGATTTCATGAATTTTGCAATGTTTGAGATGCAATACTATATATATATATATATAATATTAAAATAGCTTCTTGTAGTTTCGCAAATATACATATACTTTTTGGGTAGAACACTCACCTTAGATGACCTCGTAACTAAGCAAATCCGCAAAACCTGATAAAGGTAATACTTCTTAAAATCTACGCAAAACATTTAACGATACCCTTAAACACCCACAAACGAGCATAAGCGAGTAGAATCAACTAGGCATAAAATCACATAATAAACTTAGTCCACGGTTTTGCCCATACAAACCGATAGTAGTTCACATAATTTAAACTCAAGTCACTAGCAAGAACAATGAATTGCAAAAGACACAAATAACTAGACATGAGAAATCAAGTACAGTACTGCTACCACCAACTTGAAACTAGACCGCACAAAGCATGCTCTCAGAATTGGGAAAGTCATAAGATTCAATTGCATCAATAACCTAAACATAACATGAAAAGTTAAACCAACCATAATCGACACAGCAACAAAAGGGACGAACCAAACTCAAATAAAGGCTATCAAGTGAATTGATCAACCAAGTTAACAATCACAGCAAGAAACCACCAGCCTGAAATCGAAACTCACACACGCAGCAAAAAGAAACATCCGACACAGCAAAACAATCCAAGATTCACAAAATCCAGCTACAAGTTAAGCTGTCAACAAATTCGCAAAAGAAATGATTTATTGGACACTACAAAGACGCAACAGTGAGAAAAGGCAAAATAAACATGCATGATCGAGTTTCAACACCTGCACTCGGTAAACAGTAACAACCACATGCAGACCACTTAGAGACAACTGTTTCATGTCAAAGGACTGAGGCGAATTAAATTGAAACGAACAAATACTGTAACTTTGCAACAGAAACAGAGCACACCAAAAAAAAAAGCAGAGCATGCGTGAAAACCATTAGAAACCAGCAATTTACAACTCGAATTATTAAAAATAATAACACGAACATGCAAACACAACAGCAAGACTATACTTAATCTATTCAGTGGCAAAATATCGATCAACCAAAGCAAAACAGCACGGCCACAACAACCCAAGAACAGGTCTAAGACATATAATACCTATAGCTCAAACACGAGCAACAACGACTGTAATTAGTGCAACTCAGCCGCCAATCAACAAACACACAACAAGACTATCTAAAGTTAACACAATCGACACAAGATATCATAATTCGACACATATCGGTCCACAAGAATACAAACAAACCGAATCGATTAAGAATTACAGAGCAAAGCGATGAAGGAAATTGATTTAAAACAAGACGCCAATTATCAAGTTCGACCAAAGAAACATGCACACACTTAACAGAGACAATAGCTAAACAACTGCAACGACACAGCAAGACAGAAACGGAGAAGAACGGACTGACGACTCAAATAAGGCAAAAAAAGAAAAACAGAGCAACACGAAACCACAACAGGGTAAGTCGAAAACCCAGCAAAACAAATTGAACCCAGCAACCACAGTCAACACAGTAAACAGACACACACAGACGGAACAGGTGAGGCACGAAACATAGCAGGCAAGAGGAAGGATTCGACCCTAAACAGGCGACAGGGCCACTCGAACACAGTCAACAAAACGAGGCAGACAACAACAGGCCAATTCGACTGGAAAGGAACAAGCAGACGAAAATCAACAGGTAAAGAGGGAATTCGATTCGAAATCAAAACACGAATAGGATTCAATCATACAAACACCCATCCCAGACCGAAACAGAAAGAAGAAACGCTTACCGAAAGCGAATCGAGACAAGTAAGAACACGAACAATGAACAAATCAAGCTCTCCACTCCTTGTAATCGATTCTACGAAGAACATACGAGAATCAGAATCGAGGAGGAGAAATAGGAATTGGTTGAGGATTCTTACCGGATGAAATCAAGATGGCGAGTTGAGAAGAGGGATTCGATTTTGGATCCCAGGTCGAGTTTAGCTTGTGATTATGTGAGGTTGAGTGAAAACGTAAATATAGGAACTGAAAGAGGAAAGAATCGAGAAGAGGGAATTTAAGAGGAGATTGCGCAAAGAAAGGAACGAAGAAGAGCTTGATTTGAATAGGGAACTGAAGAAGTCTGCTTAGGGAAGGCAAGGGTATAATTGGAAGGATAAATGTCTAGTCCCAAATTCAATTTGGACTCTAAACCAAACTATAATTGATTAGGTTATCCCCTATTAAAAACTAAGAAAATTATTCACTACTATATAAGGAACTAAAATTTAAAATAAAAATAAAAACAATTTAATGAAAAGTCGGGGTTTTACAAAATTTAATTTATTTACTTTGTCTTAAACTTTAAATTTATGTCAAGCATAAATAATTTTAATATGTGGCACTCATATATTTGACATGTGGATTTCATGTACACCATTTACTAGTATAGTACATTAAAAAGTAAACTCACTATTATTTTATTTAACTTTCAACTTTAAAAAAAATCAATTTGATGGACTCATAACATTATTTTATCAAAAAATAATGCATATTTTATTTTATCTACTAAAAAAGTAAATTATCCCCGAGATGAATGAAAGTAGTATTTATAAACACAAAATTAGGATTTTACTAAATATTACTTCCTCAGTCCCATAAAAAACTTACCATTTTTTCTATTTTTTACGTCCATATTAAAGCTTCTTGTTTCCATTTTCGTTAATTCTTACTCCAACTATAATATTTAATATATTCAACTTTTATCAAAATCCAATACAAAAATTAAAGTCAGCCCAAAATTTCAATCTCACAATGCTATTTTAATCAAAAATTAATTTTAGCTTATTTTCCTCAACGAAAGTGGCTTATCTATATAATACATTAAGTAAAAAAGATTTAGAGCCATTTTAGAGTGTCCACGTCAAACAATTATATGGCAAATCTCTATGTTGTGATTGGCACATCATTTTCCTGAGTGTCAAATCATTTTGTTCTGATTGGTCTAATTTTTTTATGTGTGATGATCTGGCTAATTAATACTAACACTTATAAACAACGTTTTAAATTGATTCTTTTTTGGTAAGTAGCCATCTATTCTGGATTTTTGTTATTTTCACGGTACTAGACATGGAAATTTGCACCGGATACCATAATAACTCAATAAATAGTGCTTACTTTACAGAGACTTAATTGATATACACCAGAATATCTAATGAGATTAATTAATTTAGTTAAACCCTTCTAATCATGTCAAAAAATTATGCACTCTAACATTTGACTTATAAAATCCGCAGGAACATCTACTGAATATCACATTCAATAATTCCCCCTTAAAAATCTCACCAGTCTTATATACTGGAATTGGAGCACATTTTGTGTTGCAAAAGCTTTTTAGACAAGAAAAAATACGTTTTTATTTATTTTTGAAGTAGTACTCTTACTTGGTCATTCTTCTTTCTATCCTTTTGTTTCCTAAAGTTGAGCTAACATGAAACAAATCCACGAGCCGTCACGTAGAACAAATACAAATTCAATCTATGAAGCCAAAATTTCAAAAATACATGTTAGATTGATCGAAGCTGTGACTATTTAAATTGTTTTCTTCATCGTATCTGCATTTTTGTTACTCCATCATAACATGCAGTTGAAAAATTATCGGACTGTTTGGAACGGATCTATAATTGAGTGAATTTTAATTGAGGTATAACTGATGAATAGTGACTAAATTTTAATTGAGTTGTGAAAATTTGTGTTTAATTGACATAATTTTTTATATTTATAATAACAAGGTGGCACTCAAATAGAGGAAAAAACATTCGCATATATATATATATATATATATATATATATATATATATATATATATATATATATATATAAAATATATGTATGAAGTATTTTAAATTTATACGGAACTATGCTTTTAATTAGAAAAAATCTATATGTTTTTAACTAACAGATCTATGTATTGTTAACAAAATGTATTCTTTATTTATGAAAAACATTTAGATATTAACTAAACATCCATAGTTCTCATTAAGATTGTTCGTCGTTCTTACCCATTTTACTATAGACAGTCTGTCAAGAGACTTCCTCTTCTTCTTTAGTTCTAGAAAATCAACAAAATGAAAATTCTTTGAAAAATAGAATCATATTATTCTTAGATCTATATAATTCGATTAAGAATCAAAGGAAAATAATGTCACACTTCATCCTATCTTACACGGATATATAGAATTCAAATAAGAATCACGAGGAAATAAGCTCGTATCTGATTCACCAAAGCTTATACCGATTTATAGAATTCAAATAAGAATCTCAAATCTCATGGGAAATGACAAAATATACATAGGGTGTTGGCAATTGCACTACATGGTTTGTTGGGCATGGTACAATTAGGCACATTGGTTATCAAATATGACAAACATGGGCCATTTGGCATTCAATTTGCATTGTCATCAAATCTTTGTTATCGTAGCATGCCACATAATTAAAAGAAAAAAGAAAAAAACAGATAAAATAGTGAAGGTAAAAAAAACAAACAAAGGGGGTACAAAAATGAAGATTTACTGAAAACCCCACAACTGACTAATTCCCTGTAAGTAACCAAACTAATTAATTGATAATTCTAGCACCGGTGTTGACTCCGACGATGAGCTTCATCATCGAACATTCGGAATATTTAAATGGCATTCCACCTCTCACACACAATAAGTTTTTCTTAATAGTTAGGTCATTTCTTAATCTTTAATACAGATCCATATGTCTTGGGCTAAAAGGGAAAGTTTAGTTTGCCAGGACAGGGGAAGCATAATTCGTCATCCTCTAATATTCAAGGGCCTAGACAATAAATTGAGGTGAATTTTACAGGCCGTTGATGGGTTACATCGCTGATTAAGAGGATGACCGCAAGGTTGATGGAAAGCTATTGGAAATAAACAAGTCATCGTATTTAAACCATCGGAGAGCACATACCCATCACTATTGGATTATTTATCTCAAAATCCACCACTTGACCCATAATAGTTTAATCACCAAGATGTTCTTGCACCCAATGACATAGTAGGTGAGAACAATCAATATGATATGTTACCAATGCTCGATAATTTTGCTGAGTGCTTAAATATGAATAGCATTAATAAGATGGATAATGTTGCTAATGGATTGGAATAGCATAATAATTAACAATTACAGGTTTAGAAATATGAACATGTACAACCCGAATAAAAGTAAAATTCTAAATCACAATTAATCGGGTTCCCAACAACCCGATTAAAAAGGGGTGGAGGCAACCCCAAGCTCAGAAAAAAGAACATTTTAATTTCACTAATTTACGTGTTATAGTGAAATTTATTTTAAGTAGGTGGGGTGCGGTGCACTCCTAAAAATAAGATTTTTATTTCACTAACATCATTTCTTTGAACCGTTCTGGTGATTTTATTTGGGGGCAGTTGGAAGGGGGATTACCTAGGTGGTTTTAAGTGTTTTTTCTTTCGAGGGGAGGGGGTAGGCCCACCAATTCCCAAAAAGAATATCATTAATTCTTTAAGTTAACTTTTCACATGTTTCAATAGAATTTTTTTTTTCTGGAACATGGCCTACCCATATAAAACTTATTTTCTCACTAAAATAATAAAAAAAAACATTGTTCTGAACTGGATTTTTATCGAGTTAGGTTGGGTTTGGATCATGTTTCACTGTATGGAATGGGTGCGGTATATACCCGGCCCAAACACCATATTTTGAATGGGTACTACGTGGTTCACAACAGGCCGGATAGAATTCGACCCGTTCAAAAGACTTCATTTGAATAGGTATTCTTAGTCGAATTCCTTAACACGATTAATTGATCATGTGTGCCTAATTATATTATCGACGCACAATATTTTCATCACCAAGATGTTGCACCCAAAGACATAGTAGGGGAGAACAATCAATATGATATATTACAAATGCTCGATAATTTTGTTGAGTTCTTAAATACGAATAGCATAAATACGACAGATGATATTGCTACTGGATTGGAATAGACTTTTAAATGGGTTAGTGTCAACCATATTTGAAACATTTAAAAACACGGTGGATTGGAACCCCGTAAAATATCAAACGGGTCCTCAACCTGTACCCAACTGATAATCGTTAATCATCAACGGGTACATGTTTAGAAAATGAACACGTTCAACCCGAATCAAAATAAAATGCAATAGAAATCACAATTAATTGGGAGTGCTAATTCACATCCCATAATGAAATTTATGTTGGGAGGGTCACTAACTTCATTTGTATTACATGTTCCAGTGATTTTATTCGGGGAAATATCATTATTTTACAAATATAGTTTTAACATGTTTCAGTGATTTTTTCTTTGGGGGGGGGGGGGGAGGGGGGTATCACTCCACTAAAAGAATCATACACTTTGTTTCGGGGGTCGTGTTTTTATCGAGTTAGGTTCAGTTGAATCATGGTTCACTGGTAGAAACGGGTGAGGTATATACTCAATTGGGAAGCCATTATTGGAATGGGTGCTTGTCTTGGGTTGAGCAGGTTGGATAGAACTCAACCCTTTTAAAAGACTGATTGTAAAATGTCTTCTAATCTGAATTTATCAATACGATTAATTGCTTTAAAGTTCTGCAGTGGCACGGGGTTGAGTGTTACTACTCTTATGAAGCGTATAATTAAGGTAAAACTGATTTATGGAATAAATGCGTGAAAAAAAAATTATCGTTCTTATTGTGTTGATGATTCCATCAGATACATAGAACCCACCCCTGAATAAATTTGCTTTGCCATGACAATAAATAAAAGTTAGGGATAATCTATCTCTCAAGCCATAATGTACCTCCCCACACGTGTATTAATTAAGTCCAAGCAAGTTAATATTGTTCTATTCAGGGTCACCAATAGAAATGTTATGTAAGTGTTGATTTGCGACAAGGATGGTAGGACACATTATACGGCAACCAACTTGGTGTACAAAAAAGTATTCAGCAACCATATACTTAATTTTTTACTATACCCGTCGAGTATCGACGGGTCATAACTAGTGTTTGATTAAGGAGAGTACATTAACGATTGTTTTTAATTTGGATCTAATAGTTACTTCTCCATATACGACAAACCTTTCTATTTGCTTAACAAAATAAGGAAATTGGAAGATTTAAATAGGAAAATGATAAAGAATGAATAAAAAATAATAGGGCCTTGTTATTGGAAAGTTGAGTATTATTTAAATGAAGAAATAATTAAAAAATAAAGTAAAATTGGTAAAATTGTAATATGAGAATTTTATGTGAAGGGTTAGTTAAGTGAGGTAGAAGGTAATCCGATTATTAGATATATGGATCTTAGACAATTTTCCTCTAAAAAATGTATACTTATCCATGACCATGACTACTGAAAAATGCCTTGTAACTAAATTGTGATTGACTAACTGCCGAAAAATGAAGCACCTCTCATTTTTATGAAGATTGCGATTCGATACACGATTAATCGTCGTACGTGTTTCCACTTTTGTTTTCTTATTTGATTTTGGACTTTCTTTCACATCAACAAACAATGTACGTTGGAAAATATATACAGAAAAATGAAACCCACACGTTATTTGCAACTTGCAACAGCTGCATTTTATGACCATAGGATCTCCTTCCATCCTGTTATTTAGTTTATGGTTTGTTGATGATTTTGTGGATATTAAAGTAAGATATAGAAATGATAAAAGTAAAAGAGAAAATATGAGAGATATATTAAAAATTTAATATAAATATAATAATAGCAGTTACTATGACTTAAATTTCTACTATTTTTGTTAAACGGACGTACTTAAGAAATGCGTCTCAAGATTAGACGGACGGAGGAAGTAATAATACTAGTAATCCTTCAAATAAAATCTAAGTAATTTAGATTATTGTTTCAGACGAAAAAATATGGTCAGTTTCTTTGAGTTCTCATTTCTCTCCTTTGCTTTTGAGTTTTTATTTTTTCTCGCGATAATAATAAACCTAATAATGGTAGATACAGAACGAGCAATGTATCCACGTCCACCACAAGTGTGTCAAGTCGTTTTATTTGACTATATTGTTCAATGACCAATTACTAACTATAGCATTGTGGAATTGTGGAACTCCTATTGTCAACTTGGACGGTACGTACATTGGTGGAGTATCCTTTGGATTGGATTGGATTTGGAGCTGCTACTTCTAAACTGATTTCGAACAACAGGATAATTTCACAGCCTATACGCGCGCGTTGAAATGGTGATATCATGCCCAATTGTACCAATAGGTGCGTTGGGAAACTTTTCATTCGGTCATTCATCTTAGGTTTACTCCAGGTCCTAGACTTAGATGGATTCTCGAAAATAGAATCACACTTGAAGTGTATGGGTACCATTCTCAACTCTTTAAAACTTTGGACGCTATTCTCCACATGGCCACATCTCATATCGGTTAAGATCAAGTTGACTAAATGGGATATAAGAACACAAAACTCTCGCATCATATGAGTCATTTTTGGTGATTTCAAAAACATATATGTGTGGGCTCCAGCTCAAAACGGAGAGATATGTGTATGGTTAAGTCATACTTAACCGTACCGGCTCAAATATTCGGGTCTTGCTCGATTAGGGCTCTGGCGGGTACATTACGTATAATAATGTACCTTCTTTTTCATTAATTATCATCAGATGTTGACTTGTGAACTCTAGTTTTCCGACTTCTAAGTTCCAAGTATCCCTCCATTTCATAATGGACTTGTCAAGATTATAGTATATCTTGTTGGGTGAGCAACGGTTTTCCCGGTGAGACTTGAATAGCGATGCACACATTAGACTCAAATATGAGGCATATGCATGGATTACTTTTTATGTACCCAGTGTGTATATTGCTCTCACCCTAGCATAAAATTTACCGCGATTAACGTATTGGTCAAACAAAAATTATAGCATCTTAATGTAGTACTAAGAAAAGTCCTCTTTTTTGGCTTGGGATGGGTTGTTCCGCAATGGTGTTCCTGGAGGAATTTAACAGAATCATGGGCGTTCTAGTTTAAGCAACTATTTTTCGGCTATTATAGCATCAAAAGATGCCGAAAGGAAACATCTTATGAGGAACTTACCACAATGGTTTATTGCAATGAAGCAGAAGGAAAACTGCTTTGCTTCCACCAGAAAGACCGAATCATTTTATCCGTCTTCAACCAAACTGTTGTATAAAGAAGGCGAATTAAGCTGTTCACCCTGGCCGAGATAGGTGATCAGCTTACCAGGAGGTAAGTTTCGAATCCAACTTAGAGTGCCCCAGTTTCAAATCCAAGACCAAATTCACAGAGGCAAAGAACCTATTCCGCCTGCAGGAGAATGCCAGAAATAATATTCGCAAAGATAGTACACAGAAAATGTGAAATAGGCAACAAACAGAAAAATTCTGGAATTTGTAATTTTGTAGAAGTTGAAAAGCTAATCTCGTGTACAGACAAGTTTCCATAAAGTTCACATTTTTCAGATTGAAGAAGCATTAAAATCTATAAGTGAATCAGAAGAATATCCACTGTAATACATTACTATATGTAAAACTGGTCTAGGCATGAGCTCAACAGAAAGTATGACAGTAGGGGAGGAATGACAGATCGAGGCGATCACTTGACAAATGGTACACCAGAAGGCGTCTTTAATGCGTATTCTTCATACTGTGAACCAAAGAACTGCTTCAAGAAGAACTCCTCATATGGTATTCTTTGCTGGAAAAAGCGCCATACAACTAATGCAAATGCTACTGTTGAGATTGGATTGCACAGCATTACTTGAGTACCAACTGACCAGATGAAGAACCCGCAATAACTTGGATGCCGAATAAACTTATAAACTCCATTTGTTATCAACACATGATGGTCATCGTGGTGCCTCCTGATAAGATGGGTAAATGACCTTCCAGCAGTAATTATGGCCAACTTTCTAATTATTTCGCCAATAATTACCATGGCAAGTCCGAAGTTGCTAATTGTCCAGTGCTCCTTTAATCCCGGGAAGATATATATTTCGATTAAGTACTCCACCACAGAAAATATCATTGCCAGTACATAGCTTGGGCTGATTAAAAGGGAACTGAGAGTTACACTGTTCTTCCCGTGTATAAGAACTGCTAGGATGTATTCAGAGCAATGGAAGAAGATAATAGCAAAGAACATTTGACCTAACTGTCTGCATGCTGTATAGCCGAATATCTCTGTCATTTTCCAAAAAACAACCAAAGAATGATTCCTCAGATAAGAAGAGAAAATTTAGGGCAGTAGGATATGTCAGAGAAGTTTGCAGTATCAGAGTCTCATTTAAATTGGACCTGAAACAATTGCAGAGGAGAAAGACATTAGAAATGTTATATGGGGCTCCATGCCAGCATAAATATGTCTCATCAATGAAATTCCAGCAGATCCTAGAAATATGACCAATTATCGTTCGTAAGCATTTAGAAAAACACTATAATCAAGAAAACTGATACGGAAAAATGTTAATGTGAATGCAGGCGTTTCTGCTGCTATTGTGCCATAAGATATTTATACATCTATGCAGCACGTACAAAAGTTGAAGAAAACAGCTAAATGTTCAGAGCATACTCATGATAAAATATGTAATACATTACAATCTGGAAACTCTCACCCAAAAACCTCAAGTTAAACCCTCGGGCGAGAATATCTACCAGACTATAAGAAGGTTAGTGCATCAAAAATCATCTGAAAAACAGCTCTTTCTTGTTTTTTCAATTGAATGAATTTGTAGTCTGTCAGGTCATACCCCACAAAAGTTTAAGCTCAGTCATTTGGAACTAGAACGCTGAAGTAGGTAAAAAAAAAGGATTTTTAGACAACGGAGAGATTACATAGCAGACCTGACAGTACTCCAAATTCGAAACCAAGCATGAGTAGTTGCAAAAACAGTACTAATCACCTCCTCCAAGTATTTACTACAACTCTTCACATATGTTCTCCTTAAAAGATACCTTATTTGGAATTGTTTTCTAAGTTCTTGCTAAGTTACATCAACATGTTTCCGGCTCCCTCTCTGGGATTCGATGTTTCACCTAACAAAATCAGAGACTTCCTTTCTTAGCAGCAAACACACTTCATAAGTTTGTCTCCATAGTATCACATAATCTTTTGTTTTTTTTTTGCACCAAGAAAGTCCTAAAAAAGACCATTCTTTCCTATACACTAGTAAAACACTTCAAAGTGCAAACACTTGGGTGTGTGGTAGTGTAAGTTTAGAATGCTAGTAATTCATACAATTCGTTTATGAAAGACCGGTCTTTTCTAAGATTTTGACATTTGCAGCAGAACAAGGAATGATTTGGTAAGTAAAATTGAGAATCAGCAACCTACCTATACCCGAGAAGGACCAAAACCCCTAATGAGAGCTTACAAAAATTTAAAGAACAACACATGTATTGTGCATCAGAAAGAAAGACTTTAGAAACCTTCATTACAGTGCCAAAAACAATAATCTCTTAAATTAACATTCTTGCAGCAAGATTACAAACTCATCACAGACAATCACGCCAAGAAACGAAAATCGCAGATTTGCCACTATACGTATCACGTAATTGTAAACTGGAATTGAAAAAAATTAGAGCTTTTTACCATTTGACATGTCTTCTTCAGGAGAATGTTGAAACTTGAAACCAAGAAAAGAATACTTCCCTTTCTTTCTTTCTTTCTTCTCTAAATCCTGAATTGAGAAGATTTATGCTTTTCCTGTTTAACAGAGAATAAAAATTGGGAAAGAGTCAAAGAGGAGAAGAAATAAGAAATCTATGGAATGTAATTACAGGTTTTCCATTGTCAATGATTGTATTGCCTTGAGTAACGACAGTAAGGGTGTCAATGCACGCCGTCGCTCTCTATTGCTCTAACTTGCAACTTGTTTAATTCTTTTTACAATTTTAACTTTAAATTTAATAAAAATCAAATAATAAATTGAGAAAAAAATATTTCTAAGTAACTATGGCCGTCCCAACCATGAAAAAAAAATCTCAAAAAGCCAGGCCCATTTTCTTGTCCGGGCTAGGATGACAGGGCTGTGAGGGTGAAGTTTGAGCCGACTGATTACAGATTTACAATATATATTAATTAAAATTATAAATGTGCTCCATGCTCCATGCAGTCTGGAACGGAAAGAAAAGAATGGAAATAATTTAGTTAACATTTCTTTGAAATTCTTGAATCGAATGGGAATCGAATCGAATCGAATCTGAAACTAATCGAATCGAATCGAATCAAGAAATTATTGTGTAATAATAATAACAATTATATGATGGTATATATAATCACAATTAAAAAAATATATTATTTTGTAAATCTTTCACATTCTTCCTCTCTTTTTTCGTCATTTTACATTTTATTTATTATTGTATAACAAACTTTAAAACCAACCACGTGGAAGGTCTTTATACGATCGCCGAATGGAAGACACATATCAAATATACGTGATTGTTGCTACCTTCACCTGCATAATTTTATGCGCATGTAAACTTGAAATGGGTTTACATGATATCAATGTCCAAGTGGAGTGGATAATGATTTATTGAACCCGAGGAAAAGCGATGAGCGAGTGCATGAGGAGATGGCGTTGAGAATTTGGCTTCTATTCTGCGATATAGAACTTAGGAAGATAATATAAATAGGAAGATAATATAGAGGAATAAATGCCATTTTTCAATATTTGTGATATATAATATTATTTTTATAAAGTTTGGTCCGGTTTTTGGTTTGGTTTAACTTGTTTTGGAGTTTTTGAACATGTAGATTTTTTGTTAGTTCAAATTGTAACTATACTATTTATTTCATTGATCTACTAAAAGTCGTATTAAAAAGAAAGAAAGAAAAAAAGTTGAAAACACTCAATTGGATAAATTTTCTTATTTTCCTCGTACAAAAGATCGGGTGTGTAAATAAATGATAAAATAATATTAATAATAATAATAATAATAATAATAATAATATGAATTTAATGAATCGAATCGAATCAAGACGAAATGCCCAGGAATCGAATCGAATGAAATTGAACTGAACTGAATGAGTTTTCAGTTGAAAAGAACAGAGCCTTAATACCATTGACAGTTGGAGGTTCAATTGCATATTACTTAGAAACTCGACGTAGATGATTATTTAAACTTGAGGGCTTTTCTGCAATTCCTAAAGCTCATAACGTGAGTTTAATTGACAATTGGGTAAATGGCACATTAGTAATTTTATCAAATGATCAATACATCACAAGTCCCTAGATGTCATTAAATTCTCAAAACACGGCCCTTTATGTTTTAATAAAATTTAATTAAGTCCCTGTAACTCAACAAAAACTTTTGTACAGTCGATTTTGACTATTTATTCCACATATATGGGTACAAAGTCTTGATTTCCGACATTAATACTCACCGTCTGTTCACATGTCATGATATAATACAAAAGAATTCGAAGAAATCCACTCACAATACGACGGAAACTCGGAGCTTTATTATTTGCATCTCCTCTCCTATGATACCTATCTAAATTAATTTGTATGGGTTTAAGCAGAAGAGCTTCGCGAAGCTACATAGCCTCCATTCATGGCGGCTTGAACTTCGAAAGCTCCCAACTCGCAGCAAATGAGGCAAGACGGATGGAATTATAAGAAGGCGTGTAGATAGCAGAGGGTAAATTCCGGCTAATTCGATTGTCCACGGCGGGCTGATGGTGGTTATCTTGGTGGACTTCGGATCTTTTAAGAATGAAGCTCCGACTAAATTGATAATTGAAGACAACTCGGTTATCTTCTATTGATTACTGTATTAATATGGATTTTCGTAGCGATCGATTATATAATGAATTTTAGTACTTTTTAATATATAATAATATTTTATATCACTAACTAATTTTAGAGCGATGTAGAACAATGGAGATCGACAGGAGCAATATTAAATTCAATGACAACTTAGTCTGACGGTGTCAATCAATCAATCAGATTAGATCCGTAAATCTAATGGTTTAAAATAATATTAACGTTAATCGATGACAACTTGTTGACGGTAAATCCCATGTAATTGTGTAAGGATGCAAAAGTAGCGCTTTTTTCTCTTATTAGAACAAAGGTAACTAACGCTTTCACAGATTAGAAAAAAAAGAACCTGAATTATTAATGTATTTGACTTAATAATTCAATATTTAATACTACTAAAATTATTATAGCATGCAGTCTTTGGAAATAATTGGAATGGATGACATTGCAACAACTAGAAGTAGCCTAGTTTAGAAATGGATCTGAATACGGTCAATGCTTTTAAATCACACATTTCATATTCATTGTGAAGTTATTAAATGCATTTCGAGTTTTTGATCACAAGTAGCCATTTTGACATATGCATTTCGCAAATTTAATTTTCTCTGAAATGTAGGTAAAAGGGTGTTTTTACCGGATCCTCATATGGATTGAAATGAGCCGGGGGAGTATTTCAAATACAAAAATAAGTGTTACAAAACTAGTTTGTAGCGAAACACAAGTTACCAATTACTTAAAAAGGACCGCGTTCCCATATACACCAAACTATTCAGGACGAAAGCAAAACAGTAAAACCCAAAGAACTGTGAGAATTTACAGTCTGCTGCCACTCTCCGATCAACAAATTGGCTTTCTTACTTTGCTGATATCAGGTAAAGCTCCAATCCCGTGATAATCTTCTCGCTGATTTTGTTTTGACCTCCGATTGGATTTCTTTCAGCTGATCGGAAGATAATAAAGATTCGATTTTTATGTGTATTTTATACACACCGCATCTAGTTTTCTTACATTTACGCATCTAGAAGATTGCTTGCTTGCAATTGGATTAAATCTTTTATTTTTTTTGTGGGTTTTACTTTTTATCGATTATTTCTGGATAATAACTCTGTTTTGCGATTTTTAGTTCGGTACAATCCCTAATATTTGAGCTCACTTTTTGTGCAAGTAATGAAGACCTGCTAATTACTGATGGCTTTTGCTTTTGCCTTGCCTTTTTCCATAGTTGTTACATGTACAAATTGGTTTCTGATTCTGTTTTCTTTTCCTTTTTCATAGTTAGACAAGAGTCATTTTCAGTAGTGTTAGTTTCAGCATTGTTACTGTGGTTTTTTGGAGTTCTAGAAGATCTATTCTCAGTACTCTGAGATCTGAGTACTTCTCTAATGGTTTCTTGAATGTGTCTTGAGTTGAGTGGTTTCATTGGCATTTTGTAACTGTTTTTCCTTACTCAGGCTTGTTCCTGTGGTGGCATTATAACATTTCTTTTCGAAGTTTCATGGAAAAGAAACCTGGTAATCAACCAGCTTCTCTGCTTGAATGTTTCGGCTGCTTTGCACGTAGATGTATATTTTCAGTTCTTTCCGCCGGTCCTGTACCGAAGCACATTGCGTTTATCATGGATGGAAATCGGAGATATGCTAAGAAGCACAATTTGGAGCCAGGTGCTGGCCATAAAGCTGGATATTCAGCTCTCATGAACATGTTGAAATATTGTTATGAGCTTAATATAAAGTACGTCACGGTTTATGCTTTTAGCATCGACAATTTCAAAAGAAGACCTGAAGAAGTTCAATCCACTATGCAGTTGATTCATGACAAGATCGAAGCATTAATTGAAGAAGAGAGTATAGTCCATCGGTATGGAGTGAGAGTATATTTTATAGGAAATTTAAAACTCTTGAGCAAACCAGTAAAGTTAGCTGCTGACAGAGCTATGAAGGCCACTTCTGGCAATTCAAATTGTGTCTTGTCAATATGCCTTGCCTATACATCTACAGATGAGATTACGCATGCTGTTGAAGAATCCTGCATAGAAAAGCATGATGAATTTAAAGCTCTTGACAGTAGTGGTGCAGGATATGGTTTAATTGGACTAGGAGGAAGTGGAACTATGGAAAAGCCTCTTATTGATGCTACAGATGTGGAAAGACATATGCATATGGCGGTTGTACCTCACCCTGACATCATAATTCGTACTTCTGGTGAGACTCGCTTGAGCAATTTTCTGCTGTGGCAGAGTGCATCGACTCTATTGTACTCCCCCGCCATACTTTGGCCAGATATTAGATTTTGGCACTTGGTTCGCACAGTTTTGGATTTCCAGAGGAATTTCGCTTATCTGGAAAAGAAAAAGGAACAATGTTAGGTACAACAGTTTGAGCTATCTCTTAAAACTGCTAGATATCAGGTTTGTTGTGGTTTATCGCAGTAATGTAATCGTGTGGCGTGTGCTATAGTCTATGATAGATTCATAGACGGGTGTGGACATATTTTTTCCACTGTCCTTACCCTTGAGGGTTGATACAGGGGGTTGTTTGATTTTCTCAAGATTTTGTTGTGATGAAGACTCCGATATGGTGTTGGTCATATGTTAATTTTTTTCAATCTATCACTGATGAATTTCCTCCTTTTGTCTGTAATTCATTACCTGTAGACTGTAGTATTGTACAATTTGAATGTGTAACTATGTTTCACTGTGTAAGGTGCTGCTTTGGATTGTCGTACTTTCTTGTTTATTAGAAACGGTTGTTGAGGTACTGAGGCAATGTAACTCCTAGCTATTACCAGGTTGTTTGGATGCTTGTAAGTTGTAACAGTTTTACATGTATTTTTCTCGTTTACTTCCACAGTTTCACTTTGATCAGAATACAGTCCGCTAAATGCACAACTATAATGTGAAGATTGAAGACCGAGCAGAAATTTCAATATATGGGAGCTGAATTCGGTCTCAAGACAGTGAGTGATCTCAATACAAAAGTCAAGACAAGGTATGATTACGAAGGAGCGCTGTAGCAAAAATACTGATACCTATAGACCAGAAGCAGTAAGTTAGTTCATCATGTTACATTGTTACTATGAGCAGTAAATTCATCGCGTCACACTCTTGCAAACTCCAGGAATTGAGATGTGGAAAGCAGATCAGAATTGTGGGCACCATCTAGTTTCATGTTCGCTTGATCTTTGAGAATGTCCCAGTTTCAGAAAAGTAGGTACTTTGAGTTCCACCAGCAAGCTGATTTGCCTGAGGGTTTGAAAGCTCGATCCCCTGGGGAAGAGAAAAAGGACACATTTTAGCTATATACACAATACAAATAGCCCAAAGATAAACTAATTGTCAGGGGACATGCAACTCTGTATGGAAGTATTTATTTTAACAATTAGTGGAAGAAGCATCATACCTGCACGGGTGTGAAGGCTAAACTCGAAGTAAGGCCGGAAGTTGCTCCACCTCTTGGTCCTCTTCCTAAATGGTTATCCTTGAATCTGAAAAATATTGCCATAAAATGTACAGTAAGCAACGACCGTGAAGGCAGCAAAGAAGGCATTGCTGTACTAACAAATTAAGATCCATAAAAGTAAATAAAGAGTAGGAGCAAATTCATACTTCTTTGCTACTTTGGCAGCAAGCTTGCTCTGACCAACAGACACTCGTAGTTTGCCACTGCCAGCCTGTCCAAGCATTCCATATCCTTCCCCAAGTCCATCACCTTCGAGAAAAATTCGGAGTATGAGTGAAGAGTAACAAATAAAATGAAAAATCAAACCCTGATCTCATATAAATTACTGAACAGCCAAGGGAAGAACATATCGTCTAGAAATACCAATTTGACTCACTTTTCTCTCCCTTTTCAATTCAACAATGCGAGTTAATCCACATAAACCAGTATCAAGTATCAACAAAAAAGAAATATCACAGTTTTGAATCTTCACCAACAATTAGAGTCTATGCATGATGATATAAATAATCTCCAACAATAATTAGAGTCTACGCACGATAACTAGTAAAAATACCTAATGAGCTCTCTTCTGGTACTCCAAATTGCATTCTGTTTGCCAGCTTCCGCATGTCTGTAATAGCATACCTGATGAAAGTTGGAGACTGCATTAGTTTTTTCAACATTAAGCTTATGATCAATTAAAACATACAAAGAGAAAGGAAATATGTTACTACCTCTCTTTCATCTTCCTCAACCTTCGACCGCCTCTCCTTTTCTTTGGCTCAGAATCGGGAACTGGAAGAGGTTTAGGCTGCTTGGCTGGAGGAGGCTCTTGCCACTTCTCTATCTTTTTGTGGATCTCATCACGAAGATTTCTACCGGTTTTTCCAGTTCGGTCACCTCTAGTAGAATCAACACGTGCAGCAAGTGTCGATTTTGCAGCCAAAAGTCGACAAGCACGCATCCTCAAGGAAGGTGGAGTGCTTTGAAATATATCTGTTTGTTCCAGATAACCAACACGGAATTGAGATGTTGCAGCTGAAAACCCAGCTAAATTCTTCCTTTTGGCACCAAGAAGTTGTACATTACAAGCAGGCATCTTGGCTAATGACGTGAGACCACCAGCAGTCCCCATAAGCTTTGCAGCAACAGCACTTCCAACTATAGCCGATAGATTTGGAGCAATAAAGCCCATTCGACTCTCAACAAAATCAAGAACCTTCTTTTTTGCTGAATCAAGAGCAAGAGCTCTGTCACATGCCTCAATTGTCTTTTGCAAGACATCCTCTGGAAGAGGTTTACCACTGGTAGTTGATCCTGTGACAGATACAACCATTATAACCGCAGAAGGAAGAAGGCCTTCAAGATCAACAAGAGTCAAATCAGTTTCGTTCCCAATCTTCTTCACAACCCGAGCATAATCAATGGGGTGATGTACCAGAGAGTGAAGCTCTGGAAATTTTGGGCCATACTTGTCACGGATAAAATTGTGAATTATCATTATTTCATTCTCAATATCAACGGACAAAGCATTACAATCAACTATCAACTGGTATTCCGGATCATCTTCCAAAACAATGCCATGAGATGAATTCTCAGAACCTCTTTCAAGAGCAACTTCAACTTTCTGCAATAATATAGAAAGAGAAGTCAAAATATTGAGTTAATCAATACTGATGTACAAGAAATGGGATATATCATGAACTCATAATATTACGGACCTATAGAAGGAAATGACTTGTCGTGTAACACGGGGGGGACAATTAATACACCCTAGGTAGTGACAGAACATCATTGGGTGTATCATGTTAGCCTCTTGAAAAAGATATGAGAAAGTTGAACACAGCAAGCAACTAGTATAGGCTAAACTGACCTGCATAATATCACTGTAACGCTGCGATTTCTGTAGTTTGGACACACTGTCAAGATCATCATAGTTAAGTACTTCTATATCTTCCAAGTCACCGTCTAGATCTTCTTCCATTAGCTCAGCGTTGTGATTATCGGCATCCTGAAAGTGAAATATAATCCACTTAGACAATAAGCAAGGTAAACAAGCAAAGACTGGTCGACAAAAGCTTCGCAAAACACAAAGAAAGAAAAGAGTCGGAAAATTATTCAAAACACAAGTTGAAAAGAACATTAAAACTTACGAGAATCTCTTCTTCATTATCAGATAACTCATCTAGATCAGCCAGAAAAGAGTCGTTGAGAGTTGCCTGGAAGAAAGTAGATGTACATTAGTTTTGAAGGTCGGCAAGCATTTTAAGCATGAAATGGCAGAAAGCACAGATTTTGATGATCCCCAAACTAACCTATTTACTCTCAATTGAAACACAAGTCGCAACGATTCAGAATAATAAGAAAAGTAGCTATGGAAAAATAGTAATAGAGTCGAATAAGAGAAAATCACCATGATTCTTCTTCTTCTTATCGGATGTCGGAGAAAGCAAGCTTATCGATGGAGCTGCAGAGGGAGAATGATAATTGAAATTGATAAGCAGCAATTCGAAATCTATAAATCACGAAACTGGAAGAATTGGGAAACCCTAGCTTACAATTCAGCTGGGAATATCATATGTATGTAGAAACAAGTCTCTTACCAGACGAGATTTCGTTTCAGGTATCCGTGACACTTCGTTTAATACTCCGTCCGTCTAAATTTCAACTTCTCACGTTCCATGTCTGTATGTTTCAATTTCAATTTTTCATCCCTAAAATGAAAAATCACTCTTCTACTTTATTCATCATCTCTCCTACTTAATTCATTTTATTTATTACTTTATTACCACATCTCATACTCTATTCACTATTCTCTCAAAACTAGTGACTGGACTCGCGGGAAGTTGAAACCAGATCGTAGGGAGTATTTTTCTTTTGTGTAGCTTTTTAGTTCGTCGAGCATTGTTTCATGGTAAGTTTGTTAATTAGGACGAGTTAAACAATAGTAAGAAAACACCAAACTGTCATTGACCTAATGATGAACTCAGCAATACTTCGTTTTATATTTTTCTTCTGTATATCGCTTTTGGTTCAGCATCGTGACCACCAACCGTCATTTTCACTTACATCATTGTCTCAGCCGGTCGACGGTCAACCTGCTTTCTCCTGCGAATTCCATCTCCTCCGGTGATGTATGTCCGGTTTGATCATTATTTGACTGATCTTAGAAGCTTTATATGTACATAACAGTTGTTTACTTCAGACATCAACTACTTTGGTCGGTTCCACTTGTTTCGTCACAAGCTATAGCATATATGATGTAGTGCGTGAAATTACTCTTCCTTGAAAATGTTCAATTTTGTGAAAGTAAAAATGAAGATTTGACATACTATTACTGGCTTGTAATTACAGAGGTCATGAATAATACAAGTTGACTACGTTATGTTATTCACGAATCTCTGAGTTTACGGTGCTTTTTTATTAACTACACTAAGGTTAGTAGCAAATTACTTATAAACTATTTTTGAATATTTTACATTGTTTGTTATCTTATAGTATTTTGCAAAATTTACAAATAGAATTATGATGAATCTAATTTAATCATTCATAAAAATGTGAATATTTTTACAAAAAAAATATTGTATACGATTAATAACATACACTAATTCGCCCGCACTTTCTATATTGCTTTCATTGGTAACCTGGTGAGTGCATAGGTATTTTAAAATGTTCAATGGGTACTTCTATAAATGGAAAATCTAGGATGCTATGCGGAGGACAGGGAGACAATTGGTGTAGCACTTCCACATCGAGTCTTCAGATGTACACCAAATAATAACCAAGTGTTTTTATTACTAAAATACTAGTAGTAAGGACTTTGTCGGATAATATAGATACTCCTCCACATCTATTACTATTTGGAAAAAATTCATTTTTGCTACCTTAAATTTATAACTATCGTTTTGCAGCTTAAGTTGTGTATTAAATCAATTTTGGATGCTCAGTTAGTCAAAACTTAAACCGTTAACTTTGACCGAATTAGTAAGAATTAGCGTGAATTAGTCGATTTTCTGTCAAGTCGGTGCGTAAATTGAACGCGCTCCAAATAAAATATTAATAAATTTTAATTAAAAAAATAATTCATGATCAATAAAATCGACTAATATTAATAAAAAAAATATTAATATTATTAAATTTTAAAAAAATAATTCATGATTAATGGAAAATCGACTAATATAAATAAAAAATTAATTCATGATCAATGAAAAATCGACTAATATAAATAAAAAATATTAATATTAATAAATTTTAATTTAAAAAAAAAAACTAAATCATGATTAATGGGAAAATCGACTAATATTGATAAAAAAATTAATAATATTAATAAAATATTAATAAAAAAGTTAATTCATCATCAATGAAAATCGACTAATATTAAAAAATTATTAATATTAATAAATTTTAATTAAAAAATTAATTCATCATTAATAGAAAATCGACAAATACTAATAAAAAAGTTTCATGATCAATGGAAAATTGAATAATATTAATAAAAAAATATCACTATTAATAGAATATTAATAATTTTTTAATTGAAATATATTAATATTTTATTAGGAGCGTGTGTAGTTCACGCGCCGACTTGACGGAAATCGACTAATTCACGCTAATTCTTACTAATTCGGTCAAAGTTAACGGTTCCGTTAAATTTGACTAACGAATCTCAAAATTGAACGAATCTAACAACTTGCATCAAATTTGTCACAACTTAAGGTACCAAAACGATAATTGTCACAACTTAAAGTACAAAAAATGAATTTTTTTCCATTACTATTTCCTAAGCAAAGCCCCATAGTTTTGGAGGTTTTTTAAAGTAGTTCTATACTTATTTTTTAAGTGATTTTTTAACAATGGGGAAACTACTATGGCAGTAATAACTAATTACACGGTTAATACTCCACTAATTAACTTGCCTTTTCACCTCCTTAATCACAAGTTCACAATTGCACTACTATTTTACTTCATCTAACACAATTTGCATAAAACTAACCATAATCCGCCATGGTCGTACCTCTCTGCATTTCATAATCAAGCTCCCATGATTGAGCAAACATGTCAGGTATGTCATTTTAAAGCTCTTAAGCATGCGTTAGTAGGCAAATATAATTTGTTTAGATTATTGGGAATTTCAATTATCTATACCTGTTTGAATTATTGGGATCTCAACTCTTCGTAACTTCTGCTAAAAGTGCTTCATGTTAAATATAAAAATAATTAAGATATCACAACTATTTTTTTCTAAATCTAGGTTTATTAATCATTTTAAATAAATATAGTTTATTATAATCATTCTTAAAGAATATACATTTCCCAACTTAATTAAAATTTAAGATAACGTACAAAAGGTCTCACGCGGCATGTCAAGTTCATTAGTGTGAAATAAAAATACTGGGAATTCAACAGGTAGTAACAAAAATTTCACCACAGAAAACAAGAAAATCATTTTAGCGTGAGAAAACGGGACGGTACAAGAAATAAACCAGCATCATAAGCTTATGTTTCGGAGCTTGACAAGTTCATCCTCAAAGATCTCCCAAAGTTAACATGTTTTTGCATTAACAGGTTAACCAGCAGGTTTGAATAATAAAGGGTTTCAGACGGAATGGATTCAGACCCTGATTTATGTATTCTTAACATGATCTGAAGGGGAATAGGCCCCCCTTGCAAAATAACATACGCAAATAACTACGGGAATTTGACAAATGAAATTCAAGAAGAAACAAGTTGGACAATGTGTTGTTTCGTAACCAACACTACACTTGCTCTAACGAAGCCTCTCAAGAAGCCAGATGACTAAAACCACCTACAGTTGCTGCTGCAGACAGCAGTGCAGCCAGACCTGAGCAAGAGACACGGCTCAAATATGAGCTGGGCAAGCATGTTCATATAGTGCCAGTGAATCAGAACATAACAGGAATACCATGAAGGACCCAAAACTGTTGTTTCTAGAGACAACATGCTGATCCGGTTCACTTAAAACTAAAATCACACAGAAATTGAGACCAGTGTCATACACTTCTCATCAGATTTATAACTCCATTTTCTTAACTTTCCACCTTTCAATTTGTACCTTTTTTCCTCAATTCTACCTCAATAAAAATCCTTACCTTTTTTTTTTCTTCGAAATTTCACTACAAGCAGCATCTCCAGCACCACCTTGAGTTTTGGCTTAAATAGAAGTTACTTCACCCCTAAACTTGACATCCATTCACCAAAGTACAATACCATGCACCCAACATTAGACGAAAGGATACTTTCATCAGGAAATCCATTAAGTAGCTGCCTGCAGCCTGAATCACACAGCAGACTCACAGGTGATCTAACCTCTTAATCTTAAACAACAAAAGTGAGCCATCAACCGGGTATAGTAGGTGCGCAGATGTTTTTCTAATGAAGAGTGGTGGTAGTAGTAGTAGTTTTAGATGTACCCTCATTTGCACTTAATTGATCGCACTATCACAGAGTAGCATCCACTTGAGTCATCAAGCAGAAGAAGACCCACTACTTCTAAACCCCAGTAGCCTAAGCCGTAACTTCTTCAATTATCTAGTAACAACCAACTCAAGGCAGCTGTGGTCCTAACAGGATCCGTGCTATAGAAAGTTGAGCAAAGATTATGAAGCTTTGGAGCATTCAGCAGGCGAACTAAAATACGAAGGATGTGGCACAATGACACTAAGTACACTTGGTGATGCAGATGACTGATGTTCGAAGCTAAACCATGAGTCATTACCAGTAAGAGGCACGCAGTTGTCATTCAAACCTCAGAAACAACAAAAACATAAAACATTTAGAAGAGGCCACGAAACTTAAAAGGAAAATACTGATAGTAATACGGGATAAATTCTTGATGTAATAAAACCTCCAGGTCTTAAGCCGACTTGAGAAAACATAACGAGCATATAGTGCACTGCATCACTCTGACAGCTAAGCAGCATTGAAGCGAACTAATATCATCACTGCATAATATCCATAAAAGTTTTTCCTTCCAATCCTAGTAGAGTACATCACATCCACATTCACATCAGAAGCCCAGATTCTTCACCAGATTCAGCTTCAAGCTCTGCAAAAAGTATAAACTGTAAGTTAATATATTGACATAAGAATATAAGATGATATAAATTTCAAGTCAGAACAAACTCCGTACCCATTTGCATATGGTGACATACGACGACCACGCTGGTATACAGGTGACCTGCTGCGGGGACGCCTTGGTGATATGCTGTAGGCATTGAGACGAAAGATTACACATAAGACCAAAACTGGATTTAAATGGCATATACAACTGTGAAAAACGTAAACTACTCCTATGTCCCTATATATTTTTAACGCACTGGGCCCAATATTTTTGGAAAACTGCAACAAAAATAACAATAGGGGGGTTGGCACAAGTTACTTGAGAACGATTATCGATATAGTTTTCTTGTAGCATGGCTTGGAATGTATGCAACAGAATTAGAAAGTGAACAATACCCCTTAGCATAGGGTGGTGAATCCACATGACCACCACGGACGTAGGGTGGAGGAGACCTGCTGTAGCGACGAGGTGATATACTGCGCCGGCGAGGTGGCGATCTTCTTCCGTAAGCTGGTGGTGGTGATAAACTCCTGCAACAAGATGTTGCACGCGTTGAAATACATGCCAGAAAAATAAACAGTTCATAGAAATAAACAGCAAAAGGAATGTAGCAAAAAGTCCAAAATTAATATAGGCAAAAGGAAAAACAGAACTAAACAGGAAAACCATCAGCTGGCTCTTTAGATCCAGATAATACTAAGTGATGAGTTGGTTTTTATACTACCAAAAAACCTCCATAAATATTACGTTTGGTACCGTTTTGGTACCGTGAAATGCTTATAATTTAGGAGTCATTAATTTGTCGACAGTTTAGATTCGACAAGTTACTGAGGCAGAACAGGAGACCGGATAAAACCGTTAATAAAGGTCAGTTACTCAGTTGTATGTCCAGTATGAGACAAGAGGTTCAATTGTGATTGCAACTTAATGTCTTGTGGAATAACATAATCAGAAGTTAATAACACTATAACAGGCAGGCACACACTCTTCAAATAAAACCTCCTGTGCAATGTGTGTAGAAGTATATTACATGAAAACTGCAAATTACGCTTCACTAATCTAAGCGTGCAAGTGCAACAAGTATTTATCGTTCATATTGTCATGCTTTTTATCCCATATTAGTATTTTAAAAGCCAACTTGTGTTGAGAGCTGAACAGGTTAACACAGTATTTGCATTGACTAAATGGAAAACAAACCTCCTGCCATAGCTTGGGCTTCTCCTTCTACGAGGACTGGGACTCCGGCGGCGCCCACCTCCATATCCTCTAGATCCAGCACGGTTGCGGCACTCTCTGGCAAAATGACCAGGTTCACCACACTCATAACATTTCAAATCATCGCCACCACCACGTCCACCACCTCGGCCACCTCCACCTCCACGAGAATTGTGGGAAATCTCCACACGCCAGCCATTCTTTCCTGTTGAAATAAATTAGTAAAAGAAACAATTAGAATGCCTCCACCCCAGATGGTAGTATACTGACTTTCAAACACTCTAAATTAACAGATTAGCCTCAACCTATGTTCTTGCTGCATTTAGTATCAGATAAATAAATTCGCCGCATCACGGACTTAGAAATCTCCTTGGTCAGGGGATAATTAGTTGTTCAACAGATACAGGTTATCAGTATATAAAAAACAGCTAACACAAGATTATGAAGAATTGAAAACAACAAACCTAACAATATTAGATACATTTATCATATCTTGTTCAAACTTACCATCCAATGCACGAATAGCATCCATAGCATCGCGACGATCATCAAACTCGATGAATGCATAACCAGGTGGCCTCCGAGCTACCCAAACACTGTGTCATCGTATCAGAAAAGGTAGAGAATTATTTAAACGAAACAAAAATTCAAACTTTCACAATATCCAACCAGTAGGGGAACAAAACCAATTGTAAAATCGACAAATTAGAGGCCAAACACAAACACGCAGCAAAATAATCAGCTAAACATGAGAATAAAGGAAGAGAAAAACACCTCCGAAGAACACCGTAAGCACGAAACTCATCCTCCAAATCTCTCTCGGTGACACGCGGATCCAAATTCCCAACATACACTCGAGCCATTGATTTGCTTTTCAGTAACCTAATCAACCAAAATAATCGACGCAAATTCAAATCGTTTCACTGTACATAACATGCGATCGAGCAAAATAATGGAAGTATATACAAATCCGGAGCAGAAAAGGGAATTGAATAGCTCCTTTTGAGCTTACCGTGAGAAATCGAAGCTGAATTTTTCCTGAGACTACTGAGGGAGAAAAACCCTTGGAGCGGTGGTAATATAGGATTCTTCCAGAACTAAATGGTGCGGGCTTTTTATTGGACTTTACTTGGGCTGTCCAACAACACTCCCATCCAGTGTACAACCGGACCGGATGTCGAACCGCACATGCTGCATAATACTGTTTCAATCAGTGTTTAAAAAAACGGACCGGGTGTCGAATCGAACATGCTATAAAATGTCAGTTTAATCGGTTCGACTGCTCAAACCATTGGTTGACCCGTTATACATGTATTTAAATTAATAAATAATATATAACATAATTAAACAAGAATATATATATATATTAGAAAATGCATATAAGCAACCTGCTAATAAATATGTTGTCTAGGACTGTAATACGATTATACGAATTTATATTGAATTATAATATAAATTCAAGAAAAAAGATGTGGCATATTTTTTAGTTTATAACAGTTCAAATTTTAGAATTCGAACTTGTAAAAATGTAATTTTTAAATGATAAATGAATGTTATAAGAACGAAAGTGATCACTATTCCACTTAGTTGATTTTCAATGAAGGAAATCAATTTTTTCCAATAAAAAAAGGAATTTATGGCTAGAATAACAAGTATCCTTAGTTCCTTACCGATTTGAGTTATGACTAATATAAAATAGAAAATAAACACAAATGAGTTATCTCCAAGTGGAAAGGAAACTTCTCTCTAAACTCTAGACTCAAGTTTGAACCCCACCAATTCCATTTTAAACATTTATTCAAATTAAACATAAACCGGTTCAATTCTGGTTCGTTGGTTAACCGGTGAACTGCCCGGTTCTTGCCAGTTTGTTGTGCATGCGGTCCATATGCTCCAACCGAACCATTTTCTCCCAAAAATCCAGTCAAAGCGGTCGAACTGGCCGGGCCGGGCCGGTTTTTAATACACTGGTTTCAATCGGTTCAACCGGCCAAACCGCTTATTGACCTGGTATGCCATCATGCATGTATTAGTTAATGTAACATATCAATAAATCATAAAAAATACTTCCTTCGTCCCGGGAATAACTTCTCGTTTGATTTTTGGTCAACCAACAATAAGAAAGTTGTGAATATTGAATTTTATTTAAATGAAAAACTAATAAAGAATTATTAAAAATTGATTATGGGTTGATAAAAATTGTGTCAGGGCCAACGGAAAGTTGGGTCCGGAACGGAGGGAGTATAACTTATGTCCAAGTGGAAAAGAACTGTCTTTCCATACCCTAGACTCATGTTTGATACTCACCACAACCATTTTATTGAATACTTAGCAGAGGAATATAAAACTGGTTCTCCACGTACCGAGTCACCAGCGAACCGGCCGGTTCTTTCCGGATGGATATCCAGCGGTCTACAGTCCCTAACCAATCTGGTACTTACCAAAACTCCGGTTAAACCAGCCTGGCTGACATGCCTGTTTTTAATACACTGCTCATGTCCAAGGTCTTATGTGTATTAAGTTCACTACTTCAATCATGCCACCATTTTATTGAATATTTAGCAAGGGAATATAAACCCGGTTCTCCACTTGGCCACCAGCGAACCAACCGGTTCTTTCCGATTGAATATCCAAGCGGTCTATAGTCCCTGACCGACCCGGTAATTACCAATATTCTGGTTAAACCGATATGACCGGCCGGATCGGCTTTAAATACATGGCTCCCTTCCAAGGTTTTACATGTGTTCACTACTTCAATTACCTTTTTTAATATGTCTAAAATATCAAACTTTTGGTCATCTGGTATATCGATATTTCTATTATGTTTGGCATCAAAATTTAGCATATATGACTTTCACATACCTTTAACGTAATAATAGTAATTCGATTTATGTGAGTGGAATAGTTAATTATCATGAGCTTTTAGTTGTATGGCAAACATAAAAAAAACTCGTGTGGTTAGTTTTATGCCAAACAACCTCTTTACAGTTAAGTACCTGTCATACATGAAAACTCATAAATTTTTAATTGGATCACGGTGAATGTGTTCCTAGCTAGTCTTATTCGTCATTAGCGGCACTTTCAATCTAACTTTGGATTTCTAAATTCAATTCTTTCATCTCAGCAATCACTTACTTCGAATTTTTTCAATGTTTGAAGTGATATATATCGAATGGAATCATGGTCTCTCCTCTCACTATTTATTCATTAATGATTTACTGCATTATTTTTTATTGTGTTCCTCCATTATGAAGTTACTTTATCCGTATAGACTTATATTTACTTCTGTAGGGAGTTTCCAACTTCATCTTGAGGATTTTGGTACTTCATATGTGGGAATTGTAATGAGAATCATACTTTCATAAGGGGTGATAACAACTATAGCCTAGGATCAAATGATCGGATATTTTGGAATGATTCTTATAAGATTTTAAAGGAATTAAAAAGTTACGTTCATAACGGCTCCAGTTATAAATCATGCTAGTAGAAGATGCATATTAGAAAATTACAACTAATGTCGGATATCTTATAGTTAATGACAATAAAAACGATTCATATCACAAAGTTGGTGTTTTGGCCCAAGGTTGTATTTCATTAAATCAAATCTTAACTCGAACAAGTACCAGAACAACACACCAAAATGTATTAAAGTTGATTACAACCAGAAAATAACAAAACTAAACCAAGTAATCATCTCATATTTGCCAGTGCTCTCATCGGAATCACCTGCTAACAATAAACGATTCGAGTAAAGAACGTTTGACAAAGGAGAATTGTAAAATGAGTTTTGAGAGTTGAGATAGGTAAAATGAATTACCTAGCTCCTCAATACACATCCATGAATGATCCTCCCCCCATATAAGAGCACATGGGAAATGGCATGGCTAGTGCGTGAGTGAGACGTTAGAGATTATATTGGGACCAATGACGCCTTTCTTACTCAAGGGGATAAAAGTAAAAATATACGAATTACCGGAACAATATTTCGTTAGATTAATCTATAATCAGTAAAAAAATGGATGAAACTGGCATCAGGGACCATGGTTACAATAGTTGGTATGTATGCACGTGTCATTCTGCATTCAATGTCGTCTCTATACCATCAATATTGGTATTATATTAGGCAAACACTATGAGGTAGTTATTACAATCAAATGATACATCACAAATTCACATGAACAAACAATTTTCCTTGCAAAAATGTCTACTGTACTACTACTGGTGTAATGTAGAGTTGACTAATTGGGATGTTTGACACAAAACTCGAGGTATATTACAGTATTAAAGTAGTGTAATAACCAAATAATAGGCGCATGGGAAGACAATAATTGAAACTCAATTTCATCCTTTACAGTACAATTATACAGGAAAAAAACGAAAATCGCCAGTCTCACAAATTAGCGCGTGTAAGGTACGAAAATAATATGGACGGTTCGTCTCAACAATCTGGGCGGTTCATCTCAACTCATCAAAATTAGCTCTCTCTCTCCCTCCCTCCCTCCCTCTGTGTGTGTGTTGGGGGGGGGGGGGGGATTTGGAGGCCTTCTTTGCACCATCTCCTCTTCTTAGCCGCCGCCATTCTCTGAATGATCGGTCAACATCTCTGCGAATCTGGGGCCGGGAAAAACACAATCAATTGATCATGGGAGGCTGGCGTTGTGGATAGTGGTGATCGGAATATGGTGGAGGTGTTGATCAAGGGTGGTGCGGATCCGACCATTGGTGATGGAGAGAGCTATATAACTGTTGTTGATGTTGCCAGAGATAAGGGCTATGTGAGTAGTGCTTGCTTCTTGTTTGTTTGCAGCTACTGATTATTCAGCTTATGTGGTTATGATATTCACATAATTTGAGGAATCAATGGTTTGGTTGAGTGTTGCTAACAAATTGCAGCTGATTTAGTATGAACTCTCTGTTAGGCGAAAAATAAGCTTTACTGTCATGTTGCTTGATGTGCCTTGCTGCTTCAAATTGTCGATTCAAGTTTAGTTATAGCAGCATGTAGTATTCGAGTTATTCAACTTTAGTCTTGGCTTTAGCAATATTCATTTGTTTTGCTCTATTGATTAGGACTATAGGTGATAAAAATTGAAAATAAGTAGGCAAGAGTTAAATGAATCTTTCATCTTCAATTGGAAAGACATTATAATATTAGTAGTAGTGCCCATAATTCTTACAATGTTCACCCTTTTCTATTAAGACGATGTCACGAGACCAAAACTTATTTACGTTTTGACTTGCAGTCACATTTCCATTGTGTTTCATGGACATGTATGTGAAACATATAAAGCATAAAGGGTTGTAAAGGATCCCAAGGACTTGAGATACAAGTTCTGGTTGAAGCCAGGTTTATATATGCCTGAGTTCGGGGATTTGATTGCACTAACGAAGGTAAAACCAAAACACATTGATGATCGGAATAGGCCTAATCGACCGTATCATATTGCTTTAGTTCAAGCCACTAATGATAAGATCTCAATCTTTTGTAAAAAAAAACTATCATGTATGATCCAGAGGACGAATGGGACAGACTTTTTGTTGTTTATCTTACAATTTCGACAACAAGCTTACGGATATGGAAAGCATTGCACCCATATATAGATGGGTGCAATGCTTTCCATTAAACATGAGATGTATTATTGTTTGGAAATGGGGAAAGAATGGAGATTGATGACCATTAAGACATGTATGATATGCTTCTAAAAAATCGTGCTCTTAAACATAACATTTCATAGTTTTAGACTTTTAGGTAGTATTGTACTCCCCCCGCATCGAAAAACTTCATACATTGGGGCTGGCGTGTAGTTTTGGTGAAAATGTAAAGTGATGATAAAAAGTAAAAATGTGGGAAATTTTAATGGCAAGATGAGTGATTTGTATGTAAAGTTGAGATTGTTTATTATTAGTTTGGTAGCTTACTTTATTAGTAGCATATGAATTTTTGAATATATATATATATATATATATATATATATATATATAAGTGGACAACTATTAGAGTTGTGCAATTGAGTAATAATATGCCTCTCTTCACGCATATGGGATTTAGCAAAACATAATGCAGATCCGGAATACGCTTCATACGCGTAGCGTGTGTCATAATTCTAGTGTGTGTGTATTTTATACATACATACATACATACGTATGTACGTACGTACGTATGTATGTGTATACATGTATACAAGCATGTGTCATAATTCTAGTGTGTGTGTGTATTATATACACACACACCACACACACATACATATATGTATACATACATACATACATATGTATACATACATACATATATACATGTATACATATATAACTATTAGAGTTGTGTATACATGCATACATATATACAAGCGTGTGTCATAATTCTAGTGTGTGTGTATTTTATACATACATACATACATACATACATATATATATATATACACACACACACACACACACACACATACATGTATACATGTATACATTGATAAATACATACATACATACATACATATATATCATATATATGTATGTGTGTGTGTGTGAGTGAGAGAGAGAGAGTGTGGACAACTATTAGAGTTGTGCAATTAAGTACTTCATTTAAGTTAAATTGAACTCATTTGTAATATATATGCAAAAAATTAGACTTTAATTACAAAAAAATCAATATGTCTTATTCATTCCAATTATAAGCCTAATGCAACTCAAACAAAAACAATTCATCATTACAAAACTCAATCTGCCTTCTCCAATTAAATTCCAAGCCCAAAATCAATCCAACATAATCAATTCATCATTAAAAAAACTCAATCCGTCCTCTCCAATTAAATTCAAAGTCCTAATCCAACAAAATCAATTTATCATTAGAAGAAAAAAAACAACGACAACGATAACCGATATTTCTTCTCCATCTTCTTTAACTAAAATTCAAACATATTATTTCGCACTAACCCAAACCCTAATTCAATTAGAAAAAAAACAATTTATTATCAGAAACAACGATAATACTTAACTTCATATGTTTTTTCTATTATTTGTAACTATATGCCACAATAACACGCGTAGCGTATTCTCAGGGTTCTGGTAATTAATGGATGGTAACTAAATTTTAATTGGAATGTAAAAATTTGTGTTTGGTATATAATTAAAATGGTTCATAGGGTTATGTAAGTGTTGTGAGTTTTTATTGAGTAGCGAATCAATTAGAAAAATGGTAACTATTATCTCAACTAAAATGGTAAGGCGAAATATGAAAATATGTTCGACTCAATTAAACTGAGTTGTTAAATGTGGGTCGAACACCCCGAATATGTTCCATATATAACTACTTACCACCTGGGGAACAACTGCACAAAACATGCCATTAATGGGAGGAGTAATCCGAAATTCACTATGGATAAGTGTAATTATTATGAGTAGGTATCATGAGAGATGGTATTATGAAGAAACTAAAAGAGACGGACAAACATTACAGTTATAACAAAAAAACATTAAAGGTTTTATTAAAAACATTGGTGATATATAAAAATGATATAAAATGTTTACTCATAAACAATAAACATTATTAGTATTACTTAAAACATTATACATATAATATAATTAAGAACATTAATCCATATCTCACAATCTCATTTATACATGTTTATTCTAATACGTTTGTGAATTATTATGGCATAGAAATGCAGGTGCGTTGATTTTTCAAGAGAGATTGGCAAAAATTTAATAAACTTTATTATCGCTGCTAACTGCTGTGTTGGCTGAGTATTGGCCGTTTGTTTCAATCTTTTCCTTGGTCACAGGCTTACATCTCGTTTGTCCATATTATCATGCTGCACAAAAACTTTGAGAATCTGTTGCTGTGCTGACAGTATTATTGTTACACTCATTGTGATGGATGATAATTAAATATTGGATTTATCATCTGACAGTTTCAATCATTGTACGCCAAATTCAATGCTCTGGCCCCAAGGAAACTAACAATTTACCCAATTTCATATCCGGGATTTGCCTGTGAGAGAGGTTAGATAAGGTTTTCTTGGATCATTTGGGTGTAAAAGAGCGAGCTTTTGTTTTCTTGGACCATTTGGGTGCAAAAGATTGGATTTTTGTCTACTGAAGGTTAAAGGAAAAAGAATGGAAGATGAAGGGATTGAAGAAATGTTGTTGGGAAGTAGTGTTAGCGGATCCGAGCCGCGGAAGTGGGTGGATGGGAGTGAGGTGGACTCCGATTCTCCGCCGTGGTCTTTTAATGGAGACGAAGAATTTAGACATGGAGGGTATGGTGGGACTATGAGGAAGAGGCTTGTCAAGAAGCCTAAAAGAGTGGATTCTTTTGATGTTGAGGCTATGCAGATTGCTGGTTCTCATGACCACCACAATAAGGTAGTACTTACTATTCTAATACGTACTACATAAAGTTTTTGTCTTTCAAGTATTTGGCTGCTTGCTCTTGAAGATCTATATGGTTATCTAACTCTTAATGTTCATTGGAGTTTGAGATGACTTATTACTGACTGGTTAATGTTCATATTTGAAGCTGTAAGTTAAACTTGTAAAGGAATCATGTTAAGGTTCTTGTTGTTAGAAAGTTGGATCTGCTTTTTGTGGACCAGATTCTACTTTATCTTCTCTATAAATGAATTAGTTGAAGCTGAAAAGAAAATGCTAGTTGCTATTGTCCTCCCGTAAGCCGAGCATTTGTTAATGGTGAATGCTAAATTTCATAGCCTTTTTCCAATTTTAAGCATTCTATTCAAGTATATTTACCTGAAATTTTGGCCTTTCTGGAAAATTTTAGGCTATTTCAAACACATTTTATGAGCACAGAGATGGTGCTTGATAAAAACCTTGTAGCTGTAGGTATAAAATGCAATTTCTGTGTTGGTGTGTGATCTTACTTGCAACAGAAAAATGCAACTTCAGTCTGTGTGATTAACCTGCACTTGCCTCCATCGGGTGGCAGGTATAAAAAAGTTTGCAATCATCATTACATTATCACCTGATAAAACAGTTTCTTAGTAATTACGGACTTACAGTCATGGGAGGACTTGGTTGAATCTAAGTTCATAGTTGTAGCCTAAAATACGAACTTGTAAGGAAAATTATTGCGTTAACAATAGCACGACGTATAGAATCACACACTGCATTTATATAAATGCCGTTACAGCGTTCTCCGCATTGATATTGCATATATACGCTCTTTCTTGATGCATTAATTAGTTGGAGACTTGCATAGTATAAGTGCCATTATTTAGCACTGTTTACCTGACTGAAGTTACTTATAGGACTCTTCAGCATGGCGTACTGCAGCCTTAGCATTTCAAACACTTGGTGTCGTGTATGGGGACATGGGCACCAGCCCTCTCTACGTCTTTTCTGACGTGTTCAGCAAAGTCCCAATTACATCCGACATAGATGTTCTAGGGGCTTTATCACTAGTAATATACACAATAGCCCTCATTCCTTTGCTTAAATACGTGTTCGTTGTGCTGAAAGCGAATGACAATGGGGAAGGTACAGAATTATTCATTTAAAATTGTTGCTACATGCTATCGAAGAAACTCCATCTAATTTATTGATGCAATTTTTCCATTAACAGGGGGAACGTTTGCATTGTATTCGTTAATATGCAGGTATGCAAATGTTAATCTTCTTCCGAATCGTCAAGCAGCAGATGAACATATTTCCAGTTTCAGGCTCAAATTGCCTACACCTGAACTGGAAAGAGCTTTTACTATAAAGGAAACTTTGGAACACAACTTCAGATGGAAAATCGCTCTCTTACTGCTTGTTCTTATGGGGACATCTATGATCATAGGAGATGGTATTCTCACTCCCGCGATATCAGGTATATGAAGAACCCTTTCTGTCTTTCTTTTTAAATTCAGAATGTTAGCTTTATGAGCAATTCTTTTGTCTCTTTAAGCCAAAATCAAGCTGCACTTAAAGACTTTAGAGGAAGATATTCCGACATTCTAGTGATCTCAAATTATACGAGCTCAAGTAAGAAGCATAGCTGTGTATAAGTTCGGCTAAGATGTGCCTTAAGAAGTGCTAATCATAAGCCTTGAGCGCTAAATTCAAGCACTACAAAAGCTGCTTTAAAGACTCCTTGAAAATTATGTGTTTCGTCAAATGAACAATACCTTTCTGGAATAGAAGCTTGATGAGTCCAGTGGAGCGGATGCAAAGTAATAATTACTTATGTGACTCCATATGCCGAGTGAAAAGTATACTTTGGATTCCTTGAGATTGTAAGAAGGGATTTTTGGGGTTTGGTTATACAACCAATGAAAGGAAACTCAAAATGTTCCAAGTTGCAGAGACATTTGTATAACAGATGCTCTGTGTGCTTTGTAGAACGATATGCACCTGCATTGTCATATGCACGTCCATAACTAAAAGAAAAGGGATAATTCAAAAGAAACCTCTCGACGGTAAACAATAGAAGTATGCAATCTAGAAAATGGAAATGAATTGTTTTGTATCAGCTATACCTATCTTAGATAATAATGCTTCTTATTTGCAGATTATCACTAAGTTCCACCGATTATCTCTAACAGTGATCCTTCTTTGCAGTTATGTCTGCCGTGAGTGGTCTGCAAGGTCGTGTACCTGGATTTGGTTCTGGTAGGTAGGCTATTTGATAGACAACTGCTTAGTACTCTTATTACTAGAGGCAGTTTTTATAGCATAAACTACAAATCCCTATGATCTAACTGATTTTTACCGTTTCTTTTGCAGATGCTCTTGTCATTACTTCAATTATCATCCTCATTGGCCTCTTCAGCATACAGAGGTTTGGCACAAGTAAAGTTGGGTTCTCGTTTGCTCCTGCACTTGCTCTATGGTTCTTCAGTTTGGCTTCTATTGGAATCTACAATCTGTTGAAATACGATGTTACTGTTGTAAAGGCCGTAAATCCTGTCTACATATACCTCTTCTTCAAGAAGAACAGCACCAAGGCTTGGTCAGCTCTTGGAGGTTGCGTTTTATGTATCACAGGCAAGTAATCTTTCAGTTCCTCATTATCTGTTATTGCTTTGTTGGCTATCTGAATAATTAAATCTAGCATGGTTTGATCATTGATGCTAAGACGCATGATTGGACTTAAAAAAATATTATTGAACTGTCGATTTTCTAAAAGATTTACATCTGCAGGCGCTGAAGCAATGTTTGCTGATCTAGGCCATTTTTCAGTGCCATCCATACAGGTACTTTACTATCATGTCAAATTTTATCTTAATCGGTGTTACTATCTCTAGCTCTTAATAGACTTGCATTTTGACACCAAAAAAATTGCTGCAGATTGCTTTCACTACTGTTGTCTTTCCTTGCCTCCTTTTGGCTTACATGGGACAAGCAGCTTATCTTGTTAAACACCCTGCTTCGGCAGACACTATTTTTTACGATTCTGTTCCAGGTGATACTGTATTCTGGTGATTATTCTTAGTTTACACGAAAAATAAATAGGAAAAATAATAATAGACAAATATAATGTCCCCTTTAACACTAGACCTGGCAATGTTACAGAAGGTCTTTTCTGGCCAGTGTTCGTGGTGGCTACAATTGCTGCTGTGATAGCTAGTCAGGCCATGATCTCTGCTTCTTTCTCATGCGTCAAGCAAGCCATGGCCCTCGGATGTTTCCCTAGGCTTAAGATCATCCATACTTCGAAAAAACTGATGGGGCAAATTTATATTCCGGTCATCAATTACTTTTTGATGGTCATGTGCATTATTGTTGTTGCTGTCTTCAGGAGCACTACAGACATAGCCAATGCATATGGTTTGTGCTTGTTTGCTTATTTCCTCTTAGACGTTAATCAAAATAAAGATTATTTTGGGGGGTGTTGATGCAGGATACTTGAGCTTCTACTCCTGATATTATGCAACATATGTCTCATTTTTTATTATCTCATCATCATTTGCTCACAGTCTTTTCTCCTTTTTCCAATTAATGTGTAGGCATTGCTGAAGTTGGCGTTATGATTGTCAGTACTACACTGGTAACACTCGTTATGCTTCTGATTTGGCAAACTAACATATTCTTAGCTCTGTGCTTCCCGCTTGTATTTGGAACCATAGAGCTACTCTACTTGTCAGCAGTTCTATCCAAGATAGCCGAAGGAGGTTGGCTCCCTTTAGCCTTCGCTTCTTTCTTTCTTTGCGTAATGTACATCTGGAACTATGGTAGCGTCCTGAAGTACCAGAGCGAAGTTCGTGGTACGATCTCAATGGACCTCATGCTTGAGCTTGGCTCGTCTCTTGGCTCAGTAAGAGTACCAGGAGTTGGATTGCTCTACAATGAGCTAGTCCAAGGTATCCCTTCTGTCCTGGGGCAATTTCTTCTAGACCTTCCGGCTATACACTCGACCATAATCTTTATTTGCATCAAATATGTTCCAATACCTGTAGTCCCCCAGGAGGAAAGGTTCTTGTTCCGACGGGTTTGCCCAAAAGATTATCATATGTTCCGCTGTATTGCTAGATATGGTTACAAAGACATACGGAAGGAAGATCACCGTGCATTTGTGCAACTTTTGATCAAAAGTTTAGAAAATTTTGTGAGAACGGAAGCTCTAGATCTTGCTTTAGAAGGATCTTTGAATGAGCCGGAGCTTGACAGTGTGTCTATGAGATCAAGGGAGGATGAAGTGTCCCAAGATCTTGATGGGATATCGGAACTTAAGACCCCTTTAATGCACGGTCACATATCAGATGAAGCAGGACCATCAACGTCTTCGCTTCAAGAACTGCCGGCAAGCTTCATGTCAGTTGAAGAAGATCCTAGTGTCGAGTATGAGCTGTCAGCATTACGAGAGGCAACTGATTCGGGGTTCACATACTTGCTTGGACATGGCGATGTGAGAGCGAAAAAGAACTCATGGTTCTTGAAGAAATTGGTGATTAACTACTTCTACGCGTTCTTAAGGAAGAACTGCAGAGGTGGCGCGGCAACTATGAGAGTCCCTCACGACAATATAATCCAAGTCGGAATGACACACATGGTATAATGTATGATTTTAAACTCGAATTGCAATTATTTTTTTAGAAAGGGTTGGAACTTTCCATGCCTTAAGGTTGATGTATATTTTTGAGAAGCATCAACTTGTGAGTTGTGATTTGCTTAAAAAAAAAAAAAAAAAAACCAACCTTGTGAGCTGTGATGCTCAACCCAACCTGGTTTGAACTGTTGTAGAACATAAATAGTTAAGAGCCACTATATGGGCTCCTATTATCTGTGGGATCAGTGTAGCTTGGTGACCTGTGATTGTGCTTAATAACTAGAGTTGGTGCCTTTGATCATGACTTGGTGGTTATTAGGATGTTGTCACTTGTCATAGAGACTGTCCAGAAATATCACTCTGCATGCTTTGTGGTTTTAAATGATACGAGTCGAGTCGAGTCGAGTACGGTATCGCATAACTTAGTTCTGGATCAAGTTTAGACTGGTCTCGTATCGCATGCTTTAATGACTTGTAAGGAGCTCGACCTTCATACGAACTACTCAACTTGTTTCTCGTTAGATGAACGCCACGAAATGAAGTTAAACGAGCCGGGTCCAAAACTTTAACGATCGGATTATTATCAACTTGAAAGATATCACTACCCAGGCTAGCTAAGCTCATAGTCATAGGGGGCAGAAACAAATGGTTCCTGTTTACATCATGAAATTTGGACCACATCTTAATTAAGTTGATAGAAGTCTGCCACGTGGGAACTAGAACTTTGTACAAAAATGGTTGCTCATAGGTTAAACAAAACCTCTCAAGTGGTGTCAATTTTGGGCACCACCAGATAATTGACCCATTCATTCATTGGTGAAAAGATACATGGTGCCCCAAAAAATTAGGTCATGGGATAAAGAAAGCAAACTTTTCAAAGTTCGTTCCATGTTGTCATCTTAGTTACAAATTAAAATGCATGACCTAAGCTTATGGAGTGCACTATTTCAAAGAAATGCACGTTTGCACTGGCTTGATTTTAGAGTTCTCCACGTATCTTCAAACCTGCTGAACTGAATCTAATATATACATTCTCTAGCTTTTTTGAGAAATCATGTTTTTGAATTTGTTACTCTGCCCACTAACGGCCATATTATTATGTCTTAATTGCTCTTAGTGTGGGGCGGCCGAGAGCTCTGCGACTGCTTCAACCACCCCACGGGGAGCGACCAGCAACTTCTTGAGTTATACCCAGCCTCTTTTTTATTTTCTTTTTCGATTTTTTTCTAATTTTGAATTTTAAAAAATATAAAAATTATACCGACGGTCATATTTTTTCGAGATTTATAAATAGAGACCAGTGAAGACATACTTCCTCATACATCACAATTCACCATTTTTATTAGTGATTTATGTTGTTCGATTTTGATGCTCGATTTAAATAAAAAAACACCATTTTCAACTCCAAATCTTCTATACATTTGAATATTCTTAATAATATAACTATTATAAGTAATAAAAAAATTATTATTTTTTAAAAAAATAAAAAAATTTCACGACCACTACCACAGTGGCAGTTTTTTTGGTCGCAGGGAGGAGTTGGTGGGCAACATGACCAATTTTTAGTCGTGCACAATGAGTGGTCTTATTGCATTATTTTTTGGCTATTATGAGACAGATTTATTGTTACGTTGTTGTAGCAACTATATAAACCCTAATCTCCACTTGTTTCAACACACCTCTCTTCTCTCCACTCATTTTCTTATGAACTTTAGAAATTCAAGAGTTCCTTATCACTGAAGTTCGACGGAGCTTCTAATGTAAAGATTCGAGTAGCTACTAAAATTGGACGTTGTACCTTGGGAGTTGATTGTCCAAGGGAGACCTGAAGCTTACTAAGGCATGCTTAAAGGGGAACTCGTCACACAGTACCGTTGTCTCGTCCAGGATTCAATTTGAATAATTCTTTTTTCATATTTTGGTTCGTAACAAGTTGTAGTAAGCGTAATCACTTTTCACATTGTAGTTTGTATATGTATATGGTACTTACTTTTATTCCAGCTGCAACTCCATCCGAAAACAACATAGTAGACTAACACGTGCCCACTGTAGAAAGGTGGCCCGTGTCCATCACACGTTCTGCACCGTGGATCTTGTTCTTAGCAATTAATCTTCATTAAGTATTTTTGAACATAAGGGCCACCAGAAAGCTCGTGGCGTGGAGTAACTTCCCTCTGATGTTATGATGTAAGAAGGCAAGGGTGTGAGAAGAACCTCGGCTCGAGGAGCCGGGATGGGGACTCCCAGTTACCCTTTCTAGTCTTCATAGCTTGTCCAAGGAGTACGGCTCGGTGAAGTCTATGTGACTTTAACTAATCTATCTGTGAGTTCTGGGTGCTAATTGCAATATTCAGAAAGTGTGGAACAACGTTTGTAAGCTCTTAAAGACTTGAGGACCAAAGGTGAAATTTGTTGTGAAGGTGTTAGTTTCAGAAGCACGCTTTTCTGCTGGTTTGTTCAAGACCGTATGTTTTACTGAGATCTGACGGTTTTTCTGCTTCTTTATCTGTTCTTTCCAGTTTCTGTATATTAGCTGATAGCGGTTATCTTCTCTGTAACTCCATTCATTCATTTTTGCTGTATCTTTCAGAGAGATTGATAGAGAAGTTGAGGTTTGATTGTTTATCGTCAATAGTGAGATTCCTGTGATTGTGAATCGTGTTGATCGATTGATTCATTCTGTAACTTGGTGAATTGTGAATAAAAGTGATCTGTTCCTCCCGTGGATGTAGGATTGTAAAATCCGAACCACGTATCTCCGGTGTTGCTTGTAGTATAGTATTTGATCTTTCTGTTTGCAGGTTTTGTGTGTATATTGATATTGAGTTGTTTTGATCTGGAAACCTAACAAGTGGCGCCGTCTGTGGGAATTCGGTTGAATCAGTTGGTTTTCAGTGATTACTCGTCGGATTTGTTTGCCGGGAAGGTCTTGTTGGAGTAACTGTTCAGAGTGATACAAGTTCGGAAAGATGAGCTCTGCAAGGTTCGATATCGAAAAATTTAATGGAATGAACGATTTCGGATTGTGGAAAATCAAGATGCATGCTATTTTGGTTCAGCAAGGATTAGCACAAGCACTGGAAGGAGCATCGAAGTTACCTGCTAGTATGCCAGATGCACAGAAGACCGATATCTTGCAAAAGGCTCACAGTGCTTTAATTCTAAGCTTAGGTGACAAGCCTCTAAGAGAAATTGCAAAAGAAAAGGATGTTGCTTCTATATGGACTAAGTTGGAAGATCTGTATATGACCAAGTCTTTGGCAAGTAGGTTGTATATGAAGCAGAGATATTATTCGTACAAGATGAATGAAGATAAGGAGGTGCTGGATCAGCTTGAAGAGTTTAACAAAATTGCTGATGAGCTTGAAACTATTGATGATAAGAAGATAGGTGATGAAGATAGGGTAATATTGTTGTTAAACTCACTCCCCAGAACCTATAATAGCATAAGAGATGCCATGGTTTTTGGAAGGTAACAGACCATCACTTTTGATGATGTTCAAAGTGCTATAAGGGCTAGAGAGTTTCAGAAATTGAATGGTATCTCTTCTGATTTCTCAGGAGAAGGTCTTAATGTAAATGGTCATAAGGGCAAGAATGATCAAAAGAAAAGGAAGCCTGGTCAAAATAAGCCCCAACAGAATAGGAATCAAAATCCTGATTACAAAGAGACTAGGAGATGTCATCATTGCAAGAAGCAAGGGCACCTGAAGAAAAACTGTTTCAAGTTGAAGAAGAATCTAGACAATTCTAATACCAAGAATGGAAGTACAGACAATTTTGCTGGAAACATTGGCCCTGATGATGCAGAGGTTTTAAACATTACTGATATACCAATCATAGACCACTGGATACTTGATACTGGATGCACTTTCCATATGTGCCACCATAGGGAATGGTTCACTGACATGGTTAGTAGAACAGGAGGTACAGGTACCCTGGGAAATGAAGAGATATGCCAAATTAAGGGAATTGGTAGTATCAAGCTGAAGTTGGCAAGTCGAGAAGTTAAACTGCTAACTGAAGTAAGATATATACCTAAGTTAAGGAGGAATCTCATATCCCTTGGAGCACTTCAAAGTAAAGGTTACCAGTTTAGGTCAGTAACTGGGGGAATTGTTGTTACAAAATCATCAAGGATCATTATGAAGGGTACTAAGAAGTTGAATCTCTTCTACCTAAATTGACAGACTATCACTGGGAGCACTGATGTAACGGTGAGCTCTGAATCCAGCTTATGGCACAAGAGGTTAGGCCATGTAAGTGAGAAAGGTCTGAGAGAGATGCAAAAACAAGGGTTACTAGGAGATAGTAACTTGGAAAACTTGGGTCTCTGTGAGTATTGTATCTTGGGCAAGGCAAAAAGGAGTCCTTTTACTACTGCCAGTCACACTACTAAGGAGGCTCTTGATTACATACACTCTGACCTTTGGAGTCCTTCTAAAGTAAGCTCCCATGGAGGAGGGAGATATTTTTTATCCTTGATTGATGACCATACAAGGAAAGTATGGATTTACATCTTGAAACACAAGTCAGATGCCTTTATGAAATTCAAGGAGTGGCTTGCTTTAATGGAAAATGAGAAGGGCAGGTGCATTAAGACCTTAAGGACTGACAATGGTCTTGAATTCCTATCTAAAGATTTTAACAGATTTTGCAGAGGAAAAGGTATTGTAAGGCATAAGACTGTACCAAGGACCCCTCAACAAAATGGACTTGCTGAAAGAATGAATAGGACAATCTTGGAAAGAACAAGATGTATGTTGTTAAATGCTAATCTACCAAGAACTTTCTGGGCTGAAGCTGCAGTTACTGCTTGTTTTCTTATAAATAAGTGTCCTTCATATGCTATTAACATGAAGACCCCAGATGAAATGTGGTATGGAAGTGCTAGTGACTATTCAAGCCTGAAGATATTTGGTTGTGCTGCCTATGCACATATCAAGCAAGATAAGTTAGAGCCTAGAGCCATGAGATGTATTTTTATTGGCTACCCTCCAGGAGTAAAGGGCTTTAAGTTGTGGTGTATTGAACCTGGAAAGCATAAGGCTATCATCAGCAGGGATGTAGTTTTTTATGAGAGCAAACTACCTTATGGAAAGAATGATGAAAACAACACCAAGAGTGACTTAAAGTCACAGCTTACACAAGTGGAGGTGGAGTTTGATGATCTGCAACCTGAAGCAACAAATGAGTTAGCTCATGATTCAGTTACACAGTCTCAACAACCTGACAATCATCAGGTACCTGAATCAGTTCAACAGAGGAACATGGTAATTCTAGAGGAAGTACAACTATAGAAAGAATAACTGCTACTAGGAGGAGAAAACCACCTATTGAGGTAACAAAGGAAGTGAGAAACTTTCAGCTGACTAGAGACAGAGCTAAGAGGAAACATACTACTCCAAACATGTATGGTTTTTCAGAATATGTAGCATATGCACTTGCTACTGCAGAAAGTGTGGAGTATCATGAACCTCAGAGTTATTCTGAAGCAATTAAGTGTGCAGACAAGGATAAATGGCTTACTGCTATGCAAGAGGAACTATCATCTTTGGAGAAGAATGGTACTTGGGAGCTAGTATTGAAACCACCTGGGAAGAAAATTGTAAGTTCAAAATGGTTATTCAAGAGAAAAATTGAGGTTGCAAGCACATAAAGTATAAGGTTCAAGGCTAGATTGGTGGCTAGAGGTTTCAGTCAAAAGGAGGGAATTGACTATAATGAAGTGTTTTCACCTGTGGTAAAACATACCTCAATCAGAATTTTTTTAGCCATAGTCACTCAGCTTGACCTTGAGTTGCAGTAGTTAGATGTTAAAACGGCTTTTCTCCATGGTGATTTAGAAGAGACTATATACATGAGTCAACCTGAAGGGTTTATTCTACCTGAAAATCATGATAAGGTATGTCTTCTAAAGAAATCCCTTTATGGCTTGAATCAAAGCCCCAGACAATGGTACAGAAAATTTAGTGATTACATGATAGAAATTGGTTTTGAGAAGTCTGCTCATGATAGTTATGTCTATCTAAAAAGAAGAAATGGAGAAATGATCACTTACCTACTTTTGTATGTTGATGACATGTTACTAGCAAGCAAGAATAAATCGATCAACACGATTCCTGTGATTGTGAATCGTGTTGATCGATTTATTCATTCTGTAACTTGGTGAATTGTGAATAAAAGTGATCTGTTCCTCCCGTGGATGTAGGATTGTAAAATCCGAACCACGTATCTCCGGTATTACTTGTAGTATAGTATTTGATCTTTCTGTTTGCAGGTTTTGTGTGTATATTGATATTGAGTTGTTTTGATCTGGAAACCTAACACTATCATATACGGGTCATTAATTAATTGTGGTCGGAGTGGGACTTATTAACTAAAATCATACAATATATTGTCATTCGATTCTATTTAATGAAGCTAATTAATATATGGTGTGAAGCCATGATACGTTTAGAGTAAAGGTCCTATTACATGTTACATCGGTCGATGTGAGCTTGTTGTGGATAGTTGTTAGGAGATAATATATACTTTATTACGGATTATAATTTAATCTATTAGTAGATTGGACTAGCCAGGCAAGTCACCATCATTTCCCATGCCAAATCCATTATACTTATTTTTTTCTAAAATTGTGGTAACATCACATAATTTGGCTGCATGGCATATTCTTTACGAACGACTGCTACTATTTTCACCAACTTTTGTGCCTATAGGACCCTTTGTTCTAATGATAATTAATTACGCGACATTTTATAAGGGTACTAATAGTCAGATAATATTTATTTATTTCTAAACATTCAATATTTCAATCCGCTAAACAAGTACTCCCTCCGTCACAGACCAAATGTCCCATTTAGACTTTTTCGCAGTAAACATTTTTAAACTTTAACTACGATTTAATATTAAACCGTAAATGTAAAATGTTCAATTAAATTATATATTGAAACTTTAGAAATAATTTCTAAACATTCAATATTTCAATCTGCTCAATATATAATTTAATTGAACATTTTACATTTACGGTTTAATATTAAATCGTAGTCAAAGTTAAAAAATGTTGACTGTAAAAAAGTCTAAATAGGACATTTGGTCTGGGACGGAGGGAGTACATATTAATATTAATATGGTCCGAATATTTGAAGGTGGTATTATTATTATTCATTGCTATTTTTTTTATTATTCCTCCAACTTTCGATTCTTTCTTGATCGACCCAATTAATAGTCCAGTATTTTGCTGTTATGGGACATTGACGTTTTACCTTATCACATATTCACATCACGTACGTAATTATTGCATAATACTTTTTTGTTCGAAGTTTTGTAGAGCTATGCAGTGATATCCTTCCAATCCGTTACTACAATATGAAATTTTACATTGATCATCCGGTTACACATCTGATCCAACAAAGTGACAAACTAACCCATGTTATTCAATATTCATCACACTTTTCCTCACTCTAATGTATGTAGGGCGAAAGAGTTTCAGTTGGTCACCCATGGACATGCTCCATACTCCACATTCGTCCAGATACGGCCAGCTAGTCGTAACATACTCAATCTCTTATTCATGGAGTTTCCCAACTTTTCTTTCAATTTTGATGTTCAATTAGAATTTTCTAGCCCATAAATATAATATTTTATCATTTTTCTCAATCCTATTTTATCATCACTTCATTCGCACACTCTATTACTCATTTATTATACACCTACAACTTTATCCACATAATAACACTCACCATTTATTTATTTTTTACATATTAGATAACACAAAGTCTCATGGGAGACGGTCTAACTTATCTAGAGACGACCTATCTTATTAATAAAACCATCCATGTTATTAATCAAAACGTTTATGTTCTTAACGAAATAAGTCTTGTTGTAATATGAAAAAAAATACCAATATTGAGAACATAAGTGTTTTGATTAATAACATCGATTATTTTTCTTGACAATATATGTCCGTCTCTAGATAAATTATCTAGAAACCGTGTCTCAGGAAATTTACTCATCACATAAAGTTATACTTTAGAAAATTAGGAGTTTAACTGTGGTAGTAAATTATTTTCTCCTTGCTTTTCTTGACTATCTGAGGGTTCCGATCCGTCGTTTACTTGTCACTTTGATACCTTTCATACATGGAGTATAATTTACTTCACACAAAGACAGGATTTGAACTGTGGAACAAAGTGGAAGGTGGCAAGCAATGACTAAAAGTAAAATAGAGTTGGTCAAAAAAGGTTAATTATCCAATGACTGAGATGAGAATTTACACCCACTCCTAAAGAATTCGTCGCTAATTTCATTTTCAGTCAAGCTTTAAGTTTCAAGTCACTCTTTGTTGGTCAATTGCGTTTTCAGCTTTGTTGAAACCATGGGCGAATTCAGAATTTTTATCAGCCCCGTCCCCCACTATAATTAATTTATAATTAAGAAATAATTATTTTAAAATTCAAATTAATAAAAATATATTACATTTATAAAGAACACCGATTTTTTTTCTAAGTATTATGGAAGTTACATTTTAAAACCATTATTATGAATGTATTTTATTCACAAAGCAGGCGTTTTAACCAATTAATTTGTACTAAAAAAACTATTTATAATTAGACAATAGTCTTTAAATATCATTGTTTTCTACAAATATAATGAATACAACCACTCCAAATGCACTTGTATGGATGTGCTAGTAGAAAAATAGACCGTGTCAATCATTAAAAAATAAAATTAAATACATATATGGATTAAATTTTTTGAAACTGACCCCGTGCCGGACACGGGCTGGCCACCTTAGTGGCTTCGCCCTTGGTTGAAACACATGCATGCATGCGTTGTTTTTGTGAGGATGTCATATCATTCGGAAAAGATATATAATTAACTTTGTCAGCGTTAAGAGGACTGGACAGGCTTTACATCCATCCATCCATATATTATGTAAAGCACAAGGGTTAAATCCCACCAGATTAATTCAATCCTACGTGGAATTTTGTGAAATTAGTTGTATTTTAGACAGTATATATTTCATTGTTATTTTTGGTATGTTGTTTACATATATAGTTTTTACTAAATTTCATATAACTTTATCTACAAAAATTCAAAAAATATTTTGAACATATATTTGAATTCGTCGTGATAAGACGAATCCATAGACACCAATCTTGAGTAGTATTATTTCAAGAAATTATTTTATTCATTAAAATAAAATATAAATTTATTAAATAAGATAAAATAAATTAATGGAAATTTAAAAATAGAGTATTTATTAAATAAATTCAATCTACGTGAATTTTTTTAGAATTAGTTGCATTTTCAACCAGTATATCTTACCCTATTTATTTTTTGTATGTTGGCTGCACATATAGTTTTTATTAAATCTAATATAAATTTATTCTACAAAACTCCGAAAAATATTGTGAACATATATTTGAATTTACCGTGACAAGGCGAATCTATAGACACCAATCTAGATGATTATTATTAATTAAATAAATTATTTTATTCATTAAAATAAAATATATATTTATTAAAGAAGATAACATGAAATAATGGAATTTAAAAAATAGATCATTTATTAAATATTTAATACTCCACCCATCTATTTAACAAGAAATTAATAGATATTTAGATTTTCAATTATAAATTTTGATTCTACGGTTGAGCAAAGTCCGAATAGGGGGGCGAGAATTTTGTTCCATGATGTTTTACCAGGTTAAACGTGAGGCTAATGTTTTAGCGCTCAGATTATCAGCTGGATGTTCTTATATAATATAACTAGAACGTGAGTGTGTCATTGTAGCATCTAATTACAAATAATAATAAAAGTATATGAAGGTAAGTGCAATCGTTGTTTCTGATAACAAATTGTTTTTTTTTTTTTAGTTGAATTAAGATTTTGGATAGTGCGAATTGATCTGTTCCAATTTGATTAAAGAAGATGGAGAAGAAATATTGGTTATCGTTGTTTTTTTTTCTTCAATGATGAATTGATTTTGTTGGAGTTCGATTAGGGTTTTGAATTTATTGGAGATGACATATTGAGATTTTTTAATGATGAATTGATTATGTTGGGGTTGATTTAGGGCTTAAAATTTAATTAGAGAAGACAAATTGAGTTTTTTTAATGATGACTTGATTTTGTTGGAGTTGCGTTAGGGCTTAGAATTAGAATGAATAAAACATATTGTTTTTTTGTAATTAAAGTCTAATTTACATGCGTATCACAAATCGGTTCAATTTAACTTAAATTAAGAACTCAATTGCACAACTTTAATAGTTGTGCACTTATATATATATAACAAAAAATCAATATGGAATTACTCTCTTCGATCTTCTCTCTACTTTCTTGATACATAACGAGCCTGTGGGATCTGATACTCTCTAGGTGGGAAAACTCTCTTAGATCTTCTCTCTACTTTCCTGATCTCAATAACGAGCTGGGGGGAGGGAGGGGATCAGCTGATACTCTCCAGGCAGGGAAAATGTCTTCGATCTTCTTTGTACTTTCTTGATCTCCATGAATTTGGGATGGGGGAGTTACTCTCTGGGTGAAACTCTATTCTATCTTCTCTTTTCTTCATCCATAACGGTAATTTTGTGTCTTTGGTGGGGTGACGATACCACATGGGTTCTTGGAGGCAGTGGGTTGGAAAAAACAACCGTAACATGTGAAATTATGTTTGTATAATATTTTTGTGTGTGTGTGGTGGGGTGACCACATATCACCGCGAGATTGTTGGGAACAACCCTATTGATTGTGTTGTATACTTTTGTATTTTATTTTGATTCCGTTTGAGGGATAGATTTTTTGTAAAAAAATATGTACATGTTACTAATTAACAAATGCGATAGGGACCCTATTTTTACATTCTCTATAGTTAACATAAATAAACACTCAATGATATAATATTGGATGAAGAATGACTAACCGACCACGCGTTATGCTAGCGAATTTTGACTATCTTATTTTTTCAATTAATTTATTTAATCGTCACATATTTATTTATTATTAAAAGTAAACTATACCGTGGCATCGCCACAGGTTAGTACTAGTTAACACTATTTATCAACTGAACTTTTGTTATCAAACTCAAATGCAATTAACCGATTTTCATGTTTTTGGCTATCAATTTTAGTTGAGCTTTGTTAAATTTCTATGTTTACTTCTCCAGTGTACGTCTATATGCTATGATTAAATATACTATCAAAAACTCTATTAAAATCACCATCGTACCAAATATAAAATTATAAAAATTAACTTTATCTCAACTTCAAATTCAGTTTTAAATATACTACTCACTCCATAGACCATATACACTACTTGTATGTGAAATTTTTAAGTTAAATTGGAATGATTCAACTAGGTCTTTAAATGGCGAGGTGACATTTGAAGCATCTGTCAATTTTTGTAATAAAGTATATACGATTAAGTTGTGTCCCAGTTGTGAGGCCCCTCATATAATTTCAAAAATAGACCTACATTGCTGGCTTAGTCTTCGATCGACTCTTGCTATATCTACCTTCCTAATGCATATATTAGCAAAATAAACGGACAAAAACATTAATATATAACGAATGCCCTACTTTTCACTATCATACATTTGATTCATTGTGACTTGTAAATTTTACGACTCTTCATAAGAGTCACAAAAATAAACTGACAAAAGGACTTAAAATTGACTCAAACAATGTAAAAGAATAAAATGCGACTTCTAATAAATTACGACTCTTAATTTGTATTTCAACCGAAAATACGACATACCCCTTTTGCGACTCATTTGCAATTTGTGTCTCTTTTTAAGAGTTTTAATTTTTAAATAAGACTTTTATTTGTGTGATACGACACTTTTTAAAGGTCGAATTAGATCAAATTTATTGTAGTGCTCTTTAAGAAATTTTATGGGGATTGAAAATTTTAAGGTGTGCTGCTATTTTTAAAATTCCATCAATAAAACTCTGAAATTAAGTGTGTTCGTTGTAGAACAATTTTAGGATGTATGACAAATTGATGAGTTTTTTGTTGCGCTCATGAGTGGGGACATAAGTATGCGAAAGAGAACATGTGTCGGTATAAAAGGCCAGCATATCAACCAGATATATAAAAGTTAATGAGTAAACGAGCCGAGCTAAAAGGTCGAGTCTCGACAGTGGTCGGGTCGTTGTATATATATGATCACTCACATCAGTTTATAAGACTTTACCTTGGACTTCTATATGTTTGGTGAACGAAGTGATAAAATGATTATTAATTAATAAGATGATAGATAGTCAATTCCATTAGAAATATCATAACCTATTAAAAAAAAGTTTTTAACTCCAATCATTAATTATTTATTATTTCTTTTTCGAACCTTTTTATTATTTTATCATTTATCCCTCATACTTTATCATCAATTCACAACTTTACCAATATAAACCACTCACAGTCTAGTTTTTTTTAAAATTAGTTTTACTAAATTCTAGACAAAATAAGGACTTAGAAAATTATCAACGGAACGGAGAGTAACATGGTACGTATTACTTTCACCACACCGATCAAATGTCACTGATAAATTTTAACAATGATTGAGTGCACATTATTTAAAAGGCATTTCACACTTTATCATGTCTTTTATATTTAAAATGATATGTGATATTTAATTTGAGTCGGTAGGATGGATTATAATATTGATCAATGACACGACCACTCGCACGGGCTAAGGTCAAACCACATGAAATCAATGGGAATGTGTTGTTAATTTGTCCTTACCATTCGACTACAAGCCAAGCAAGGTAAAAGTCGTGGGTCATGACGCGCGCTTAAAACCTGTCCAATTAAATAATTGCATATTAATTTTTCTTGTCATTGTACTAGTCGGACAAATATTTGAGTTCATGAGTCTACGATTTATTGTTCCATTCTCATATACTTTCATTATTTTTTAAGATCAATCATGGTAGCATTTCAAGAAAAAAATCTTAAGCTTCATATGATAGGCTGGTTTCACAAAGTGGTCGAATAGTTAGATAGCTAAAAGTACAAGTAAAAATTGCAGGAAGTTTCCATAGCATTTCAGGTTTTACTACGATTTTGTTGATGTGGTCATAATGTTGTTTATTTACCTGCGATCTTTCTACAGATCCTACAGATAAGAGGTCATGAAGAATTTTAAGAGATCTAAAAGACAATGATATAAGAAAATTAATAAAGGGAACCGTAGAGTTGAAATTAAAAATGATTTGTTTACATGCTAATAAATATGCACACGATTGGTATAATTATTTGATGAAATGAATTAAATTAAAGTAGGGACCTAAAACAGCTAGCATTGATATGGCGACTTTTATAATTGTCTGGTTGGTACAAGTTCAACCTCACTTGGGTTTGGGTTAAACGGGAGTGTTTGTTGAATTCTTGGTGCAGGAATTGAAGACTTCAACTTATTTCATGCCGATCAAACACTTCATGTCCAGTTTCCTATTCCAGACCGTATGAATTCGTGGTGGTTTGAATATTGTAGCATATGCATTATATGTTGCAATGTATAAGAGACTCAAGCAACATTAGACACTATATAGTGTATGAAAAAACCTTAACATCATTATCATACCATACGTAAGTGCGATTTTGATCATTCATTGAGCATAACGGATATATCTCGTGAACGTCTATATTATAATTGATAGCTAAGTGATTCAATAATAAGTTGCATTTACACATGTATGTATTTAAATCGAATAAGGATTATATTTGAAGATTCACTTGTCTTTTATTATAGTTTGAGCTTCAAACTCCAGAATCTCGAAATATCATTGACCATCACATTCATAAGTGTTCATATTATAGTTTAAGACTTAGAATAGGATAACGTCACAACGCAATCACCAAACTTAACTAGGTATAGTTGAAACTTTAAAGTATTTAAAACATTTATATCTAAAAAACTCTCACATTCTAGTCTAGATATGTAAAACTAAATATCGATGGACATTGGGCCGGATTGATTTACCCGAATTCGACTAAAATATATTTTGTATGTACTATTTTTTTATGTGGTAAGTCGTAACCGATTCGTGCTCAAGACTCTGGGAGTCTGGGGCGATGTGATTACTAATGACGGGGCCACTTACACTACAGTTTGATATTATATGTTTCCGACCGTAACTCTTACGAACTTAAGTTTGGAATCATTCAAATTAGATTATATCTAATGAGAGTGTTCGTATACTTATATCCTTCTAATTTTAAATGATCCTACTCTAGCACTGTGCAATCTCATGTCACAATAACTTAAGTTAGTAGATGTTTGAATTTTGATTTAATAGAAAGATTATAATATTTCGAAAAATAAATATGTCAATTAATTACGCTCATAAGAGCTAGGTAGTTACCTAATTTAGCTTTTTGGTTGACCAAACTCGCGGATCGCAACATTTCAGTACCCCCAAAGTCCAACCTGAAACAAAACAAAACTTTATCAAGCAAAGCCTAATTTGTCATCACTTCCTACGTTCAATTTAGGCTTTGTCAACTTATTTTCACAAAATAAATTTAATCTACATGTTAAAATTCTACACAAACTTATGTGACTGGCCGTTCATATTTAACTTTTAAAAGAGGCATACTGTTAATAATAAAGACATTAATATTTTAATCAAAATGTCTATTTTCTTATAAAATACATTTCTTTTACTTGTAAAGAACATCAATTTTATTAATTAAACGTCATAAGTTCTTAATAGCACTTCATATTTTTGTTTTCTTTTTTAATCTTTATCATATATAGTCTTCGAGCAAAAGCTATTCAACGATTATTGATAATCATTGATTAGCTTTATTAAATAATCGTTGAATAGATTTTTTAACAGGCCATCTACCCGATACACCGAATCGAAACACTAAGATAAAATGTTACTCCAATGATTTACAGAAGTTTTTTTTATTTTTATTTTTTATTTTATAAGCAGCAGGAATACCACCAGTAATTTGTTTCAGCATCGATCTCTTTCAGTACATCTCCAGTCAACCCCCATGAAAAGCAAAGCCTGGTCAGTTATGTACTGTATGAAATAGTTGAACAAATTTTTGATAATTGTTCTCTTCTCTTATATTAATCCAGCACAAGATAATTAGTACTGCATCAAATATCTTAATCTTCCATGTCTGCTTAATTTCAGAGAACCACGTTACCACGTTTATCTCTCTCTCTTTCTAAGACAGTGAGAAAAGGCCAAGTGGAATTTGATGTGTAGTGGTAAATTATACCCCCATTTGAGAAGTTAGATTTCTCAGAGTTAAACCGTCTCTCACAAAACAAAACCACCCACAAAAAGCCATCCACACACAAACGCCGATTCATCACCTACTCGAATATAAACCATTTTCCGCTTTCCCTTCAACACAATCAATCGGTTTCGTTTTTCTTGTATATACTAACACAAATACAATCTCTCTTTCCACTGTCAGAAGCAAGCTACCCAAGTATCTTATATTTCCTGTTTCTTGTCCGGACATTTTTGGTACATGTCCGAATAAAGTATCAATCTGTCTCCCACTTGTGTGCTTTCTTCTAACTTTGCTTACTGGGAGAAGTTAATTTGCAGCCGGAAATGTTTTTCTTGAATTCCTGAGAGCATTTCCGATGGATCTTGAAACTGGGTTTTCTCAGAATCATGTAAAGGTGAGTTCTTGATTTGTTCATCCATGTTGTAAAAATTCGAGCTTTTTTAGTGATTCCTTTTTTTTTTGGGATTTGGGTTTTGCAGAAAGAGTCTTGGAGAACAGTATTGACATTGGCTTATCAGAGTTTAGGCGTTGTGTACGGTGATTTGAGCACATCGCCTTTGTATGTATTTAGGAGTACTTTTGCTGATGACATTGTACACTCTGAGTCGAATGAAGAGCTCTTTGGTGTGTTGTCTTTCATATTTTGGACGTTAACTTTGATTCCTCTTTTAAAGTATGTGTTTATTGTGCTGAGAGCTGATGATAATGGGGAAGGAGGCACATTTGCTTTGTATTCACTCCTCTGTAGACATGCCAAAGTCAATGCTTTGCCTAGTTTTCAGTCATCCGATGAAGATTTGTCAGCTTACAAGAAGGATATTAGGAGCCCTGAGCCTTCCACTTTCGGTGCGAGGCTTAAGTCTACTCTGGAGAAATACAGAGTGTTGCAGAGGTTTTTGTTGGTTTTGGCTCTCCTTGGTGCTTGTATGGTGATTGGAGATGGGATTTTGACTCCGGCTATATCAGGTAGGGTTCTTTTCTTTTCTTGTTGCTTTTCAGTTTCGGTTTGAGTTCATCACTTGTAGTAAATTTTGACTGACAAGTTGATATTTTGATCAGTTTTTTCAGCGGTTTCTGGTGTTGAACTTGCCATGGAGAAAGAGCATCACAAGTGTAAGGATACTTGGTTGCCTTCTCCCCGAAAATTATTTGTTGATTGTAGTTTTCCGGGTTTGTTGAAGTTATTCTAGTGTAAGTAGACAGATAATTATGGTGTGAAGGTCATATTTTTTGTGATTGTGTTATTAATTGAGGAATTGATTGGTATTCAATTTTATGTATCAAGGTGCAGCACTATGTTGTGATTCCTGAATGATAGTCAATTCAAATTTAGCAGTTGTGCCTACAGTTTAAGTACAGAAGCAATGATGAAGCAACAATTTGTCGAAAGCTTGTGGTTCTTTGAAGTATAGGATTTTTAAAGTAAATAGGATTCACAATTGTTTTGTTGTAGAGTATTAAGAGTCAAAGCAGAAGCTCTTCTCATCATTTCTTAATCTAGTTTCACTACAAACCACCGGGCATGATTCTTCTGTTAATTGCTTTTTGTTTCCTGTTACTGTTTAGGATATTTTTTCTTTTCTTTTGCTGATACACATCTATTGTTTGGTTAAAATGATGTATCGTCCAGAAGACTTGTCATTATCAAATTTAATGAAATCTGTTCTTTTTGGGCTAAAAGTCCTCCTAAGGCTGCTGCTAAATGGCGTAAAGTTTTCCTTTATGGGATCGAATATGGTAGATTTGTTTATATGCATCCACCATTGTTTATATGTTAAGACTAAACCCACAAACATGGGAATTCTAATCCCGAATTCACATATTTAAGTGAGCTTCATGCATGATTCGAAGTTTAGGAGACTAAGCCATTTCTCGACATATATGTATACTTGTCATTTTGCTACCTTTTCTGGTTGCCATTGCATATTCAATTATTCACTCTGAGAACGCTGATTGACACATTAGAATCCAACAATGTTGCAGATGTAGAAGTCCCAGTTGCTTGTATCATTCTGATAGCCTTGTTTGCCCTTCAACACTACGGGACTCACAAGGTTGGGTTCATGTTTGCACCTGTGGTTGTGATATGGCTTCTGTGCATCAGTGCTATTGGCCTGTATAATATATTTCACTGGAATCCACATGTCTATCAAGCCCTATCACCACACTACATGTACAAGTTTCTAAAGAAAACAGAAAAAGGAGGTTGGATGTCCCTGGGAGGAATTTTACTGTGCATAACAGGTACGTAGATGCAAGCGATGTGTTTCATAAAGTTACTAGGGGAACATGCTTGAACCCATGTGTTTTCATTTATCATGCTCCAAACCAGTGTTTTTCTGGTTTTGCCACAAATTTTGAAGCGAGTTCCTTTTTTTTTCCCATAGGAACCTTTTTTTTTTTCCTCACATAATTTCTGAGAGCATATTACGCACAGTGAAAATAATACATGGAAGCTGACATATGTTGCATGTACTATCCGAAATGGTCTTTTCTTTGGTCTGCATTTCAAAAAAATCTCTAATGTGTGCTATGATTATTCCAGGTTCAGAAGCAATGTTTGCTGACCTTGGGCACTTTTCCCAGCTGTCAATAAAGGTGCGGTGCTGCTTCCTGTCATATTAACCTAGAACTTATTTCGAGTACACAGGCATCCACATTGCTCTTTATATTTGATATCGGCATTTCTGAATTTTCGTAATGAGATGATCGTTGGGTAGTTTACAACTGCAATCTTTACATCTTTGTTATTGCTGTTTACCCGTTACCGTGAAATTTGTTAAAAGAGCTTCCTGAATGTTGTTTTCTGGTAATTGGAGTAAACCATTGTACCCTCTATGTTGTTTAAGCTTAACTTTTGAAATATGGTAATATAATCTCAGACGAGAAACACATTCGAACTCACACTTCACTTATTAGATGAGGACTTCAACTCTACTTCAACCAATCTAATGATACATGATGAAAGTCATCATTTCCAACGTGCAAAACTAGACTGCTGATGTATTGCGTATTGCCTAAAGTCCTGGCTTCATTGGATTTTGCAGATAGCCTTCACATCATTTGTGTACCCATCACTGATACTCGCTTATATGGGCCAAGCTGCTTATCTTTCACGGCATCATGATATTCAAGATAATAGTCATATAGGCTTTTATGTCTCTGTACCCGGTACACATCTCTTATCTTCTTCGTTTTTTCTGATGCAGAAGGATATAATTTATATGAATTTTAACTAATGAGTCGCTCTTGAATTTTGTCCTCAGAGAATTTAAGATGGCCAGTTCTTGTAATTGCGGTCCTTGCAGCAGTTGTTGGAAGCCAAGCCATTATTACCGGAACTTTTTCAATCATAAAGCAGTGCTCTGCTTTAGGCTGCTTTCCAAAAGTCAAAATAGTTCACACTTCATCAAAGCTTCATGGACAGATCTACATCCCTGAGATTAACTGGACCTTGATGCTTCTGTGCCTGGCTGTTACTATTGGATTCAGAGACACAAAACGGATGGGCAACGCTTCAGGTAGAGAATGTTTAAAACACCGTTTCCGAATATGAAAATTCATCTAGGTGACTAGAATCCTTATCGATTGACTTTTTCCATGTTGCTTAATGGATGAGTAACGTGGACTTCAGATCATATGACCCACACATGTAATCCGTGTCTTTGCTAATGTTTTAATTTTTCTCAGGCCTTGCTGTTATAACTGTCATGCTGGTGACAACGTGCCTGATGTCTCTCGTCATTGTCTTATGCTGGCACCACAACGTCGTTCTAGCTATTTGCTTCGTTGTATTCTTTGGATCAATTGAAGCACTCTACTTCTCAGCTTCGCTTATCAAATTTCTGGAGGGAGCTTGGGTTCCAATCGCCCTCTCATTCATCTTCATGATGCTGATGTGCGTCTGGCACTATGGTACGCTGAAAAAATATGAGTTTGATGTTCAAAATAAGGTCTCAGTTGACTGGCTGCTTGGTCTGGGTCCAAGTCTTGGCATCGTGCGTGTTCGTGGCATTGGTCTTATACACACAGAACTCGTATCCGGTATCCCTGCCATCTTTTCTCACTTTGTTACCAATCTTCCTGCTTTCCATCAAGTCCTCATCTTTCTATGTGTGAAATCCGTCCCCATCCCACACGTTAAACACGAAGAACGCTTTCTCGTTGGACATATTGGCCCAAGAGAGTACCGTATCTACAGATGCATTGTCCGGTATGGTTATCGTGATGCTCATAAGGACGACGTGCAATTTGAGAACGATCTTGTGTGTAGCATAGCTGAGTACATACGAACGGGAAAATCTGATGCTGAGAAAGATTCACGAAGGACAAGTGACGAATTGGTAGTGATGGGGACACCTTCCACCCATCTAGACGGGATCCGGTTATGTGAGGAAAACGGGATACACTCAGAATTGCCTGAAACATCTGAGCTCCGAGAGATTGAGTCGCCCCGACCCGTAAAAGCAAGGAAACGAGTGAGGTTCGTGGTCCCGGATAGCCCGAAGATCGAGAGTGGGATCCGGGAGGAGTTACGGGATCTTATGGAAGCGCGGGAAGCGGGGATAGCGTATATATTAGGGCACTCATATGTGAGGGCTAAGCAAGGGTCAAGTACGATAAAGAAGATGGTTATAAATTTTGGGTATGATTTCTTGAGAAGGAATTCTAGGTCTCCTACATATGCTTTGAGTGTGCCTCATGCTTCAACTTTAGAAGTGGGAATGATGTATCATATATGATGTGAGTTTTAGTTGTTAGATAGAAGTGAGTATGACTAATGTTTGTATATGGCCTTTTCTTTTTCTTACTTTTGTATTTTTTATACTAAATAGTTGAAATTTTACAGTAAACTAATGGTAACTTGAAGATAACTTCTTTCTTAACCTTCAGATATAAAGTTGTGGGGACACTGGACACTTACTCTATAAGTGCAGTATCATTTGCTTTGTCATTGGCAAAATTTAGCATCTCTTCTTCACTTGTTCATTTTAAAGTTGGCAAAATTAAATTTTATGGGATTAATGCAGTTAGGTATATAGAAAAAGGCCATCGAGTTTTACTGTATTTCTTTACTCTATTTATAGAGTCGACGCTGTAATTCTTCTGCATCGATATACAGTAAAGTTGGGCCTTTTTGAAGGTCCAAAAGTACCTTCAAGGCCCACCTGTTATAAGATTAATGAAGCGAAAAACGGGAAAAGGAGGAGACTATGAAAGCAATTGGGCTCATAGTGTCGTGGGGCTTCATGAAACCGTAGAGTACTACTCCCTTTGGTCCCCTCATGTTTGCTTTTGAAAATGGAAACTAAGGTATAATGGAAAAGAATCAAAGATAATATGAAATTAAGTGAACATGAATGTAAATTACACAAAAAGGAACATGTGACATTTGTGCTGATATATAAAAATGAAATGCATGACATTTGATCTTAGACCTATGGACTATGGAGTAGTAATGTTTTGTTTTTGATTAAGGCTCCACTCATTTACCTATATATATTCTCTTGCTCAATTTCGTTGGAATCTCTTTGGCATGTTTTTGCAACTTGGGTGATGTTTGATTTGATCTATAGGTTATAAACTCGATGTCGCACGCCTTGTGCTTATTTAATTAATAATGAATTTTGCCATTGTCCAAAATAAAGAAGAAAAATACAAAAACTTAACTTAGCTATAGCCTATGTTTGGACCAGCCTGCCACTTTGTACGTACAGCCCAAATTTGGGTATTGGGTATTTTGCTGGAAATAGATTCTAGTCCAGCATTACTTTTTCAGCCCACTATTGGCCCATGAAATGATATTTTCACCCGGGAAATTTTGGAGGAATTTCGCTTTGAGTCCGACTTACGAGAGTCCTTACATATTGGAGAGTCCGGACTCCCCTCCATAACAAATAAACATAGAGAATTTACCCTAAAAACTTTTTAAAACCTTACACCAGCTGTGTCTATCCAAATATGTTGATATTTCACATCAAATTGTCTACGTTTATCATCAAATTGTCTATATTTATTGTGAAATTGTCTATGTTTAGCATGCAATTATTAGTAACAACCTATCTATAAAATGAAAACATAATATTTAGAAAAATAGAAATGAACTTCAATTTCATTCGTCAACCAATAAATTTCAATACACAAAATAATTAAAAAAAAAATCAAAATTTACAACCTATAAAATACATACGTCTTTTCAAAAACATTTAATACATCCTCAAAATAGTTTTCTTCACACTCTTGACTTGTTCATCGACCCCTCTTCCACAACGTCTCAATTTTTGTGACCAATCAATTTCTTTGTTCGACCACCCTTTTTACGAAAACCTAATACATACAACAAAAACATCAAAAAAAAAAAACATATACAATTTATAGTACATAAACATAGACCATTTTTACAAAAAACTAAACCATTCAAATTAAAACATCAATACATAATAACATAAACAATTTATACTAAAACATAGGCTATTTATACAAGAAACTAAACAATATATAGCACATCTATCTTTTCACAATAAACAAACAACAAAGAACAACATAGACAATTTCTACTAAAATATAGAACATTTATACAAAAAACTAGACAATTTATACTAAAACTAGAACATAGGACATTTATACAAAAAAAACTAGTAGCTAATTTCTATTATAACATAAGACATTTATACAAAAAACTAGATAGTTTATACTAAAACATAGACAATTACTAAACCAGTAACGCATAACAACATAGAATTTGTGCTAAAGTATAGGACATTTATACAAAAAAAAAAAACTAAACCATTCAAACTGGACCAACAACATATAACATAAAAATATAGACCATTTATACAAAAAAAAAAAAAACTAGACAATTTATACAAAAAAACTAAACCAGCAACGATGAACAATATAGACAATTTCCACTAAAACATAGACCATTTATACAAAAACTAGACAATTTATACAAAAAAAAAAAAAAACTAAACTAGCAACATAGACAATTTCTACTAAAACATAGAACATTTATAAAAAAAAAAACTAGACAATTTATATACTAAAACATATACAATTTATACAAAAAAAACTAAACCAGCAACAACAAACAACATAGACAATTTCTTCTAAAACATATAGACTAAAACATAGACAATTACTAAAACATAAACCTTTTCCAAACTAGTTCAAACGGAAAGAACCTCAATCTAATGGATCTGCGATGAATCGACGAGCAAAAGGAGAGAGAAAAGGAAAAAATGAATAGTACCGTCATAGCACTCGGCTTGGTCAGCAAGCTTGGCGATGTAAACGAAGCTTTCACGGTCAGCCATTGAAGAACATGTTGCAGTTGTGATCTCGAGTATAAGAGTTGAAAAGCTAGGGTATTGCCGGCCGAATAACATCAACGGCTGCTGATCAGATCGGAAGAGGTAGAAAAACAGCCAGACAACGAGGAGAGAAGAGAGGAGGATGAGCGAGAATGGATCGTTGTTGAGTGAGATCGCGAGGACGATATTGGCGACTCAGATGGAGAACAATGGCGATGGAGATGATGATCGCTCATGGAAACAGAGAAACTGCTGGAAAGAAAAAGATGAGAGTTAGAGAAGAAATAAAGAAAACCCTAAAAACTAGCTTTTATATTGGGCCCGGATTCAAAACCGCTATGACACGGATCCAGATTTTTTAAAATACCAACCCGGTTCACAGGATCCGCGAAATTGATAAAAACGGGTAAATATAAACATATGAAATTTTTATGAGAAACTAAGGGTCTCTCTAGACTCTTTAAATGTAATATGAATTTTATGAGACTTAGTATTTCGGTTTTCAACCCACTATTGGCCCAACTTATTGGAAACATTTTTGGAGAAAAGTATAGCAAATGACCAGTTTTAGCCATGAATCATACAAAAGATAAACTAAATCAAACAAAATAACCAACTACAATGACAGAAATCTCTTAGCTGCATTTATAACGGGAGATCTACAATGTTAGTTGTATTTATACGTAAATAAATACTCTATTGCACAAAAAACATGCACATTCATTATTGGAAACTTTGGGTAGAGATGTGGACGGTTGGATTTGATCCCTGAACCTTATGAAAGAATTCCATCTCATCTACAAGTTCCAACCAGAGAGATGTATAATTTAGTTATTTATATTAATATCCCAATACTTCCCCGCACTCGTGGTCGGTTTCAACCTCTTTGGGGAGTCTATTCGAGTGAAAATTTAATATTGGGCGGAGATTGTCTCCGTCGAGATTCAAACCCGGGTTAGGCGTGAGCCAGATGATCTGTCGCTCTGATACCATGATAGAATTTCATCTCATCGAAAAACTCTAACTTATAAAGAGGTGTTACATTAATCCACTTATATTAGTTTATCTAACATTCCCCCTCACTTGTGTGGGCTCATTTCAACCTCTTTTTGGGAGGCCCAACTAGAATTTCATCTCATTTAAAAACTCCAACTTGTAAAGATGTGTTACATTAATCAACTTATATTAATTTATCTAACATTCCCCCTCACTTGTGTGGGCTCATTTCAACCTCTTTTGGGGAGGCCCAACGAGTGGATAATTAATACGGGTGGAGATGTTGACAGTGAGATTCGATCCCAGACCTCTAGGTTCTCATGCATGAAATAATTTCATCATATCTACAAGCTCGAAGTCATAAAGAAGTGTGGAACCAATCAACTTATATTAATTTATCTAAAAACTTTTTCAAAAAATCAATCAAATAACCTTAAAACCTTATATACATCATTTCACTCTTTTCCACATTGATTAGGTTGTGGAAGTTTGGATTATTTTTGTTGATACGGACATGTGTCCAATCCGTTAAGGGCGCCATAGAGTGTGTCCTAAAGCGCATCAAGGCTGAGATAGCCTATTCAATGCTAGTCCGACCTTCGAATGGTCCGACATAAAGGAAACCATCTCAGGTCAACTAGTATCTACAAGTCAACATGCCATCTCAGCTAGGTCAGACCAAGTTAGACAGGTGACTTCCGAACTTGACAAAGGGTCACATGGTCCTTCCAAGTACTGCAAACTGTCAGTCCTAAGATGCTAAACGGACCGAACGAGAGAATCTCGGACACCACCATCACAGTAAGACCAAACGTATATAACAGAACCAGTGAGATACTTCCGTGGAACTCTAGGTCCGGACACCTTGAGTTGCCCAAGGCCAGATCAACCAAGCATACAGATCTGTCCGAGGAACTTACACGGACCTAACATGCGGAACAGTACTCTCAGAGGGAAAGGTCCAAACTACCCTCCCAGGCCCATTAATTAGTATTGGACTACTATCCACTAATGGGCTATGGTAAAAATACACTTTGCATCATCTTGTGAGCAATCTCATAAAATATGATAACTATAAGTAAAGCACAAGGTTCAAGACCTTAAGGTAAGTGATAAGCGAGATCATAGTGAGGATCCCTAAGTCATAAACACTATCGATTTCATAACCTTCCCCATAACTATTACATTGAGAGCTTCCAACTCTCTCTTGAGTAAAGTCTCTTACCGGATTAACATATGCAATCCGGGTAACCCATTCTAACCCCCCTACTCAGTCCTTTCAGGTACTCTAGCTCGGACCAGTATCACTTCGGACTTCATGAAGGAGGCGGATCCTAGATTAGGTTACTTGTGATAGTTTAGTTGGTGTTCGAGGTTTTACCCCTCAACAATTTTGGTAGTGGATAAGCCCAAACTAATATTGAGAAGTATGAGGTAGAATTCCATATGTCAAGAGGCATTTCTTATTATGCTAATGTAACTATTTTCTGATTAATTATTAGATTTTTGCTATTTAAAAAAAGAATGGCTCAGTTTTAAACATATATCCAGCGGTCATCGGAATGAATATGCACAATAACTATCACTCCTACAACTAGATACATCCAGTCATCACATGAAAGATGGAGTATGTTAGTTACTACGTCGCATTTAAATTCTAAAGCAACTAACCACTGTCGAAATCACGAGATATTGCACGAAATGCATGCGTAAAATATGATTGAAATGGGCACAAGAATTTGAGTACGTAACGTGAAGCTACATGCTAGAAGGTCCTTTTAGTCTAAGAAAGCTATAAAAGAGAAATACTATAAATATAATCTCTCCATATGATAGTAGTATATGATTTCTTTTTTAATATTAGGGAAATTTATATATATTGCGGATTAATGATATGTCAATTTGATTTGATTTGGTGAGTGAGTGTCTTAATCAAAGCCTAATTTCCACAATCATCAGTCGTCATCACTTTGATTTCCTTTGCAAATGGTTGGATAAATAAAATACTCTACATGCACCGGATCAAGTAATTATTAGAAATTTAATATAATTATTTAGATTAATTCCATGCATCTATACAATTTCAACTTTTAGAAGAAATGAAATTACATCCATAAGTTCTAACCATATTCAACATAAATGACGTTTGAACAAATGCTTATATATACAAAAAATAATAAATAAATAAATAAAAAAATTCCAAACTAAATACCGTACATACCTAAATGTTCTTAGATAAGACATTTATTTTGTTGGAAATTGATATTTTGCTAGGTACTACCTTTCTTATGGTGAGCCTTTTTTTCCATTTGGATATAGTACTAAAAAACGAGTAAGTTTCCTAAAAGACGGAATTTAGATAATTTATCTAGAGACGAACATATATTGTAAAAAAAAAAATATTTTTATTAATCAAAACACCTATGTTCTCAACATTGATATTTTTCATATTACAACAAGATTTATTTCGTTAACAACTTAAACGTTTTGATTAATAATATGAATAATTTTATTGATATCATAGTTCGTCTCTCATGAGTCTTTCTACTAAAAAACAGGGAGCAGTTGATATTTTAGCTCGGATTGCCCGCATCAAGTTGGAAGAAGACTTGAACCCTTGGGAAGATGGCTGAGCTGAAGATATGCTCGGATTATCCAAGTGTTGTAGTGAACATTAGAATATGTGATGATTATTACCTTAATGATTGTGTTGTTTATTGGAGATCATTATAAGAGGGTTACCTTAAAATTCGGGATCTTATCTACTTTTAGATGATTGACACGTGATTGAGAGATAGTGAGGGCTAAAGACATAACCACTTATAACTCTCTGTTATTTTCATCTGAAAACTCATTAATTTCAGTTCAGTTCAGTTTTGCTTAGCTGTCTTGTTTATTATACTACAGTTCAGTTCAGTTCAGTTCAGTTCTGTTTAAACGAATAGAATAGAGCTTTACACTACAAAAAATACACTGTTTAGCGACGGATAAATCCGTCGCTAAATAGTGCTGATCCGTCGCCCCAGCTAGTAATTCCGTCGCCCCACTGGGCCTTTGACGACGGATAGATAATCCGTCGTCCAATTCGCGACGGATTAATATATTTGACTTTTATTTATTTTTTTTAAATCGATTATTGGCGATGGATAGAAATTATCCGTCGCCAAATATAACGACGGATAGATTCTATCCGTCGTCCCATATAGCGACGGATAGAAATTATCCGTCGCCAAATATAATGACGGATAGATTCTATCCGTCGTCCCATATAGCGACGGATAATTTCTATCCTTCGTTATATATTTGGCGACGGATAATTTCTGTCCGTCGCCCAATATATTATTGGAATTAGTGACGGAATCTGGAATTCCGTCACTATTTATTCCGTCACTGTTAATCCGTCACTATTAATCCGTCACTATTTATTCCGTCATTGTTAGTCCGTCACTATCTATCCGTCACTATTTATTTCATATTAATCTCTGTTTTTCATTGTTCACCTATTTAATCAATATAATGTTAGATAATAAATCAATAATACGGAAAATATTTCAATAAATGATAAATAATATAAAGTAATATCCGGAGCAGAAGAAATTATCAAAACAAGTGTAAATATAATAAATCCGAACGTACATATACATAACTAGCTACGAGACGGGGGTGGGGGCTGGCCGAACCGGGACATGAACTGCTCCATCTGTAACCGAAGGCGCTCGTTCTCCTCCCTTCGTTCTCTGTCGCGGCGCTCCATCTCGTCCCTTTGTTGCTCCATCTCTAGAGTTAGCCGAGCAACTTTGTTCCGGACTTCTGTTGCACCATTTTGAGACACAGTCCTGTGTAAACTGGACGTCTAGACTGCTGGGATGATGATGATGAGCACCCCGGACTAGCCAAGCTCAAACCGAGGCTCCCGAGTCCATATATTCGTCCTTTGTTGTCCGGTTTGTTGACCTCTAGGAAGATGTTGTCAACTTGTTCAGTTGACAACACATCACCCGTCCCGTCCTCCTGCCTTGCCACCTGAGCATCAACCTCAGCCTGAAATCGTAAATAGCAGATATCATGATCAGTTACTGTTTTTTCAAAAATAACTTGTAATAGTGTACAAATATGAAATTTAAGCAACATAAACATACCGCAATAGACGAGGCCCGGCAGTCGGTCCATACCCCGCCCTTCTGCTTGGCCTTCTTGAAGATGTCATACTTGGATGTCACCTCCCCCGTGCGATCTGAACAACATATATAGTCAACAATTTATCATCTCACAATTAAGTAATCAGAGATACAATACATACACGTAATGCTAGATTGAAAAAAAACATATATATACATACCGATTGGTAATACTCAGTGACAGTAGATCGCCTCCCAAGGTGGTGAACGGCCTCTGCCGCATCGCATCGAGACGCTCGGTTACATGCATTGATGTAGTAATGTCACGGACATCGATTCGCGCCGAAGGCATCCCAAAGGGCCCACTCCTCTGCATCAACCTGTGGAGGCATTGGGCCACCCCGATCCCGAATGGCCTTCCACGTACAGACCATATCCTCAGATGTTTAGATCCCATACCTCGTAAACACGCCAGATCTGTGGGATCAACCTGCTGGGAATGAAGTACTCCTTCTACATTCCCAATTTCATACAACATCTAAAGTCAATACATATATAACGTCACCATGTTACATCAATTTAATAAGATACAACAACATCACATATATGATGACTAACATATCACCCAAACAAAGTGGCTAACATGTCACCCAAACAAAGTGGCTAACATACCACTCACATTGTCCTAAATTTTACTAACACAATGGTGACTAACATATCACCCATACAAAGTGGCTAACATACCACTCACATATAGTGGCTAACATACCACTCACATTGTCCTAAATTTTACTAACACAATGGTGACTAACATATCACCCAAATAAAGTGGCTAACATACCACTCACATACAGTGGCTAACATACCACTCATATTAAAATGATTATAATTACAAACAAACGAATGTCATATTTTAACTTACCCTCAGCTCATCAAAGTACTCGGCCCTCATGCTGTCCGAGATGTGAGTCCAACACTCACCACCCTGCCCTGGTGGCTCTCTCCTGCTCCGGAAGATGTCACCTAGTTTGTTGTGGACCTCCCGATGCCATAAACTGTTGTCAATGTATAAGATACAAGAAACAAATATATATTACTTTAGTACAACAATTTATACTTGTCAACTATCATAAGTTATGTTTTACATATTTAAAAAGAATGTATAATACTTACTTGGCAGGACCAGCAGGAAAAATCACAGGCAAGCCGTTCCACGTGACGTTGGGATGATGTGGATCGAACATGAGGTAGGGACAATTGTCATGGTCGCCCTCCAGATGTGTTCAGGCTGACCGGTAGAGCCTCGATCGCTCTCTCCTTGGGGGGGTCTCAGAATCCGAGACTTCTGCCGACTACAGAGCCTCCCCACCCCCCTGTGACCTTGGCCCCGACCCAACACTATCATGAAATTTGGTGTGTGTGGGGATAAATCGTGGTCTCGCATGGCATCTGCAAAAACATGTAACAAATACAATAAAATGTGTTAGTACCAGTTATAATACAGAACAAATTATAATAACACATATAATTACTCAAGTGTTATCAACTACTAACTAGTTATAATACACATAATATACCGTTATCGTCGTCCTCTAAGTCTACATATTGGTCCTCGTGCAGATCAAACAACTCATCATCTGCTTTTATGGGATTTTCTGCTTGTTTATCGACATCCTCTTGTTGGTACGAGTTGGTAACTGAGTCGTCTTTCTCAATGTACTCCACTTTCGAGCGAGCACGAATAGGTACCGCAGCTAACCATTCCGCCTTATCGCGTTTCCTGCTTGGATATTCAAGAAACACCACTTGTCGTGCTTGAGTCGCCAGAATAAATGGTTCATACTTGGTTCGGTACCTCTTCTTTTGGTTCACAACAACCATTTCATACTGCTCGTTCTTCCTCGTACCTCCTGGATTAGGATCATACCACTCAATATCAAACAAGAAGGTTTGTTTCAATGGCAAGCCGGAATATTCAATCCTCACTATTCGTTTTAGCTTGCCGTGGAAATCAAACAAAGCAGCGTCTCCATAATCTTCTGCACCCTTAACACACACCCCGGAGTTGCTTGTCGCCATGGCCGTGTTACATTCAGTCGTGTGGAACCTAAGGCCAGTGACTATATAACCTGGGAATGTGTAGACCTTTTTGAATGGCCCTTCTGCGAGAGCCTTTAAGTATATGCACGTGACGTTGTTAATAGGATTCCGGACATACTCTCGGAACCAATCTGGAAATTCTGTAGGAATTTTTGAGTCAAGTGGTTCCTCTAGTGTATCCAATGTCATCTGAGGATTTTCTTACAAACAACGCTTTTTGAAAAAACTGCAAACATTGATTCGATGATAAGTCTATAATTGAAGTAGAGACTTACGTAGCTATATTAAAATTTAAAGAAAGTGTTGCTCACCTCGCAAATAGTATCATATACGGGTCAACCTCAGCACAATTCGTGAGGACATAATATTGAGCTGCTTTCAACTCTTTATCCGTAAGATATTCTTTCTTAGCTGCACCAAGAGGTCTCCCTGATACCCTGAAGACAAATAGGGAAAACTCATCATCCGCTTGAACTTCGAATGAGTCTGTGTTTCGAGCCGGCCTTGATGTCTTCGTAGGGACGTGTTCATCAAAGTAATAAGAGCAGAAGGTTGCAGTGTCCTCTCGAATGTAGGCATTGGCAATCGAACCTTCAAGTTTACCTTTGTTGTTGACATACTTCTTCAATTTCCCCAAGTACCTCTCGAATGGATACATCCATCGATACTGAACCGGTCCAGCAAGTCTCGCTTCATGTGGAAGATGAACCGGCAAGTGCTCCATAGAATCAAACCAGCTCGGTGGAAAGATACGCTCGAGCTTGCATAGAATCAATGGTATGTTCCTTTCAAGATTTTCCAACACTTTGTCATGAACCACCCTAGTGCCTAAATTTTTGAAAAATAAGCTCAACTCGGTGATAGCAGTCCATACATGTTTTGTAGAGCCTCGAAATGCTACCGGATAAGCCTCCATGAACACATGACAGTCGTGGCTCTTCATCCCATAAACCTTTGTCTTCTTCAAATCCACACACTTCTCTAAATTTGAGGCGTAATTATCTGGGAAACTCAATGCCCTCACCCAATCAAACAAAACTGACCTAGAAGCGTTGTCAATTGTGTAGCACGCTTTCGGCCACTTACCATTCCCATCCTTCTTTGTCAACTCAGGCCTTTTACACCACGTAGACAACTCGGCTCTAGACTTCGCATGGTCCTTTGTTTTTTCCCTCAATGTTGCAAAGTGTATTGAATAAGTTCTCGAACACGTTCTTCTCAATGTGCATGAAATCTAAGTTGTGACGGATAAGAAGACTGCTCCAATAAGGCAAGTCCCAGAAGATGCTTCTCTTCATCCAACCACATTTTTTTACCAATTTTCTCGTAATGCTTCATCCACCCAAGTTCAGTCACCTTCATAAAACCCAACCTATCAATCTCCGCAAGAATTTGTGCACCAGTAAGTCTTGTCGGGGCTTTTTTGTTGACGACTTTATTTTTCAAGAATTGATCCTTGTTCTTCCTGAACGGATTGTCACTTTCTAGCAACCTACGATGACAATCAAACTAACAAAATTTTACACAAGCCGGATTTGAGATTGCAAATGCAATGAAACCTTCAACCCCTTTCAGAAAACTTGATTGAACTCTGCCAGTTAGAGTACGACAATACATCCATGAATGATCGGTATTCATTGAATAATTAGATAATAACCTGACACATTTGAATTCATTAGATCGAGGTTTATCATTTACGATAATAAATCAATTTCAATCAATTGCTGCGTAATATAAGTTATATTAGCTTCAACATCAATTGTTACAGTATTACATAATATAAGTTACATTAGCTTCAATTCTACCATAATATTTGGTTTCATAAATCAACTAATGATTACTAGTTATACAAGCCTAGAGACAAAACGGATTATCAAATGATTCTTTCTCTTGCAGCCCCCTCCTCATCACTTGTGACACTCCCTACCACAGAACTTACATTCCAACAGATCTACATGCTCCTCCCAATACACCATGCACATGTTCCGACAAGTAGAAAGACACTCAATAGGCGTCCCCAAACCCCGCCTCTCCCTCCATTGGAGGTATTCCATGGACGGTGCTTCCTCACCGTGATGAATCCATACATGATACTCAGGCATGAATCCATAACGTCGCAAGTGCTCGAATACTGCTGTAGGAGTCATAAATTGCTTGTTTCTACAGGTTTCCAATGTGCAAGGACACTTTATCAACCCCCAGTTGCACAAGCCGGACGTCCCATGGCAAACGAGATGAAACCTTTAACCCCTTCTACAAAACTTCTAGAAACTCTGCCATTTACCGCCGTACGATCGTACATCCATGAACGGTCGGAATTCATCAGATACGCTTTTAACTGCTCCAATTGATTAGATCGTATTTAATTTATTAGATCGATTCCAATTCGGATAAGAAGATTGTAGAGATTAATTGTTAATTATTATACGTTCCTTATAAATTAATTATTAAGTGTTCGATATGTTACAAAATTTATTAAGTGTTTTACTACTACGAGTTATAAATTATAAATTACACGTTAATATAATCAACATATTATCCGTCGCTCAAAACACTTAACTACATCCTCGTAATTTAGTACATATACGAATTTATCAAATCAACTCCAACTATTACTTACATACATATCAAATTAACTAAACTAACTACATACATACTTAACATACATATCAAATTAACTAAACTAACTAAACCAACTACATACATACTTAATTGACATACAAACTTCACTACATACATACTTATCGAATTAACATACATACATATTGAATTACTACATACATTCATATCAAATTAACTAAACTAACTATCAAATTACATATACAAATCAAATTAATCAAATTACATATACATATCAAATTACATATAATTGATCAAATTAACTAAACAAGCTACTACATACTTCATATAAACATACAATTGAGAATAAGTAGTCAAAAATCAAAAAAATCCCAATTTTTCAAAAGTTAGGGTTTAGAAGTAATACCTTTGATTCCGAAGAAAATAGCGAATGAAATTTGAAATTGAAGGAAGAAACGAGCTACTCGTCCAACGATCTTCGAATTGACACCAAGATTGGGAAGAATCGACAACAAATGGCCGGATTTGACGGAGAAGAAAGGAAGAAAAAGAAGAAAAACGAAGATGTAGAATGAAGCCGAAATGGCTTCTGCTTCAGCCCAAAATGGCTAAAACCTTACTGGGCCGACGGACACGTATCCGTCGGCCCAGTAACGATCCGTCGCCATATTTTATTATTTTTTTATTTAACATATAAATATTAACGACGGATAATTTATCCGTCGTCAATATTTAATTTTTTTTTTTAAAGTCAAACAACGGGCGACGGATTAATAAAATCCGTCGCCCATATAGCGATGGATAAAATTATCCGTCGCTAATGAGCGACGGATAAAAATTATCGTCGCTATATTTGGCGACGGATAAAATCCGTCGCCAAATCTAGCGATCCGTCGCACCTTTCCATCGTTTTACCTCAGAATTCTTGTAGTGTTAATTCCCTTTAGCAAAGTGTATTATTTTTAAAAAATTCGAGATATTTAAATAATAGTGTCCGGCTAAGATCTTAGGTCCTGCTCGGCCGGACCAACCCATGGTCTGCTCGACCACTCACTCATTCCCGTACCTCACTATCTTCTCCGGCTGGCAAAGTTGATTTGTGACTCCATTATTAATCAAATTAGTGTGGCCGGAAGATAGAGATGTGACATCTCTACGGGCATTATCACTGGTCCATTGTCACATGTTAAAAATCAAACACATTATTAACAACTATACATCGACTTCAATGGTTCAATTTCGTTTGATTAGTGCCCAAAAGTAATTGAAATTCAATTATTGGGGAAATATTGATTTGGCATTTTCGAAGTCGGCAGTTCGGCCACTTAATATATTGTCGGTAAAACGCAGCTTCATATTTGTTTGGCTGTTGCTCTGGAGTCTGGAAGTTATTAAAGTTATACGGGCGGTTTGGGATAGAACTTTAGTCGAGACCATTTTAATTGGGGTATAACTGATGAATAGTAACTAAATTTTAATTGAGTTGTGAAAATTTGTGTTTGATATAAAATTAAAATTTTATAGAGCTTGTTATAAAGCAAAAAAAGTTAATTGAGTTGTACTCAATTAAGTTTGAAAATTATTTTGATCAATTAAAACGACAATTCAAATAATATGGTAAGCTTATCTTAATTATAATGGAGGCATAATTCTATGCCAATCTAATTCTTCAAGTGGGAGAGTTATAATAATTATTTGTAATAAATGGATGGTACTTTAGAAGTTTTTAGTCCATGGGATGATCAAAACTTGCACTAGAGTATATAAATATCTGGCATTTTTAAAGTGAAAAACTGGTTTTTTTTTTTTTTTTAATCAAATCATACTCCAATTAAAGAATGGCTTTTGGGAGAAACTATGATCAGAATCATATATTTTGACTATAAATATTCAACATTACCTCAACACTGGCAACGGGGCGAAGCCATTGTTTTTTTAAAAACCCATACCAACTTTGACTTATAGAAGTTTTGATTTATAATAAGTGTATAAAGTATTTAATATTTCTTAATTTATGAATATATTAGCAAAATCACTCGATACATGTTTCTGTGGGCCGTAATGTTGTAGTTTTTAGCATTTTAGATTAAAAAAAATAGACCGTGTTAAATATAAAAAAGTCGAATTTAATACATGTATAAAAGTATTTTTTCCGAATTGACCCCGTCCCAGGCAAGGCCTATGCATATGCGTAGCTCTGCCCCAGGTGGGCAATGCAAGTTCAAAAATGGCGGCTGTCGTTACGGTTGACATGTAACTGACGGTTTATCAAACAGTAAGTGGCGGCTAGACAAATCGTCCAGATCTAATGTGGATTCGTATTTTCTTTTATAATAAATGAAGTTCTGTATGACTGTTAAATTATAAGGTTTAGTAGGACGGAGATAACATACTGATGAGAGATAGTAATTAGTACATGATCATTATTACAACTTGTGATTCAGGTTTCCGAGTAATGCCCCGTGACAAACACACTCGAAGTTGAAAGAATTTAAAAATTAAAAGCGGAGGTGTTTCTTGCGCGTCAAAGAAATGATACCAACTTCGAGCTTTTTTTTCATATCTTCAATTTTTATTTTATGTTTTAAAAATCAAGCAAAATTCTAAATAGGCAAAGACAGAAAAGGGGTTTGACTTTGACTGTAGGGTACTCGCTCGCTATCCTTGCATGAACTTTTATATTATTTTATATTAAATCAATTGTTGTTCTTCCTAATAACTGACACGAATCGGCTACATGCATTTTGGCACCATACCACGTTACACCATGCTTTATACCTTGTCATCGATCTTCTTAGAATAGAATATGTGACTGACACTGACGAAAAAGAAAAGTATAATGACGAGATTGGGGTTAACCGATATTTTGTGGCCAGTAACAACCCCGAAATTCAGTGAATACCCGCTTTAACCGATATCTTTTGGGACGGAAGGAATACATCACAAGTGACTATCCCATCGTCTAGTGTGTGTAAACGTTTAATAGTTATTGATTGTAATATTGTTGTGAGCTCGACATGTAAGTCGGATAGAAACAAGAGCGAAGCTTATAATGAGATGATGACATGACTTTAATTAAAATGAATCACAAGATATTGATGCCATGGGCTTCGATTACTACAAGACATAACTTAGTTGAAGTCTTGGCTCATTTATATACACTGTCATGAGCTGTGATATGACTTGATAAGGTTATGAGCCTTATGACCTATACATGAAACATAAAATGAAGTATCTCCTTATCTTTATCGTCCGGTACTGTTTCCAGTAGTGGTACATTATCCTACCTGCAACCTATCAGTGACTGGTGTGATAGAGTTCCATGTAACTCAACTGATTATATAATACCAATATTAATTACTCCATGCTATATCCAATTTTATACGTATTCAATTTTCATATATGTAAATCAATGTTCACGAATTACCACCAGCTAACTCGTCGAATAAAACAAAACAGGTACGAAGCATTTTAGGGATTAGACAAGTACGAACAACAAAGAAGTTGTACTTTCATTTTTTACAATTCAAACATGTATAATCTGGTTATTTGAATGGAACGTGTAATTGTTAACTCTGACAAGATACAATTCATCCACTCGGAGTTGCAATACGTTAACAATTACCTGTTCCATACAATTGTACATCTACGTGGTATCGATATCTTCATCAAGCAGATTTTCCGAAATGAACATGAAACTTCCTCATTTTTGTGTGCTCCTAGTTTGCAATCACAAGGGCGCCTTCTGCAAAGAATGATCTACGGTGGATCTCAACCACCAAGGGCGACTCAGTCCGCTCTCAGAAGAATGTTCCCCTAAACTTTATTGTTAATTAAGTGTATTATGTACGTAGTTTTAACTATAATTCACTCATATCTATTACAACATAAATATATATACCATCTAGCATACGTGATGGGATGATCATGAACTCATTTAGCAATAGGATTGGTATCAAGTCACCTAAAATCTATAGAAACTCACCAATATTCACAATAATAAACTCAAACACCATATTATAAATTAAAGCACAAATACCACCAAGTCCTATTAGCAAAGCTACTAATAGTTTGGCTATACCACTCACTTGCCACCAACTACGTAGTCATTATACGCAAAGACACTAACTCTCAACAAACTTCCATATCTTTACGTCACACTTTTCGGCTATATATATGTGTGAAGGAAAAATTCGACCATGATCTTACCCCCAGTGGCCATTTTTCAGTGATGGCTCCACATGTAGGTCCCATGCCACCGGTGAGTCCTTGAAAATAAATAGACCACTAGATGAACCTAAAGGGCTAAGCTAGCTCATCCTAAAGTATATTCTAGAAAAGATTCCATGGGCCAAAAACCTACAAAAGTCCTATAAATTAACTACTTAGTCCAATGACCAAGTAATTCTATCGATTTGGAGGTAGTTTTAATTTGTATTCTCATTGAGCATTTATTATGCTTCAAGTAACTTTATTTTGACCATTAATAAATTTATTTGTCGTTTAAAAAGAAACTATTAGTCCCATAACAGAGAGAACCAAAATGCAATAATAAATAAATAGATACGTAGACTCAAAATTGATAGGATCTCATCTCATCTAAAAGATCTTTTGATAGGCCAGCAGAGTGTAATTTTAATATGACGTGAAGATTGTCTCCATGGAAATTCAAATTCAGGTTGTCGTGTTTGGCTCGGATACCATGATAGAATTTCATCTTATCTAAAAGATCGTTATTGTAGCGAAGTGCGGAATATTTCTTTATACTACTCTTCTCCAATACGGTTCATGTTAACTATCTCCCACATTGCTTGACAATATACTAGGTCTCCTATAAGTTATTCCCTTGTAATTTTAAGGGGTGGCTGAGCCCCTTTTTACATGGTATCAGAGCCCCTGGACAACTCAATTTGATGTTAAGTTTTGGAATGCTCCGGTCTCTCTCCGCCTGCTCTGGGTCTACCACTCTATTGTCACGTATTGAGCATGAGTCCACCAGATCACACGCATGAGAATATCCTGACTATATTCTATAATATAACAAAGCTATCTCCTTACAAGGCCTTTACAGGGTAGTTGTGCACCTTTCTACCGTTCCATTAATATGATATACATTCACTAACATTATTCTTGACTTATATCTTCAAGTGTTCCGGTTAGGGTTATCTAACAAAAAAGAGTTAACTTCAAAGTTCAAACCTTAACTTGCCAACTAATTAAGGTGTGTTTAGATCACAACTTGATGTATTGTACTAGCTCCACACCCAGAACAGAGTGATGACTGATCATGATTCATGAATGTCCTGATCAGTTAGTCCTGTGCTAACCTTTTGGGTGGAAATGATAAAAGGGAGTATGTGTACCACTACATTTAACTTTATGCAATATATAAAACCTGCAGACTTGAATATTTTTCACATTTGCAGCCAGAAAGTATATGTTTGTATGTATTGCATGTATATGTCCTGCAGGTATATATGATGATTGATCACATTTAGTATATAATGACTCATGATAGTATAAAACATGTACATGTGAACCGGTGATGATGATCAGAGACACAGCACAACACAACACAACACAACACCACTAGACAGACAGACACGCACATTTCAGAACATTAAAAAAACACACTGTAAAACTGTTGTAGGCTTGTAAAGACGGAGCCAGAAATTAAAATAGCATTTGAATAATTATAAACGCTACAAATTCAATTGAAAATATACACTGCTAAGAATACCACACACCGTCGTTATAAAATTTATTTTTTACAAAACAAGAGTTGAAATATAGTTCATAAAATTGAAATTGAAGTATTATGCATAATAAAAATTAAAATTTAAATGAGATTATTTGACAAAATTACCATAAAAATACCATATATATAAGAGTAAAGAAGAAATTGGGTGTGGCGGGCTCAAGTGTGGCTCCGCCCATGCTAGAACTACCTCTAACAAACTTATCTAATGCACTAAAAATTTATATAGGGTCACCCTGCCCTAAATAAATTTCCTTGTTCAGCTTGCTAGTTCGACTTTCGTCAATGAATAGTTCTCCCACCCGTTCATGTATTGCTTGGGATCACTACAAGAAAAAGGACCTTCAGCAACACTTATTTTCGTTAGTGAAATCATTTTTTTCGTTGCAGAAAGTTTTTTTCCAACGAATATTTGCGTTGTCTAAACCGTCCCAGTTGTCCCCGTTGGTAATCTTGCAACGGAATCTGATTTCGTTTGTCACTCTTGCAACATGATTTTCCGTTGGTGAAGCGTTACTATTTCGTTGTTGAAGCGTCATTTTTTTGTTGTTAGTCGTATGAGGAAAAACGAAAATCATGCAACAGGATCCAATCTCATCACCTCATGCTTATACATCTAGCTTTCATACTACTCGACCACCTAATAACTATTACTATATATTTATCTATTTTTTGGATTATCACTATTCGAGTTGTGATTGATTGGTTAAGCTTTTTGTGAACACATTAAACATATCTTTTTACTATTTTATTATTTAGTTAAACAAATATTCATAGTTTCTAAATCTTCCCTACTGAAATTGTATCAAATTTACAATTGTTCATTAAATAAATCCAGCAACGAAATTTCAAACGAAATTTTTGTTGGTGTGAAAAATTTTCGTTGGTGTTTATAGTGGTTAAACCCAAAATTTAGTACCAACGAAATAGTGACGGAACACTAAATTTGTTGGAAACCCAAAAAACTTTCTGCAACGGAATACCAACAGAATTACAACCAAAAATCGAATTTGATGGTGGTTTGTTGGTAATTCGTCGTTAATCATGTACAATTTTTTCTCGAAGAAAATTTTATTGGTGTTTCGTTGGTAATCTGTTGTTGAATAGCGACGAACTCAATTTCCGTTGGAAAGACCCAATTGCTGAAGGTTCAGTTTTTTGTAGTGGCTAATGACTTGAGAGTGTAAGTGTGTGGAACGATGTTCAGTTTTGACTTTCGGCATGTTTATGTAAAGAAAAATTTCGAGGGGACAATTAAAGATATTGTTTCTTTTTCCGATCATGTTGACTACAAAAAGTTACGAATAAATATGTGCTATTTGAAACATCTTGCGAAATTTTACACTAAAAATTATCAAATTTACATTTACACCCGGAGCCCAGGTGTGTGCATGTCAAACCTTGATCAACTTTGGTCACATCACAGGACTCCGCAATCACTACCCTTCCAGTTCATACGAGTGAGGCTATACGTGAATGATAGACTCTGAACCAAGGAGGGTGTGGGAGCGCTTAGAGGGATACAAAAATCAACGCGCTCCGTGACACACACACACAGGCTAACGGACAACTGTTGTTGTTTACATTTGACCTTTCCTTATCTCATCTTAGGATTTCCGGTTTTGCCCTTCTTCATCCGAAATGTTTCAATCTATTGCCATTGGCTTGGCTGCTTCACTCGGCTCGGCTTTCTCTAATTAGCTGATGATATTTATTAAGTGAGGCTTTGAAATTTAATAGCAGTCCAGTACAATAAAGATGAAAAAGAATCAGAAGGAAAGATACTGTACTGTTAGTGTGCGTGACAAATTGACAATGTGTGTAGTGTGCATGGTGGAGTGGAACTTAAACTTAGAATATAGCACTCCAAGTCATAACCCGCCGTCCCAAATAATTGCACTTTAATTTTTCAATGAGTCCCTGTACACTTTAATTTTCGACATACAAAATAAGCAGCGTGTTATTATAATAATATATATGACCTGTGATGACTAGTGTAAAATTATATATATGGCAAAGAACGGAAAATTGAGGATTTCAACTGGAAGTTTAAGATGGTAAAAATGGGGTTTTTTTGGCCGGAGCAAGTAGCTTGGATTGATAATCCGGAAAGGCAAAGAATGAGACAGTGTGAAAAGTGTAACTTCCCTTCCCATCGAAGGGTTTGTCAGACCCTGGTCTTACCCCGATGTTATTCCCACTGCTACAATGAGACCACGGTTTTTTTCATTGAAGGTAAAGGAAGAGAAGAAAGAAAAAAGGGTAAACAAACTCTGCCATGAAAAAGCGTCATGTTGGTCCTTTCCTTTTCACTGGAACCAACGCATTGCCAGAACCAGAGCGTACAATTCGTCTTCTCAATCGAGGCCTATCTCAAAAGTCAATCGCTACTTCGATCGAAACACTTCGCATCTGCTCAAAAATACACTCCCATTCAAGTGGTTTATTATACTATATTATCATATGTACCAACAACGTAACTATATTAGACTGTATGGCAAATAAATTAGAGCTTAATTAACATCTACTATTAAAATCGAATTCCACAATCAATCGTGATTGAATGAGAACTAAATAATTCAAAAATTCACTATTTACTCACAGTTTATTGAATTTTTATTTATCTATTAAATGTCAATTAAAATTATATGTAAAACATTATATGGGAAGATGCTAAATTTGTTAGGGGTAAATATATGGTCAAGAATAGACACAATACACGGTAACAAGTAATGTAATTTGTATAGTAATAATGCTTCTCGTAGTAGTGAATATACTCGTTGGCATTTGTATAGTGAATGTACATTATGTGCGTGTCCGCTTTCATTGAACAAAGAGTGTGGTATTTATAGGTTGACTCCAACGGCTAACGCTAGGTCCCTCGATGTCCCTTGCCTTGAGGATATATGATGCGAGAATAGTGCGGTACCCAAATGTTAATCGCATCGAAGCCGTAGGTTGAGGGTGGTACAATGATCTATTCGAGGCCGGCCAACTACGCTATATTAATACGTTTAATTGAACTTTATTTTTTTTTAATGGAATTAGTATTGTGTATATGTGTTAACTGATTTAAAAGGTAAACTTTTGTCAAAAATCTAAACGTATACAATATATTATACGTATAATTAAATTATAATAAAATTGAAAATTCGATTTTGATTCCTTACCACTTGACCGCTATCAGGGCGGCCTGTTGTGTCTTTACAAAACAAAACGCTTGGGCTTATTGAAATTTATATTTGTAAATTTTCTCTTGTCAAATGCATTTTTTATTATATATGAAATTTATATTTTTTTATTTTTGTTGTTTTATTTTTCAGGGTTCATTTTTAAATTTGCATTGAGTATCAATATTCTTTTGCAACCGTCCGGTGTAATTTGGAGGAAAATTATTCTAACTATAAAGTAATACTCCCTCCGTCCCACAACAGATGTCACATATTACATTTATTTATATATGTCCCACTACAAATGTCACATTTTCAATTTTAACAACATTTACAACCCATTTACAACTCATGTGCATTTGTCCCCTAATATTTACACTGCACATTAATTTTCGTGTTCAAAATTAAATGTGACATTTGTTCTGTGTCGGTGGTAGTACTCAATTAGGATCCATGCAATATTCCTCGAAAACAAACTGTTTTGTCTTGTTCATTCTTTCGAGGAATTTCAGGAATCTCATGACTCAAAATTAATTTTTTATTATAACCAGTTAACATTATTATAAGTTGTTAACTATCCTCATCAATAAGGTATTAAGTAACAATTAAAACTGATATTAGTAATTAAACGGAAGTACAAGAAAATGGAGACCAATATCGGAAATATGGGCAGTGCCTCATGGAAGGTGGGGACTATTTTCATTCATAGTGGTGAGTGGGTCATATATAATGGCTCACCCACTAAACTATACTCCCTCCGTCCATTAAGGTTTATATTTTAATTTTGTGTGAATTTTAAAAAATATAGTATAAAATAGTAAGTAAATAGTAAAAAGTAAGAGAAAGAATATAAAAGTAGGAAATAGAATGATAAAAAATTAATAAATGGAAATAGTGAGTTTTCAAAAAAGTAAACGTTAAACTCTAAAAAAAACTTCTGAATAAACCTTTAAAAAAAATGGAGCAAGTACAATTTATCAATATTTATACTCCTTTTCTCTAGTCTTTCTTTTTCCTAATTTTTATTTCAAGTTTCACCAATATTTTGTAACTTTTTATTAATTTTTAGTACATTTTTAAATCCTAGATATTGTGGAAAGGAGGCAGTTAAACATGCTGAAAATACTAACGATTATCATACGTAAAATATAAATAATAATAATAATAAAATACTTACCATCAGCCGCTCTGTATTTGAATAGTTGCATAGCAATGAAGAAAATCCCAACAATTTTCCATAAATTAGTCATAATTTTACGATCAAATATATTTTAAGTTTTACATTTTCGTCCGTCTCAGGTCGGGTGTGAAAGGTGAGGCCCAGGTGAGAGCTGGGCATGTAAGCTGAGGGCAGACTGAGGCACAAGCTGCCCATGTGAAATGCTGCTAACTAATCTGGGAATTTGAAGTTTGAATGGGGAATTTCCCTCGGAATTGGCATTTCCCCTAACACACCTTTTTGACTTATATCATCAGATCGATCAAACTCCATTTCTTTAATCACACTGCTTATTTAAACTTCCACTAATCACCACTTCTTTAATCGCTTCTTGATTCGTGGAAGATAATACTACCACTTGTTTACTTCATTCAAGAAACGTACCAGTATGTATATACATTTTCTTTATGCCTTTTATAACTTTGGTCGTAGCAAAACTGAATACTTAATAGGTCCCAAAATAATAAGAATATTTGACTAATTCATATATATTTTAAAATTGGTGGTCTATCTCAAATGAAAATCATGCCACATAGCCAAAAATCCTATGTGACAAATTCTTTTCCAAAACAATTAATTTATTAAATCGCCCATTTTGTTTACAATTCGAATAACATTATAATCCCTATTAATCATCCATAATTGTAGGGTTAGTTAAATCATATTTTGATTGAATCTACATCCTATTTACATGGTTCTTAACATTAAAAAATATTTTATTTACTACTTACACATAAATGAAAATTCGATTATTCAAACTAAACTTAGACAAATCTGATCAAATGAAGCTTATCGATTGTAATCAAGAAAATTAAGAAAAGAATAATAACTGTTGAGGAGTAAAATCTCGAACACTAACTAACTAAACTATTACAAGCAACCTAGTCTAAGGCCCGCCTCTGACTCGAAGTCCGACGTAGTACCGGTCCGAGCTTGAGACCCTGAAAGGACTAAGTGGGGGGGGGGGGGGGGGGTTAGAATGGGTTACCCGGATTGCCTATGTCAATCCGGTAAGAGACTTTACTCAAGAGAGAGTCGGAAACTCTCAATGTAATAGTTATGAGGGATTATGATAACACTTGGGAATTGACTTAGGGATTCCACATTGATATTGCTTACCTTAAGGTCTTGGACCTTGTGCTATATTTATAGTTATCATATGCTTATGAGGTGGCTCACAAGATGATGCCAAGTGTACGCTTCAGATTTGGACACCAACGTTATTTTGCCCACGACCCATTAGTGAACAAGAACCCAATACTAATCAATGGGCACGGGAGGGTAGTTGACCTTTCCTTCGAGAATCTTTATCGCCCGTTGGGTGGTGTGTCGATCCTCGGACAGATCTGTCTGCTTGGTTGATCTGCCCTTGGGTAACTCTGGATGTCCGAGCCAAGAGTCTCACGGAAATATCTCAGTGGTTCTGTTATATACGTTTGGTCTTAATGTGATGGTGGCGTCCGAGATTCTCTCGTCCGGTCCGTTTGGCATCTCTGTACTGACGTAGCCAGGTTTAGAAGTCCCTTCCCCAGCTAGCTCGGACTTGCTGTGAGGGCACAGTGACTTTAGCGTACTGGTTGATTCACTTTGGTCGGACCATGTGAGGTCGGACCAGTACTAAATTGGCTATTTAAGCCGTGATGCGCTTTAGGACACGCTCTATGGCGCCCTTAACGGATCGGACACATGTCCGTAACAACAATAACAACCCACAATAGACTCGGTGTATAACGATGTGTGACTGTGATTGCTTGGGTACTTTAATTTTCACACATTACTTTGTTCAAATGTATTTAATTAGATCAATTTTGTAACATTGTTTAGAGAAGCACCTACTTTGATTTTGTGAAAACGTGACCATGAAGCTGGCTGGAAGAATCTTCAATTTGCCTTCACAACTTTAATTTCAATTATTAAAAAGACACATTTTTTATTTACTCCCATTTAGTTAAGAACTTAGGATCGATTGTTTAATCTCCAAGTCAAATATAAGTAAACGAAGTTGACGAAAAGCACACTTGATAAAGAAAACCTTCTATATCCTTATTTTATGAAAACATTTGTTTACTTTTATACTCAACCCGCAACAGTTTATTACATATTTAAATTATTCAACTAGACCCGACAAACAATTAACTACTGGGCCAGATGTTCTACTTTAAGTTAAGAGGCACATTTATGCTGAAATTAATAATTCAGATAAGGATACTTACTCTTGTAAGATGTTCATAACTTTCAAATACAAATATTACTCCCTCCGTTTTTTATAAAACTTTCCATGTTGACTTTGACCGGTCAACTGTCGCCGACTTTGATAAAAAATTAATCTTAAACGATAATAGTAAATAATTTAATAAAATCATATAATGAAAATTCAATTACTAAATTTTCATTATATGATTTTATTAAATTATTTACTATTATAGTTTGAGAGTAATTAATGGCCAAAGTCGGAGATAGTTGGCCGCAGAATAGTAAAATGACAAGTTTTATAAAGAATGGAGGGAGTATTTATTAAGATTTATTATTTACATCATATATATAGACTTGACATCTAAAAAATACAGGAATATGGATGAAGATTACAAAGCAGTGACAAGGTTTAACAAAATAAATAGGAGACTTACTATATCAATGAGAAGACATCTCAAGGATCATCCATTTGATTATTTTATGTACCACGTTAAGATCCTAGAGGATACAATGAGTATATCCATGAAACACAATTTTTTTACTATTTCAAAACTTTTGAATAACATACTCCTTATAAATTATTAAAAAAAAACTACACTTAATTACCAGTGACATATGTGTATGTTTATTCCGTGGATGCATGAATAATCATACATCCGTTAGTTGAAGAGTGCATGCCTCTTGAAGATAAACGTATATAGCTGTTACTATCTAGATAAGTATACTCGCAATTAGGAAAGAAATATCGGAAGAGAACAATAACATATTGAGGTACTTTAGAATCACGAAAATTAGCTATGAAAAAGATCCATTAGAAGAAGGACATGTGGTTGCGTGGAGAAATAATGGGATATCGGTAGTAGGTAATTTTTATTACCTAATAAATTACACATATGAGCCAATAAATTACCCCATTTTATAAATTCTCTGAGCAATATATATTTTTCATTGATTAGCTTACCAGAATATGGGTGATCCAACATACCCTTGTGGAATTTGCGGCATGCTTATGTGGTTTGATGAGAGGATTAAAAAAACTCATTTGAGTAATTCGAAGTTTGGTTTGTGTTGTAGTTGTGGTAAAATACAACTTCCGCTCCTCAAACAACCTCCACGCCTATTACATGATCTTTTGCAAAATAAGCAAATTAAGAGTTGTAATTATATTAAGCACATATGTGTTTACAATATGATGTACGCCTTTACTTCGATGGGTGGAATCCAAGAGCATTCAATTAACAGTGGACATGGTCCGTATTTGTATAGGCTTGGTGGAAATAACTACAATTTGATGGGTATGTTTTTACCTAAAGCAAGCGAATCGCCTAAGTTTTCATAGCTGTATATGTACTGCGGCGAGGATGAAACTTAAGACCGTATTGATGTCGTCAGGTATCTTCTATTTGGATTTATATTATTTCTAATGAATTTTTTTATTTTTGTAAATATTTTGAAGCTTTAAAGTTAAGCAAAAATAATATATAATATTTCGGTATATAATATTAATTAATGGAAATAATCCCCATTAACGGAGATAATCTCCATTAATTAATGAAGCTAATTAATGGAGATTAGCTCCATTAACAGAGCTTCATCTGTGGGCTCCATCTCCAATGGAGCTCAAATTCGGGCTCTATAATGGAGCCCGGTTCAACTCCTTAAAGAAAAAGAAAGAAAGAGTGTAAATTTAGTGTAAATAAAGTGAAATATAATTTGAACAAAACATGTTTTGGTGAAGAAGAAGATGAGATGAAAGAGTTATAATGTATTTGGGTCATATAGTAAATTTTATAAACTCAAAGGGGTTTATTGCAATTTACAGAAACTAATTTCCAGGTGGAAATTAAGAAAAAACTTGGTCAACTCGAAAAATAGAAAATGGATTGATGTGTTTTTGTTCAAATGTGTCCTACTCTAGCTTACCAAATTAAGAGCATAACCTCAATAAGAATCAAGTCAAGTCAAGGTTAACACTGGATAAACCTGAGTGGTCCAACCCTGACTAGGCCGAGTGTCCACCCTCAACTTTCACTTAGGCCACAATAAAGTCTAGGGGAAACCTTCCATCCGCCAAGTTATGATCCAACCTTCAGATTCAAGTCTAAAATTTCCGACCTCAGCAACAAAGTCAGACACAAACTCACAATAGATAAAATGGGGCCTCACCCAACAAGGAGAATTCGACCTCAAAGGATCCGACCAGAGAAGTACTGTTGCCCTTGTATTGTGCATGGGTCCCTACATGATGTAAGCAAGTTAGTGCATGACCTAAACGCGCAACTCTAATTTGATGAAAATGTATCAAGATTTGATCGGGTTGAAAAGCTTATGATTAACCGGAACTTTGTCCGTCCAACCCCCTCCTATAAATTTGACAAACATTTACTAGCTACTACATTTAAAAGGTGATGCTCAACTTGCAATATTACCATCAAAGCGTTTGTAGTCGAGTGGCAAGCTGAGACACACCGTACTCAAGATGTCACGGGTTCGATCCCCGAAATAGTTGATTTATCTCTCTGTATAGAGAATTATTGAAATCGTGATTAGAGATTCGATGATAAAATTTATTCTAGATTAAGCATTGTAATAGTATTATATCTAAAAAAAACATAGCAATATTACCTCACTGCATTTATGATTGAGTCCGAACCCAAACTTGTGCCAATTCTAATTGTGAAGAGTTTACTAAATTTTACGTGTTACTTACTTCTTCAGTAATTAATGAAATGAAATAGAATTATATGATAATGCAGATTGTGTGCACTCATAATCAACCACTGATGTTCCATTAATTAATTCCAAGGGCTCGTTCGGATTTTAGGGGACAGTGTCATATGATTCTTTCACACATGCCTTCGTACCACTCCAATTAATTAATTAAACTAGGGGCATACACAATTACACATACATATCAAATGAAACAAATTCTAAATCTGTAACATATAGTTCCTGTTATAACGGAAGCAAGAAAGATCATAAACAACGTGAATAAATAATCCAAAGATTTAACGCGGTTCACTAACAATGAAAATCGACAAATTTACCGGGAGGAATTATTTCAGTTTATGGCAGATCAAGATGCGAGCTTTGTTGAAACAACAAGGTTGTGGGCGCCGCTTGTTAGGAAGTTGATAGAAAAAGTCACCGCTAAGATGGTCGTTCTGGAGGAGAAGGCACACTCGACGATTATGTTGTGTCTTGCTGACGATATCATCACCGAGATCGCGGAGGAGGAAACCACGCAAGGTCTGTGGGTTAAGCTTGAGAGTCTCTATATGACAAAGTACTTAACCAATAAGTTGCTTCTGAAGCAACGTCTGTTCAGTATGCGAATGCAGCAAGGTTTGCCTCTCCGAGATCATCTGGATCAGTTAAACACAATTTTACTAGAATTGTGTAATGTTGATGTTAAGGTTGAAGATGAGGGCGCTGCTTTAATTATGTTAGTGTCTTTACCATTATCGTATGAGAATTTCGTGCAATCATTTATTGTTGGTAAAGATACTATTTCTCTAGAAGAGGTTAGATCATCCCTTCATACTAGAGAGTTGCGCCATAAGGCAGCTGGTACAGATGCTGATAATCAGGTTGCTGGGCTAGTAGCCAGTGGGAGTAATGGACATGAAAATTCGGGAAAGAAGAAATTCAAGAAACAAGCTTCTAAGGGTCCAAAATTGAATGATACCTGTAATTACTGTAAAGAGAAAGGACACTTGAAATCTGTATGTCCTAAGAAGAAGAGGCAACGGGATAAACCGACAGGTAATGCTGTTGTAGCTGATACCAATTCTGAAGAGGATATTGCTCTAGTTGTTGATGAGCACACGCATCACAGTGATTCATGGATCCTTGATTCTGGAGCGTCTTATCATATATGTCCGCGCAGGGAGTGGTTTACAACCTACGAGCAAGTAGACGGTGACATTATTTCTATGGGTAACAGTTCTTTTTGTAAGACAGTTGGAATAGGCTCGATCAAAATTCGGACACATGATGGTAAATTCTGCACATTGAATGATGTTAGGCATGCTCCACTTATGACAAAGAATCTGATATCTTTGAGTACTTGACAACAAGGGTTTCAGTTTTCAAGGTGAAGGTAGAGTTTTACATGTCTGCAGGGGTTAGAATGTAGTCCTGAAAGGTGTAAAACGTGGTGGTACCTTGTATATTCTTCAAGGTTCTACGTTATCATGTTCTGTTGCTTGGCATCATACAGTCAGGGATACACCACATCAAAATGGTGTAGCAGAACGTATGAATCAAACAATTCTGGAAGAGAGCTAGGTGCATGCTCTCTAATGTTGGACTAACTAGAAGATTCTGCCCAGATGCGGTTAGTACACATGCTATCTGATAAATCGTGGACCTCACACACGTATACATCTCAAAACTCCTATTGAGGTGTGGTCTGGATATGGGGATGGATCACAAATGGGATACATTCAGAAGATTTTGTCAATATTTTGCATGTTTACAGTGAAGCCCATATATACTCCTAGTGCTGCAAATACACATTTGTCTATTGCTTTTGCACCTAAGTCTGTTGAGGAGAAGGAGTACATGTCTCGAGTTCCCTATGCTAGTGCAATAGGAAGCTTGATGTATGCAATGGTCTACACTAGACTTGATCTTGCACAGTCTGTTAGGGTCGTTAGTAGGTTTATGGGTGAACCTGACAAGGAGCACTGGCAAGTTGTGAAGAGGATCTTTCGGTACCTAAAAGGTACGTCTGATGTTGGTCTCAGTTATGGAGGTGATACAGAGTGTTTGGTGACAGGGTTTTCCGACTCTGATTATGCAGGAGATGTTGGCAGTAAAAGATCTATGACTAGTTATGTTTTCACTTTTGGTGGTTCAATTGTCAGTTGGAATGCTACTTTGCAACCTACGATGACTTGGTCTGCTACGGAAGCAGAGTACATGGCGTTGACAGAAGCAGCAAAAGAGGGAATCTAGTTAAAGGGATTGGTCAGTGATTTGGGTTTACAGATCAGGCTATAGTGTACTATGACAGTCTCAGTGCAATCTGTTTGGCCAAGGATCAAGTCCATCATGAGAGGACTAAGCACATTAATGTGAGGTATCATTTTCTAAGAAGTGAGAAGAGAATTAAGGTGAACAAAGTGGGTACTGATGATAACCCAGCTGATATGTTTACCAAGCCGGTTCCACATAGCAAGTTTCAACATTGTTTGGACTTTCTAAATGTTAGGAGTTGCTGAGGCAACATCTGAGGCAGAGGAGTTTTCTGATACATCTGGCATTGCATTGTTATGGTGCATCTGGTACATCTATTATTTGTGAGAAGATTCAAGTCAAGGTGGAGTTTTGTTAGAATATGCCTTGAATCAGGATTAGGCCTATTTCCTAGGTTTATCAGGTTTTGGTTTGTTTGTCCACTAGGTTATCTGTATACTAGGTTTGTCAGGATTAGACTCTATTTCCTGGTCCTGTTCAGCATCTGTCTATACTTCCTCTTAGCCTAGTTAAATTATTCCGGAATCATTCTTGTGATGATCATTCTACATTCTGTAATCAGATTAATTTTGTCATGATCATTCTGTTATTTTGTGATCATTCTGTTTCTGAGATCACTCTGTGATATGAGCTCCCCAAGATCAATAAAATTGTTCTCTTCTCTGTCCCTGGACGTAGCTAACTCATTATTAGTGAACCATGTTAAATCTATGTATTCTTTATTCACGTTATTTATGATCTTTCTTTTCTTGCTTTCGTTATAACAGTTCCTGCAAAATTCACTAAAACAAAATTAACGTTCATAGTTGATCAGTCTTCAAATGTGTACCTGTACTGGCCAATGGTTCCATGTAGGTGACACAGAATTAGATTGTAGATTGTAATATTCAGACTCCATCCGATTTTTAATTAACATTACATAAAACTTTATACATTATCTAAAATATAATTAAAACCGTCACACACATCAAATATTTAAAAGATGCAACTTTAATTTGGGACAATATAATTAATGCACTTGTTTTCTACGTTTTCTTTCGTTTTCACATAAAAATGCGTTCAACCATGACATATGAAATTATCGAGGATTAACTATTCGTATGTTTTAATTCTATAATAGTTTGATGGAAGAAAATTGCACTGCAATTTCATACTACTATCATTCTGAATTCTCACTTATTGCAGACGACAAGCAGATTCTTTCCTTGTTAATTATGTAGTGTATCTGTATTACTTTCTGAAACAATACAGTTGACTGATGACTTAAACGTTACAATTAACTAAGCATCGATTCTTCATACTCCCTCCGTCCCGAAGAACTTCATACATTAAAGTTAGTGTGCAGTTTTTTGCGAAAAGTTAAAGTAATGATAGAATATAAAAAATGTGGAAAAAAGTGTACTTTTAATGGCAAAATGTGTAATTTGAGTGTAAAGTTGAGATTGTTTATTATTTGTTGGGTGTAGGGTAACTTTCTTTTTTGGTAATGTATGAAGTTCTGTGCGACGGTTAAAAATGGCAAATGCATGAAGTTATGCAGTACGGAGTGAGTATTAAATTAAGTGTAAAAGGTAGCCTCGGCCAAAGCAAATTTCAGACATGGATGTCGAATAATTCGAATTTACGATAGAACTCTACATAGAATATACTAGTCCATTCACCTAACACTCCCCTTTGTTAGATTTCATTTAAAAAAAATAAAATTATTTGAGGGCGTACATTTTATTTTCTCTTCACATTTGTCTCCATTCAAAGCTATTACTATAAAAGTAGTGTAGACAACTTTGTAAGAAAAATGATAGAGTTAATCTGCATGTATAGTGTAGTAAGAATAAATATGCTTTATTCTCTCGAGATTGAAGCCAAAACGCGTTCATATTAAATTAGTGGTACAATTTCACAGTACATGTATACTATGCTGATTATTGTTATCTTTGAAATGGCCAGTGTTTTCCATCGGTTAGTGCTCAAGTATAGTTGAAATTGGGACTTGAGATTTAAAAATTACATTTGGTAAAAGCACATTTTGTCCCTTCACTTTTCTGCATGTAATCATGGAAGTAGCCCCAACTTATTCACACTGCATCAATTGTTAATTTTAACTTTCATTGCGCCACGTTAATTATGGATTATAATTTCTACGGATGTACTTTTAAGGGACGATAATCCAGTTATAATAACATGGTAACACAGCAAATTAATTCAAATTGATGATTCGAAACCCAACCAAATGATGATTGGTCCGAGAACAATTCTTTCTTTACTATTGACATTGTCGTTCACATATAAGGTCAGAAATAGTTTATGTCTGGAGAGGTGCGTTACAATATTACACACCGAAAACAGACCTTATAAGAGGATGAACACGCACTTACATTAAAGTTTGGTGTTGAAATGGGGGACGGATAAAGGTTGAAAGGGAGGAAAAAGTAAGAAAGATGATTAGGAAAATTTACCAGAAGTTCCGAAACTTGTCTTATTCTCATTAATTGCAAATTAATCATGATAAAATAATCATTACGGTCCATGGTCCATATATGTTTACTCTAAATGTTCTTCTTTACACAAAAGAGATTAAAGAGCTCATCTTAATGTATCGACTTTTGCCGATGGTTGCTTGTATCGTAAAACAGTTTTGGGATTTAAAGTGATTGAAGCGAGAACGTTGATGTTTTCGAAAAAAATTATATTATACTTAAAAACATACGGTCAATTTTTAACACTAACTATAAACTGTTTGTGTTTTTAAAAGTATCTCTCCCACATTTGTTCATTTCAAATATTACTGCGAAGCAACTCAGTTGAGTCATTAACACCTTAGGCCAGTATTTGCAACTCTATGCAATTCACTCTCTCCGCCACGACAGCATTCCACTCACTGCAATTCTCTACTTCAACAGTGAGGTCCAAACCTATTTTCTTTTAACATTTTCTTTCAAACTTAATTTTTCATTTCTTTTTCTTTTTTCATTTCATTTTAAACTTTATTCTTGAATTGATTTTAAATGTTTTTAGTTAATTATAGAAAACTCACACTAATGTTTTTTAAATATATTACTTGAAAAGATATTTGAAAATATACTTGAAATTTGAAAAAATATATATTACTTGTAATTTAAGTTTGAATAATTAAAAAAAGAATTAAAATACAAGCGAAAACTAAAATAAAAGGAATAATTTAGTTAAAACGAAAAAAGAAGAAGAACAAAATGGGCAAAATAACTGGCCTCGCCTAAAATTTGGCGAGGCCCATACCACTATTCCAACTCACTCTCAGACTCCGCCGGAGTCTGAGAGTGAGTTCCATCAGATCAGTTGCAACTCTGATGGAGATGCTCTTATATCGTATTCTTACAAGGGTGAGGTTTAGCAAGTCTTAGGTTGTGATGGTTTCGGGAGTTGTTGTTTTGTTTTTGTTCATGTTTCCTGATCAGTTTGTTTTCTGGTTCTCTACTCCAATGTCTCAAGGGATCTCATCTTGTTTCGTTTTCATAATTCAAGTGGTATTCCCCTTCTAAGTAGCAACCATCACTTTCGGCTTAACACTTCAGTTTTATAACATATATACTAGAAGATGAGGTAATTAACCAAAATTTCATTGAGTTTGGAACTATTTAGGAGCTTTGAAAGTGCAAGTAGTATCGGTACAACACCATCAGACTACGTCTTATATTGCACTTTAGTTCCTTTATTTATATATTTTGCCTTTATTCACCTAAATTAGATTGTACGGTTTTGAGTTGATTGAGCATGTTCGAAATCAGTTTAACATATCAAGGAGAATGGAAAGCGAAAGGGAATACATTTGATACAAGGAATGTTATTTCCTTATTAAAGAGGGAATTTAGGAAAAATATTTTCGAAGATCTCCTATTTCGAACAAGGCAAGATTTGTAGCATACAATATAAGAAATTACTTTATGGTCATCAAACATATAACACTATACATATTGCTAGGCCTAGAAGTTAGTTCATGGAGTACGAGTACGGGAGTTTAGAGCAGCAGAGCAAGTTATAAGCACAACACCTCACGTACTCAACAGTTTACTAAGCTTCGTATAGTAATCTACTCAATAGTTTTTTGTTAGATTGGTAGTTCGATCCACCTGCTTAGTTGTTTTAGATTCACAACATAATCATTTTATTAAGTTGTGAATTAATTTTGTAATTCGTTATTACATTATAGTGCATTCAGGGTCGGTGGATTAAAACATAATACTCTGCTAGAAACTTACATTGGTGTTCTTACTTTTTGATGTGTTAACAGTTTGAGTGTAAGTGTGTAAACTGTTGTAGTTAATACATTGTATAAAGCAATGTATCGAAGACATCGGTACAATAGTGTTCTTACTGAAAACACTAGTTTACTTACTACTAGATCCCCGTCCATACATTTTCAAGGTTGTTACATGGTTGTTTTATTGTACTAAGATTTACATAGGTGTGTTTTGGTCTAAATTTGAATTCTATATGAGTCTTGTTTAGGGTCGGCTCAAGTTTTTAGGAGCCATGTGCAAATTTTTTAATATCATAATTTCGTACTCTCAACTATAATTATATAAAATTTCAGACTGCAAATGCAAAAAGATACATCTTAAAACAAGAAATTAAAATTTGAAAATAAAGTGAAAATTAAAACATAAAACTGATTTTGGAGTGTCTCATTTTCAAATTCTATATCCGTAATCCAACACAGGGTGTAGGGATGCGGTTAATATGAATTGTGTGTAATGTCGTGTTAACCTTTGTATTACTACATCTTGAAGTTCGAGCATTTCTTATACGATGTGCGTACTTTAACTTCTTAATGAATTTATTTTGGTTGTTGCGTAAAAAGAAAGAAAAGATTTAAATGATAATCTAATGTTTTGCCTTTAATAAATATAAATAATTTAAGTGAGTTTTATAATATTTGACACTAAATATAAAAGTTTTAATATGATTTGTTTCAATTAATAAAAATAATTATTATTTAACATATATACATCATCACATAGAAATTAATTAAAATTCAGAATTTTTTCTTATTCCGTACATCGGGCTATCCAATAGGTTAGCTTCGTCCTTGATGGCATCACAATTGTATCTATGATGAACTGTTGTTTTTCTTGAAATACAATTTTAAATTTAAAAAGATGAACACCTTACCAAATGAGTGATAATAATCCAAATTGAAAATAAATAATTTGTTTAGTGGATAAGGAAAAAGATAAATTGAGAAATATAAAATGTAGATTAACCAATAAAAGTGCAGGGTGAGACAAATACAATAGTGTCCCTTTACTACCAAATTCTAACTTTATCGATCGATGGATTGATCATACTATTTCATAGAGAAGATCTTTCTTTATGGATATATCAAATGTAACATGTCTGGGTCCATTTCATAGTCTCCTGTCAATCGCTGATATTTGAAAAAGATTCTTAGTAACATTAATAAACCACAAAGTGAAAGACGAACCTATTAGAGAGATAAAAAATACGAATCAATTTTCAATTTATCACATTTTCAATCAATTTCGTGGGTTGCTGGGTTGGATTATATAATTTCACGGGTTATTAAGCAAATCCATTTCAGACAGATTAGAAATGAACCGTCATTTTTAAATAGGCGATAACATTACTCAAATAGATAAGAACATTACTCAAATAGGTGATAACATTACTTAAATAAGTTAATTTACCACAATTCCAATCAATTTTGCGGGTTGCTGAGTCGGGTTATAAAATTTCGCGGGTTATTGAGCAGATCCATTCCAGACAACCGTCATTTCAGACAAATATATAAGAACATTACTCAAATAGTTGAGAACATTACCCAATAAAATTTTACTCTGGATCATCACTCATATACCTAAGAACATTTTACTCAAATAGTTGAGAACATTACACAAATAATTTAGAACATTACCAACATAGTTAAGAACATTATCTATACTATTATCCTGATTAAATCCAACTAGGTAGTTATTACTACCAAAAAGAAGTTACAAAAAACAAACGAAAATTTCTCACACTAACCATCGCTTAATTACAAGACAAGAGTTTATCCACACTAAGAGTTCCTTGCATAATAAGACTTCATCTAAATACCATGTCTCATTAATTAATTAGGAGGTTCAAATAGTGTTCTATTTAAAAAAGAACAATTAACATCTCATTTAATTAAAACATCTTATGGTATAAACTCACAAATTGGCTAGAATTCAATTTATATTTGCTTTTTAAAAATTTATGTTTGCTTTTTAAAATGTGAAAGTGAAAATGATTTGATCATTTAAAAAGTTAAACGCGGGATCCGCGTGTCATGAACACTAGTACGCTAAAACATCACTCATATAGATGAGAACATTACTCAAATAGTTAAGAACATTATACAAATAGTGAAAATAGTAATATATACTTGAGAACATTACATAAATACATAAGAACATTGTTTGGATAACGACATCACTTTTTCTATTACATATACTTGTTTGGAATTTATTTTCAAACTCATTATATATTTCTATACATAGTATGCAATTTATCTACATATTTGGCCATCCATCCAAGACTGTCAGCAAGACTCATGTCAACTTCAACTCTACATTTATTTGTGCAAAGAATATTACATGCATTAGCATAAACCTTACAAACATCACCAAGAACATTATATACATCACACTGAAAATTACATCATACTTTTTTCATTGAGATTGTAACTGGAAAATCTACAAACACTACATAAATCATCACATAAAACCAATAAAACAAGCAGAACGTTACACACATAATTGAAAACATTATAGGCATAACACTGAACATTTTAAACATTGTAGATATTATTGAGAACATTACGTACATAATTTGGACAATAATGTCATTAGGTTTTTTTTAAGTTCTCATGCATTACAAACATTTCCAGAAACATCGTAAGAATGAGTGAGAACATTACATACATAATCTAGGCCAGTAATATCATGATTTTGAATATTAGGTTTTAAGTTTTGATGTATATCATCAAAACATTATATAAATCAACAAAAACATCAAACATATAAGTAAGAACATTAATCATGTGTAATCACTACAAGAAATCTGCCAAATAGCGACAGGGGATAGTCTGTTGCTACCTAGCGACGAATCGCTAGGTTTAGCGACGGATTTGAGACGGATTGAGCGAATCGCTCAATCCGTCTCAAATCCGTCGCTAATCTGTCGCTATTTGACGACGGATACAAAATATCCGTCGTTATTTAGGGACGGATATAATATCCGTCCCTAAATAAGTTGACCAGATTAAAAAAAGAAAAAAAATAAAAAGAAAACTAATTTAGCGACGGATAGCGTTCCGTCGCTAAACTGGGGATAGAAACGGGGCAGATCCCCTTTTCTTCCCCATTTTCGTTTCTGCATCTCTTTCTTTCTGTCTCGCTAATTTCGCCAATTCCGACCAAATCTCCGCCATTACAGCCAATTTTGGATTGTTTTCGAAGCTCGTGGGACAAGAAGTTCGGGTGTTCAATCAATTTCGTCTTCCTTCCGCTTAATCGAAGGTATTTTGGCTAAAACCATTATTTTGCCAAATTTGGGGATTTTGTTAATTTTGACTAATTTGAGCAATTGCATGTGTATTGTAAGTATGTAGTAGTTAGTTTAGCTTATATTACGTAGTGTGTTAACTTTGAGGTGTGCAATTGATATATTGATTGTGAATTTGGATTTTTAGTATAATGTTAGGATGCTTGGAAGTATGTAGGGTTGTTAATTTGATATTTTTGTATATGTAGTAGGATTAGGAAGATTTAGTTGAGTGTTTTGAAACCCTTACTTGTTGACAAATTTGGAAATTTTGTTAATTTCGAATAATTAGATCAATTGTATGTTTATGAGAACTATAGTATACTAGCTAGTTAACTTTGTGCAATTGATATATTGATTGTGAATTTGTATTGTTAATTAGTATAATGTTAGGATGTTTGTAAGTACGTAGTAATTTTGATTCGATAAATTCGTATATGCACTAGATTATGTAGATTTAATTAAGTGTTTTGAGACTATTTGGTGATTATATTAACGTAAAATGCATGTTATGAATCTAATAATTGTAGAGGGTATGTGTGTATTGTATGCTTAGTTGTTATGTGTATATATGCTTAGTTGTTGATTATTATTACTTTTTGTGCTTTAATATATGTCAAATGTATTTGTTTTACATGCATATTCATGTATTCTTTACTAACACATTTTTTCCTGCAATTTCTTATATGCTCTTGCAGATGCCACACCAAAGGAAGTCCACATACCTTCCTCCCGGGTGAAGCACTTTTACTTCGACGAGTTGCGGGTAACCTTAAATGTTACAATAAATGCTTTATTTGTTCTTTTAATCGTTGTGTTAATGTGTGTGGCATGTTAGCCACTATATCTGTGAGTGGTATGTTAGCCACTATATCTGTGGGTGATATGTTAGTCACCATTGTGTTAGTCAATTTTAGGACAATTTGAGTGGTATGTTACCACTAAGCTTGGTTTGATGTGTTAGTCACCATTCATGAACTTGTTGTGTCATTTGAGTGGTATGTTAGCCACTAAACTTGGGTGATATGTTGGTATTTATTCATGAACTTATTGCACACAATTTGAGTGGTATGTTAGCCACTAAACTTGGTGTTATATTTAAATTGTTATATTTCTTTAAACTTGTGTAATTTTTACTTTGAATGGAATTGTTGTAGAAGGACTACTACATTCCCAATGCCCTGGTGTCCCAGTTGTACTCTGTTTTCGAAACTTTAGGGTCAGACATTTATAGGAAAATGGTTTACAAAATGAAGGAGACACGCAGACAACCAACTTGGGTGGGGGATGACGAGTGGGCACTTTGGGAGGAGTACTGGAAGGATCCCTTTGTCCAGGATCAAGCTTACGAATGCATAAAACCGTTTATGCGATCCACAAGATGGTACACCTTTGCCAGTTTATTCTGATGGGTCGCGATGTTGTTATTCTGCATCAAGTGATGGAGGTTAGTAAATATGTTGTTTATGACTTGGAATATGATACATAACAGTTTTTTGCTTTCATTTCAATCAACTAACTACTTGTTTGCACATATGTTTTTTTTAGGCCAATAGAGGACAGCCGAAGAGTGCTCTATACCACTTCAAGAAGGCTAAGCTGAAGAATGGCATTTGGACTGACGTGAGGGTCGAGCGTATTGCGGTACATTTCTTTCTTAAGGTTAACATTGTATTTATGTATTTTAAAGTGATTCCTAAAATTGCATCTCATTTCGTATGCAATTTACAATTGCAGAGTGAGGTGGAGAGGATGATCGACAGTCATGAGTTGTCAATTGAAGAGCAAGACCAGATCTTCTTTGAGGTCAACCCAATGGACAACAAGGGTCGAACATATGGATTGGGAAGTTTGGGCCCTTCTATGAGTTCTAGTAGCTTCTCAGTGTCCCAGGGATCAGGATCGCGATCTAATCTCTTCACACAGGACCAGGTTCAAGAGATGATGACTCCTCTCCACGAGGAAATAGCTGCGACCAAGGCAGCTTACCAGCAAGTGCTTAAGGAACAGGCTCGTATGGCTCAGCGGATGGACGCTTTGACCCAGATGTTCAGCACTTCTTCCCAGTACCACCCACCGCCTCCTCCCGATTCTTAGTTACATCAGACTTATATTGTTTATGCTACATATATACTTTGACACTATTTCACCTTCTAGCTACTTGTGCTTGCATACTTTAGACTTTGTTATGGATAATTTATATTGTTTCGGGTATATTAATGCAATTTAATTATTTCGTGTATATTATCTATGATTATATTATGTGAAAAACAGGTGAAATGTGAAACAGAAATTTAAAAAACAATTTTTTTTAAGTGAATTTAGGGACGGAAAAAAATCCGTCGCTAAATTCATGAACTAAGGGCGAATTAGCCCATTGAATTTAGCGACGGATTTTATATCAAGCGAATTAAGGGCGGATTAGTGGTGGGATTTAACGATGGATTAAAGCTAAATTCCGTCGCTAATTGGCGACGGATAAGTAATCCGTCGCCAATTCGGACGTACTGGTCAACGGATTAATCCGTCGCCAGTTCGTCGTTATTTGGCGATGGAATACTTATCCGTCGCCAAAAAAAATAGTGACGCGTTGTTTGGGGACGGGGGATTATCCGTCGCTACAGATTTAGCGACGGATCGACACTGTTTTAGCGACGGATAAGTCCGTCGCTAAAACAAGTTTTTTTTTTTGTAGTGAATAAAGTACTGATTTTAACATATATATTTGTTAAATGAACAATAGTTATAATTGTACTATGTTTAAGTTAACATCATCAATATAGTCTAAAACACTACTGATATAAGCCGAAACACTACACTAATCATCTAGAACATTTTAACAGTGTTGTACACGATTTTCAGATCTGTTTTTGAATCTGAACAACAATCGATGAAAATATCAGATCTGAATATAAACATCATCATAATAAATATCGATTTCACATAAATTAGTAGAGATTCAGCTTTTTCCTACCTTCATGTAGTTGATTTCGTCGATTTCAAATGTGGTTTAATCGATTTGGATCGATTTCGAGCAAAAAACTGAGATTGCGAGATGAAAATCATCAAAATAATCATCGATTTCACAAAAACTAGGTTGAGATCTAGCTTTTCGTACCTTTGTGATGTTGCTTCCGTGAGATCCGGACGTTTTTTTAGCCTTTTCTGGCGAGTTTGAGATTTTCCGGCGAGTTCGAGTGTTTTTCGACTAGGAGAAGTTTTCTAGAGAGAGAATTTAGATTTTTTATGTTTCTAGGTTTTGTGTGAGATTTATGTAGGATGTGGGTTATAATGTGTATATATACTGACCCATTTACAATGACCCACTTTCTAGCTCTTGATTGAGTTGGAGTAATTTAATAGCTAACTTTTTATTTGGGACAATTGCATAATTAATGATAGTTAGTCTTTTATGATCTATAATAAAACTATCTCAATAAACAAAACAAACAAATATCTGACGCAGTAATTTTGGTTCGTTCGTTTTTTTTACCACAGTTGCAACATGTGTCCGTCCAAGAATTGAATTGATTGACAGCTTCAGCCAACGGCTGAAAATGACTTTGACCCATCCCGACATTATGTTTTGACTGCGCAACAAATTCATCTTCAACTTAACTAGTTATTAGTATTGCATAGTATGTATACATGCTTCACATCAATTTAATTTGTTCGCAACATGTATATCGATCTACCTTTTGGGCCCATATACAATTTTGCAACATTTCAATAATTTCAATAAGTGTAATTTCGATAATTAGATTTCGCCTTCTTAACCTAAAAAATAATTACATATATTTTGTCTCTCAAATTTAGAATCATGAATACGCTATTGTTTGTGGATATCAAATATATTGATGTAAGTCAGTTTTAAAATGTTTGTTTGGAGTGCGTCAATCAAATATGTTTATATATTGAAATGCGTGTTAATTAAAAATCAAATACTTCCTCTATTTCAGAAAAAGTGTTACAACTTTCCGTTTTCGGCGTTTCACTAAAAGTGTTACAATTTCCATTTATGGAAACTAATTAAATAATAAAACTCCCTACCTTTCACTTTTATTACAATATGCCACTCATTTAATCTCTAATAATCATGGGGCCCACTTGTACTTTCTACTTTTTCTTAAAATTGGTGCAAATCCAAATTGTAACACTTTCTCCGAAATGGAGGGAGTACTTTTTTTCACCAATATATAATACTCCATCCATTTCAGAGAAAGTGTTACATTTTGACTTTGTTAATCATTGTCTTGAGTTTAATTAATTACTATAAGCGATAATAGTAAATAATTTAATAAAATCATAATAAAAATTTAATTACTAAATTTTCATTATATAATTTTAATAATTTATTTATTAATATCGTTGAGTAAATTGGTCAAACGCAAAAACGATTAACCATGAAATAATAAATGTAACACTTTTTCTGAAATGGAGGGAGTAATTATTTTAATTATTTATCACTTATGTGTAATAATAATTTAGAATGGGACTTTAATAGAGTCGCCAAGGATAGTGTCCAAAATACATGATTTAATTAATATTAATATAACTATAAGCATACTTTCACATCTGCATAACATCATATATTTACCATTATTATTCGTCCCACGTAATTTTATAGAAATGAAGTTACTCTACGTACAATTAAATAAGCAATATTACTTTCACATTTAAATTATACATTTTACCACTAAAAATATGTTTTTTACCACATTTTGATCATTTTTTATCATTTGTTTTAATTTTTCACCCAAAACTAAACGGCAAATCTAATGTATAAAGTTCTTCGAAACATAGAGAGTGAGTGTATGGTTGACATACGATTATAACAAAACTTTAACAGATTAATAGTAACTCAATTTTTATTAAGTTGTGAAAATTGTGTCTCTGATAATAGGTTCAAATTTTATAGGTTATTTAACATTGAATTGATGCGTGTAATAATTTTCAAAATTATTTAATTGGTATTAAAGTTATTTGATTGGTTTAATATTGTTGCTTAATTAAAGTCGCTAGCTAAATAGGATCACATAGCCACCTCGATGAAGTTGAACTTTAACAGTTAGCAAGTCCGTGGTTAACACTCACGAGTCTGACAAATATTGGTAGGTAGAAGTAGTATATAATTTGTGTTTATATAATAATTTGAAAACAATACTGTAATATATATTTTGGTGGAAAACAAATGTGGATTCCATGATGATAGATAGTGAGGTTACTGGTGGTGATATCAGTGAAAATTATAGTAGTAAATGTTATCGATAAGTCAATCCACCAAAAGGGATGTAAATGGATATCCAAATGTAGGAGTTACATCCAGTGCTATTGGATGCGGCGACTATACTATGATCCATCTTTCCAACTCCAGTCTACTACTAGAGTACTAGTGGACACTACTGCATACTACATTGGATCGATCCAATCACACTTCACGATTGAGATCATATAACAAGACTATATATATGCATCGATTCATCTTAGCTAGTCCATGTCCAAAATTCCAAATACCTTCCATTCTTACCCTGTACTAATGGACAATGGTGTCATGGTGTGCTTGGTTCCCTTTGTTCCACAATCCGATCGCCTCATGAGACGAATCATGCATACGCGCTCCGAGCTTCCTGCAAATTCTTCCATCAATTCGTTCAAATTCATATTTGTACACTAGGATACACATAAACACCGACTCTAAATTAACCATTACAAATAAAGTGTATATACAACTAACATCACTTATGTTCTAATTTAGATTAGGTTCGAGCTAGCTTCACGTTGATCATTAAAAAGAATTATTAAATTTTGTTTGCATATGAGTATTGAAATAAATAATCACGAGTCTTATGACTAGCTGGGTACAGTTGTTGCATTGTACACGGCTTGTTGCTCTCTAGTGGAACATGATATGTTGAGCAAGGTTGGCCAATATAAGATAATGCTAAATGGGAAGATAGGGCAACAACTAAGATGGATTTTGACCTTTACTAGTCCAAATAATACAAACCATGGAACCTAGCTTGATATATATAATTAATTATATCCACCATGAACTAATTAATTAAAGGTCCACGATCCATACTCAAATGTTTCTTTACAAAATCTATAATCAACTTGACTAAATCTTGATTTATATACCTAAGTACCTAACATCTTTTGTCTTCTTGGACTCTTTTTCTTTTCTTTTCCTTTCCTTTCTTTTTGTTTTGCTATATTTTATCTTTTGCTTTGAATTACTAAGTATTTAATTGATTCTTTTTTTTAGTAAACCGTATGTAAATGGTATTTATAAAGGGATAAAAGGAGCCGAATAAATATTATAATTACAGTCAGAAATGTTAGCGTTGTTTCTAAGGGCATTGGTGCATTAACCTTAAAAAATAATTTTGTTAGATAATATGTTGTATGTTAAAACACCAATTTACATTGGAAAACGTTGATGATACAAAAAACTACAATTATAAAATGATGTAAAATTATTTATCGTCCGGCCGTTCCCACATTATTTTGTGGTTTTTGTTTTTATGATCACATTATACTGAAATATGTCCGTCCAATTAAGATGCTGTTTCAAGTAAGGGTCGTCTTAGGGTCCCGAGGCCACATTACAGAAGGTCCAACACGGAGTGGTCCGATTCCACCCACTTCAAGGTCCACCTCTCTGCAATAAAAAAGGACCATGGACTATGGCACAAGGAAATCAGTCCGAACCTTCTACTGTCCGAGCCTTGCTACTGTCCCGCACCAGTACCATGGTCCGACCCAGACTGCCGTTTGACCTACCTTAACCATACGCCCAGCACTAGCCTAGGACTGGACGACATGGGGTCGGACGCCTTACCTTGGGAAGAACCAAGTATACTGACATGAGATGCCATGGTCCGAGGCAGAGTCCACTTCCGGACCTCACCACTTACAGAATTATGTGCTAGTCTCTCTCACACTCAAGACCCACGTCCGGACTGTTGGCTCGGACCTACACCCGGGAACAAAGATCTTAAACGAGTATGGACCATCTCAGAGTCTCCTTGGGTTAGCTAAAAGTCCACAATGCCCCTCAAAGCCCAAAATAGGACATGTGTTAAGTCAACCTAATGGGCCTTGGGCCTAATAGGGCATTGGTAGCACAATCTGAGCTGTACACTTAGCGCGATCAGGTGAAACCCTTCCTTTTTAGGAGAAACCTATAAATATGGCACAATTACCTATGCATACGGTAAGTCATCATTTCCAATCACTATACAGAGCAGATCCTCAGTCTCTCTCAAGTAAAGCCCTAATCTGGTTTGACATTTAACAAACCGGGTCTACGGTTCTACCCCGTGTCACTTGTGCAGGTACTTGCAAGAAATCACCTTGGAGAGCTTAGGACCTTATCGGGCGGCTTAGGACGATCCAAAGGGAACTAGAGTAGTAAAGCACTTAGTAAGAACTTATCTAGTATTGGGGATTCTTACCTCAACAATACCTTCATATTCAAAAATCAAAATAAGTGAAACTTCCACCAACTTATCGACTATATAATCTTTTGAGAGAAACTGTATCTCATAGAGTCCATATCACCATCATATTTTAAATTATAAACATTTTATGTTTAACTTAAAAAACAAACTTGCATTAATAACATTTCTAAACTAAATGCAAATTTCATTATAGTTGAAAGGTGCAGAGTGTAATTAACCCGCAAAAAATGATGGTTTATGGATTTGGATGGAGACACAAGTGACAACATTAATTCCGGGCCACCCTCACCATTATTTGGTACAGTATTCTATTATTAATTAGTTCCGATTATGACATTTTTGTCCTTTTAAAACAAAAAATATAGTCGAGTAGACCCCAAAAGTTGGCTCAATAATCATGATTTCATGAACTCCTTGGCAGATAAAATGTGCGAGTCACATAATTCTGCCTCATTCAGAGGCTGCTAATTTGTATATAACCGTTACCTTTCTCCACAAATATAGAATATCGTATTTTTATTCAGAAATACATTGATTTTCATTAAGATTAGTCAAATGTCCCAATTCTATCTCTCTTTCAAGACTCAAGTGCTAAGTTACATCGTACATCCAATAAAGCACCACTCACAAATACGTTAAGAATTTGAGTATGATGGATTTAAAGAAAATGAAATTCCCATCTTCGAAACCTTCAAAATAAGAATAATTGGATATCGGATATATTAGTAGTACTCGTCACTGGTCCGTTGAAACTCGTTAGATCGAGTATCAGAACGAAAGAAAGGAAAACGGGCTGGTTGTATTGTAATTATTCCGTCCCGTCACATGTTTTCCATTTTGAATTTTCACAGTCAAAATTTTCAAACGAATAAATTTTAAACCGCAAATGTAAAATGTTTAATTAACTTATATTATTTAACTTTAGTACCTGAAGTATCATAATATAATTTAATTAAATATTTTATATTTATCGTTTAAGATTAATTCATAGTAAAAATTAAAAAGTTTAACTGTAAAGAGTCAAATTGAAAAACATTAGACGGGACTGAGTAATTACTACTTAATTTTCCGATCGAGTCGAGTAATGCAAAGGGACCTACAATCAGTAGTCACATGCTCTGGTATAGCAACACGTCACCATTCTCATAAATTAGTGCAATGAAACTACACAGTCTCACGGTAAACATTGGACCTTGCTGCACTGGAACATTATGATATGATATATGCCGAATATTAATCGATTGGACTAGACGACTATGAATATCTATCATCAATCATCAATATCCAAGTGTCAACGCCGTTACTACTTACTGACGTTGCTACTTGCTCCCTACTTAATAATATTGCATCATCTATGTTTTTTATTTCAATTTTGAACATAAATTATAAATTATAAAGTTCGCATGAAATATTTCCATAAATATTGCTCTAGTGTAGTTTGAGTTCAAAAGGTCAAACGTCATATGTGTGTAAATCGTTTTTGTTTGATTATGAACAGTTGAGAAGTTGGTCTGTGTTCAAATTTAAACTAAAAAAATTCATATGCCACACTATTACTGTAGACGGAAGGTGTACTTCCGTACCATCGGGTTAGTAACATTTAATTTTTATATATATGGGTAAATTGTGATCAAAGTATACCTCTAAAAGTCAAACGTAACGCTATAATTAGGATAGATGGAATGCATTTGTTTCATGAGGTTATCTATCAACATTTCATTTTTCTATATTACGTTTGAGGTTCAAAATTACTTCTAGAAGGGAAAATTTGATATTGTTACGTACCTGTGTACTTTGTTAAATCAACGAAATTGAAACATGATAATGTTGCTATAGATCGACTACTCTCAAATCTCAATCTCCAATCCACTCCACTTGCATGTTTTAAGAGTAGTAGTTAGGAAGTCACTGTCTGAAACTAGCACAATCGAGAATTCAATAATTCCACAAGAATGTGACACATTAATTTTTCTATATCACCATATACATTCTCGTGAAATTGTTTCTACTATCACTCACCATTAATTAGTCTCCCAAACTTTAATTGGTTGACCGTATGTGCGCCGATATTACAATTCATAATGTGCCAACATACCGCTATGCCCCTTCCTAATTCCGGCCATGATGAAAACTTCCCTGCATACTCATGTCATTTTCAAACAAAGTTTTATTTGGATTAGTGGGAGTATCGAAACAGTATCACCAAAGTTTAGATCAATACACGACGACTATTTGTCAACGTTTAATTCTAGGTGTTATGAGTTCGACTCCTATTAACCACCCATTTACTAAAGTACTCTATGCTATCATGATACTTTTGTTTATTACCATGATTTAGGGGTTTTATTTTCTATTTGCCAAGTTGGAATGTGGAACCATTGTGCAAGGAAGAATATTGGAGAAATAGAGCATGAGAAGCTCTTATTTGGCTACACCTCACACTGTATCAATGGGTTTATGATGGAATCCGTTTTCGTTCCATCGCGCCCCCGTCTTAATGAGCGATAGTGAGGATCTAAAAAGGTGCATGAACATAGAGCCCAATAATCGTTATTTCTATTATTTATTTTACTTGTCTTGTTATTTCAAATTATTGGTCGATGACCGTAGAAGTAGGAACAAAAGTCCATAACTCGTAGATTAGGAGAAAAAGCCTTCGGCCCAGGAATAAACCAGTTAGGAGACCCGATATTTATGTCAGAAACTTTAGTTGTATTACTCAATTGATGACAAATGAATTTTCTTTCCGAACGTGATACATTGCATGAACCATATTTCTCGTGGTTAATTTTCACCTATTTTTTCTTCTAATTTGTGCCAACTAGACATTGAAGGTAATATGTAAGGATAGAAGTCGTATTAATTCGATGAATTCGTCAAATATCCCACCAGTTTCACTGTGGAACACACAATGAATAGTTGGAATCTCACCTCCTAGATACAATAAATGGTGTCTGAGAACATGTATCTAATTACGGTTCCATATATTTTTGACATGTTAGTTAAGACCAAGAAGAAGAAGAAGAAAAAAAAAAAAAAAGAGCACGAATCATGTAAATGGTACACATTGATCTTATGTATTTTGTTCGAGTCTTTTTTTACTCTCTTCATATATTAGTCCCTCCTAAGGGCACTTTCAATTGGAATACTTTTTGAGGGCTTTAAATAACCTGAAAAGCCCAACAAATTCTTCTTATGAGCTACTAACAAGTAGAACATATGTACACAGTTTTGGCTACTAATTAGTCGCCCTTAAAGAAGTATATGATTTATCAAATTTTGATGAGTTATTAACTTGATGCACAATTATAATAATATTTTGTGTTTGTGATATCTATTTTGGGCTGATTCTAGTAAATATTTTCAAATAGAAAATGTTAGAAGTCCCTTTGGAAAAATCAACCGATGCTAGTGAGGAGCGGCTAATAGTTAGTATTTCTTCCGTCCCGACAGAAGCTTTCCACTTTTATTTTTTTCGATCAACCATCTTTAACTTTGACTATGAATTAATCTTAAACCATAAATATAAAAGTTTAATTTTATTATATAATGAAAGTTGAGTAACTAAACTTTCATTGATTGGCTTAGAATTCTTGCTCAATTTTAATTGAGATTTGTTGGCCATTGTATTTGGACTCAATTATAATAGACTTAATTTCTTCCCACATTTAATTGAGTCCAAACTCAATTAACTTTCCCCAATCTATCTCTAGGCTTTTTGTTTGTCTTTTACTCTCAATTTTTTCAACTCTATACCAAACGTAAATTTTAACAACTCAATTAAAATACTTTATTAATACAAAGTCTTATAAAAGTCCTACTCATTTGTGAGAGTCCAAAAAGTCCATTTAGTTTCACATAAAAATTGTCTATGTCTTATATTTGTCCATTTTAATATTTTTCGCGGATTTGGATTGAGGGTGATTTTTTTAAGAATTGGATCCGAATCCAGATTCGAAAACAGTTTTAGTATAAGAGCCAATTTTTTAGGGTTTTCTTTCACTTTCTTCATTTCCTTCTTCATGTTTATCTCTTTATCTTCCAATCTCTTTCTCTCTCTCTCTCTCTAAAACCACCACCCAATCACCACTAAATCCGCCGTAACTCCGTCGTCCGATTACCAATACTAAATCTGATTGCATATTTGAGTAGCTCATGAGCCGATCTACCTTTCTATCAGTTTCGTTTTTCCGTTTTGTCGACTTTCAAAATTGTTGACCGGACTTCGAAACTTTCTGGTTGTCTTCTCTGGCGAATCTCCGACTACTCAACACACATAAGTCATTACCTTGTCGTTTCCTCGATTTTCAGGTCACTTATGTTTTTCCCGATTTTCGTTTAGTTTTTTGTATAAGTGGTTTACATTTTAGTCAAATTATCTAGTTTGTCCAGTGTTAGTTTGAATGTATATATGATGTTTCGAATTAGTATCCATGCGTTTTATATGCTTTAATTTAGTAATTTTCTATATTTTGGTAAAAATTGTCTAGTTTTTTTTGTATAAATGTCCTATGTTTTAGTAGAAATTGTCTATATTGTTTTTTGTTGTTGGTTTATTGTGAAAACATAGATGTGTTGTATATTGTCTAGTTTTTTTTGTATAAATGGTCTATGTTTTATTAAAAATTATCTATGTTTTTCGTTGTTGCTGGTTTAGTTTTATAAATTGTCTAGTTTTTTTTTTATATAAATGGTCTATGTTTTTGTAGAAATTGTTTATTTTGTTCGTTGTTGCTGGTTTAGTTTTTTTTTTGTATAAATTGTAAAGTATATGTTTTAGTATAAATTGTCTAGTTTTTTTTGTATAAATGGTCGATGTTTTAGTAGAAATTAATTGTGTATGTTTTAGAACAAAATTGTCTATGTTGTTCGTTGTTACTGGTTTAGTTTTTTGTATAAATTGTCTAGTTTTTTGTATAAATGGTCTATGTTTTAGTATAAATTTTCTATGTTGTTCGTTGTTGCTGGTTTAGTTTTTTTTGTATAAATTGTCTATGTTTTACTATAAATTGTCTAGTTTTTTGTATAAATTGTCTATGTTTTAGTAGAAATTGTCTTGTTTTTTGTATAAATTGTCTATGTTTTAGTAGAAATTGTCTATACTTTTCGTTGTTGTTGGTTTAGTTTTTTTTATAAATTGTCTATGTTTTACTATAAATTGTCTAGTTTTTTTTTGTATAAATGGTCTATGTTTATGTATAAATTGTATATGTTTGTTTTTATGTTTTTGTTGTATGTATTAGGTTTTCGTCAAAAGGGTGGTCGAACAAAGAAATTGATTGGTCACAAAAATTGAGACGTTGTGGAAGAAGGGGTCGACGAACAAGTGAAGAGTGTGAATAAATCTATTTTGTAGATGTATTAAATGTTTTTGAAAAGACATATTTTTATAGGTTGTAAATTTTTCATTTTTTTTTATCTTTTTGTGTATTGAAATTTATTGGTTGATGAATGAAATTGAAGTTCATGTTTATTTTTTTAAATATTGTGTTTTGATTGGATAAATAGGTTGTTACTAATGTCTGTGCTAAACATAAACAATTTCACGATAAACATAGTCAATTTGATAATAAACCTAGACAATTTAATGTAAAAATCAACATATGTGGATTTGGATGAACATTGATGAGCTGAGTAAGTTTTTTTTCAAAAAAAATTTGCGGGTCGACCCGTGAAAAATCAGATTGTCTAGTTTTTAGGGTAAATTGTCTATGTTTGTATGTTATAGAGTACTTTCGGAACTCTCCAATATGTAGGGGTCTCTCGCAAGACGGACTTCTCTTTTAACATTATTTTATCACTCCCTCCGTTCCAATAGATTCTCACCATTTCATATAAAATCTACCTAGTAGAAGGATATGTGAGATGTGTTGACTGTGACTATCGTTGACAAATAACGAACATAAAATTTATCAAATACAAAAACGTTGAAAACCTGTTACAAATACAAATGAAATACGTTGATAAGCTGTTACGAAGTAGGAATAATGAAGCTAGTAAAAAAGTTGATGAAATTGAAGAAGGTTAGGAGTCAAAAGTCAGTACATTTAGACATGGATAGATAATGAGTGAGTGTACACCAAAACCAATAATATACCAACTCTTTTCTTCTTTCTTGTGTTGTCTATTCTATAATGAACAGAAACACATCAATTTAGGGGCATTGTAGGTCCGTCATCATCATCAACGAACGGACTAAATTGCTTTTCACTCTTCTCATGAACTTTGTACCCCACGCCACTCGCACATTGTTTCATTCTCACCTTAACCATCACATGTGTCAATCATATGTTTTTCAACTTTTGGTTCACATCTCGATCGATTACTAGTCGGACAAAAAACACTAACTAATATCTCATTCTTATTAGATTTAGAAAAGAGTAAATTCATTTAACATCCAAAGAGGGTTTTAGTACAACCAGGACAAGAACTCAAACATGGACACTACAACCATCAACCAGTCCTGATCGAGACCCGAGGTTATGTGCAAGCAAGCTTAGATTCAGCCCCCCACCGACGACTTATGTGCAGCATGATGTTCCGAACCGATCTTCAGAATTACTCTGGTCAGGTACATTGAGGATGAAAGCTGGATAAAAGCTCAGCAACACTGCAATGGACAGAATCTTACATCTCATTCATGTCTAAAAGCTTTTAATATATTATCATCATCTATCAGAGTACTTCCTTATCATAAACCACTAATCTAAGCTTAGGATTCAAGGAAAAAAAGAAAAAAAAAAAAAGAAGAGAAAATACATATCAAAGTTTTAAACCACTTCCATGTATGCTATGGCATCATCAAGACTTATGAAATATCAAGATTCAAGAGTATGAACTGAAACCACCAATGAACCAAACCGAACCACAACTCTCAGGGGCAAGGCAGGGCATCAGTAGCGTAGTTGACCAAGACCGGTCTCGCTCACTCACTCACATAACCGAACAACTATTGGTGTTCTCATCACTAAACATGGCGTACTGATCGGCCCTCTCACCAGGTGGTGGTGGGTATGGGTAAGGAGGGTAGGGCGGCATGTAATTAACAGCCGGAGGCGGCCTAGCGTACATCATCGGCTGAAACCTCTCATTCCCGTTAGCTCGTTGCTGGTTCATCATCATCGCGGCTAGTTGTTGTTGCTGGAAGTAAGGGTTCCCTGCCATGTGCTCCGGCGGAGGTCCGCCCGGAAAATGACCGGCACCTCCACCACCACCACCGTTCATGGGTAGGCCTTGGACAGCAGCCAGATTATTCATTTGGCCCATTGGTAAATTACCCATTGGCATGTTCCCCATCTGCCCCACACCACCACCATTCATGGACATCATGTTTGGCATGCCATGAGGCCCATCAGTCATTCCACCTCCTTTCTTGGCCCCATTACCCATAAAATTGTTTCCATTGTTACCCCCACCACCACCACCACCATTCTTACTTTGACCACCACCACCATTTTTACCGTCTTGAGGCTGTGGGCCGCCATTCTTGCCGCCCTTACCGCCACCTCCCTGGTTTGGATTGTTATTCCCATTACCGCCTTTCTTGCCACCATTACCACCAGGATTAATCTGAACCGGAACATTCCCACCGCCTCCGGGTCCTCCCTTTTTCGCATTCCCACCGCCATTGTTCGGTGGTGGATCGCCTCCCGCCTTCATCATAGGGTGTTGGCCATTCATCATGTTTGGCATCATCACATTAGGAGGCATCTGAGGGTGGCCACCCATCATAGGCTTCATCTTGTTATTCAAAGGAAGATCATCCAATTCGTCGTCGAAGTCGTCATCATCGTAATCCTCATCGTCCTCCGAATCGTAATCGTCGTCATCACTCAAGCCATCATCCTCAGGCAAATTGAACTTAACAGACTTGTTAGGCTGTTGCTGGTCCTTACCACCACCTCCACCACCATTCCCAAGAGGCATTTTAGAAAACTGAGGTGGCATTTTCAGATCTTGGAACCCTTTCATCTGCTGAAGCTGTTGGAGCTGTTGTTGAATGTGTGGTGGAATCTGTGGATTCCCACCACCACCACCACCACCTTGACCACCCTTAGGCTGGTTTTGTCCACCACCACCTCCTCCCCCCCCACTACCCTTCTGACCACCACCACCTTGTTGGCCCTTATTGTTATTACCACCACCTTTACCATTGTCAATTTGGAGATTCTTGAACTGATTGTTTAGGTTATTGTTGTTGTTGTTTGGTTTGGGTGCTCCCCAAAGTTCAGCATGTTTTCCATTCTTGTTAAGCTTCTTGATTACTGTAGCAGGGTCAATATTGCCTGAAACTGTCACCTTCCCCTGTTCTGAATCTATGCTTGTAGTGTAAACACCTATCATTAACAACACAAAAAAACAAAATCAGGCCAATTGATGACAAAAGCAAGAAATTACAGTCAACTAAGTGTTGAATTGAGTCCATACTGCTGTAATTAACTTTTGAACAAACCGACATATTGCTTTAACATTCAAACTGCTCTCCTTTTTCTTTTTCAAAAGGAAAACGGAACAAAAATGGAGTCTTGGATACATACCTTCAATCTTCTGCAAGATTTTCTTGACTTTATGCTTACAGCCATCACAGTGTATATTGACTTTAAGGACACAAGTCTGCATGAACAAGCAAAGACAGAACATACACACAGTAAAGCTCACAACTTTAACAGTCACAGAACAAAACCAGCAGACATCAATAAAAGTAATGAAGAAGAAGAAAACAGAGACAGAAAGCCTTCCTTCTTCTGAATCAACAAATTACTTTAATCACTCACCACAAAACAACAAATTACACTCATGGTTCACCCAATTGAACACAATCATGCAACTGAGTTTAAACAAAGCAAGACCCAAATGAGCTAAAAAAGATTCAATTTTCAAATTAGTAGGAAACAAGAAATGCAAATGAGCTAAAAAGAAGAAGGTGATAAGTTAGTTACCTGGATCTTCAAGAACTCTTCTTTACTCATGTTTAGCCAGTGAAAGAATGCACCAGGTTGAAATAATTAGAAAACAGTACAGATCTGAGCAAGAAAATGTTGGAAATAAGAAAAACAGAGTCTTTATTTGAATTTATTCTGTGAAGCAAGCAAGTATTCTTCTTCTGAAAGAAACGAAAAGCCACAGAGTGAGAGAAAGAAAGAGTGGTGTTTCAAGGGCGGTGGGTGAAGAGCATTAAAACCAACCTCTTCTCTTCTCTGCTAGAGTTTCTGTTTTTTTTTCCCTCTATTTCAGGGTTAGAAAGAGAGCATAGCACTAGTATACAATACTAGTGAGTAGTGAGTGAGTGTGTGAGAGAGAAAGATGATATAAATAAGAAAGAGTTTTCAAGAAACAAAGAAAGTAAGAAAAACAAAGTGCAGAAGCAGACTGGCACAAACACTCTCACTTCTTTGGTTTTGGGGCTCTATTTATGGGCTAAATTTTTTATACCTTAAACTTTTTCATCTCCATTATTATTAAATTTTGTGTTTCTCAAATTTCATAACAGGGTTATCATAATTACTCTTTCTTAATTACACTTTCCTTTTATCTCCGTCAAGTATCAAATGCACCTAACAATCACAAACTATATGAAATAGACGCGCTTGACTAAGAATATACTGTGTAAAAGTAAAACCACAGTTTGTGAATATTACATGCATTGTATTATAGAGGAGGAGACTGGTATATACTTATAGAAGTAATAAATAATAAAGACTTAAGTACTGTTTAACTTAAACACACAGTTTCATAACTATGATTATCCTGTTTGCTTCTGTAGCTTTGTGGGCTTTTGGCCTTTTCTTTTAATTAGCTGCTCATTTCATCATGGCTTGGCTTGGTTGGCTTAACTGTGGTTGACTGGGTGAGTTGGGTAACTGACCATGGTTGGGTTGAATTTATTACAAGCAGATGTGAAGGTGCTCTTGTCAGATTTCTCACACTCAAAATTGGTTGGTGCAATAAATTTAGTCATTGAATGTGTATGAGGGTAATTACCAATTATATTATTAAGATGCTGTAATTTGCAGATTTCTCCAATTGGATATTCATCTTCTTGTGACTATCAGATTTTTAGGTTGGATTTTTTTTTCATGGTCAAAGTTTCAATTAAGTTGCAATAAATAGATTTATGTAATTCCATTCTGTGATTTAATTGGGCTTTGCTTTTTGCCCAGATTATATTGCTGAAACTAGTGTGTGTTTGGTAGACTGTAATTGCACTTGTTGAAGGTTTTTTTCTTTTTTAGAAGGTTGAAGGATTTTATGGGTAGAGTTAAAATACTACCTCATGGGTAGAAATAAAAATAAAAATATCACATACGAGTCAAGATTTCGATTTTAAGATGTGTCTAGACTACTGAAAATGAAACATTATTCAAAACAATTTGTTCATTCCCTGAAAGAAAAACGGAAGGCTAGTAAAAGAGAGAAAACAGGAAGATTTGATATTGATTAGTTGAAATTTCTATACGGTTTGGATTCCTCAACAAGTTTGTTGAGATTTTCGTTTGTAGTTGTATATATTATAGATAAAAAGAGGAAGCACCTACTAGCGCGTGAGGTTTAATAAAGCAATTACATATTATTTGACAAACAAATTAAGGTCGTTTAAAGTCGAATTGTATAGTGAATTATTTGTCATATACAACAAAATACAACTAAAAAACTATGTCGAGTCATTATTTCACTCCCATGAAATTTTATTATTATTCATTTGTTATAAATATATTAAAATCCGATATGCTAAAGTGGTATGCCAAAGAGTCCATTGCTATTTGATCGTGCTAAATAGGAAAGATCCTAGACTCTATTTATCCTAATTGTTAATTTGAAAAGGTAATCCATATAATTATTATAAAGTTTACTTGTTTTTATATTGCATAATTAAATAATCAACTAATCTCTCATTGAATTTGTTAAATATATTTTTTTTAAATCACCCAACTTATATGTTCATCAAATATCAACTAATTTATTTTTTTATGTTAAATAAAGAGAAACTTCTAAATTGGATAAATTAAGGGTTTGTCTAGTAGCACTCTCATGGTAATGGACATCGCAATTTCTTACAAGTTGATAGGTTTTTTTAAAAGTAATTTTGGAGAAAATACATTAAAAACCAAAGTTTGTTGTTACTATGTGGATTAAATTTTGAGGCACTTTCTTAATTAGCTAGGTAGGAGGAATATTTCTTGAAATTTCAATCAAACTCTTGAAGGTTTTGGACTATTTGAACGTCATTGTCCTATGGTAGTTACATAACATATAGGTATAGTAAATTATAGGACTTACCTTTATGATCTTTCGGTCTCAATAATTTTGACCTTCGATATTGTCGTGTCTATTTCAGAAAATTAAATCATCATCAACAATCCAAGTTCATCATAACAAGTTTTGAATTCTGGAAAACAGACAAAATATATTATTGCAGTAACTCAGTAATACAAGCGAGGTGAGTAATCCTAGCCTTCTACCTACCTAGTACATGTCAAGTGATCTAACTAGTAGTAGAAAAAACTCCTTCCCCATTTCGATCTCATCTTAGTACGTACTCGATCATTCATATAACTCCAATCACGATATAATCGAGCAAGAACTTAAAAAGGAAAAAATAGGATGAAAGTCGCAAGTATAGAGAGTAACGTGGCTATGATTCGACGATTAAGTTTTATTTGTATTTATTTATTTATCCTATTTTTACGTAAAATTTTGTATTTGGTGATGAAATTAGTTAATTTCATGGGCATGGGCCTCGTGTTTGTGTTTTAACTTTTTTTGTTGTTGTTATAAGTATGACACATGGAATGAACACCAACGTTCATTTTTCGTGTGTTTCCATTTCCCAACAACTTCCTAGCTACAAGAGAATTTTTCATGTGACTGTTTGGTGCTATTTCTCTTATCAAATCATGAAATTAGGTAACATGTTATACTCTCCATGGCTATCTATCCTTGATATATGGGATTGTTTAATAAAACTAACTATGTAGTAATGATAAATTGTTTCTCTCCGATTAATTAGTTGTTGCATGTTAAATGTAATTGAGAGTTGATAATTTGTTAGAATATAGTATATATGAAATACACTGGAGAACTTCCTAGTGGATCATCTACATAAAATATAGACTTCATTTTTTTTTTTTTGGAAAGCATTAAACATTTTATTTCCTTCCAATCTGTTAAGTACACGCCGATCCTGAGATCCAGGCAAAGTATCCAGAAAAAACGCTAAATGACTAGTAGAAAATAAGAGAGAGACAAATCTATCAAGCTAATATTAACTGAGCACAGTGTGTGCGCAAGCGTGGATCCATCCAGCCGCGGTTGAGTACGACATCAATGATCTTCGCATCCAGTCGTGGGTTCGCGGTCTGGTTTCTGAAGAGGATTGCGTTCCTCTCCATCCAAATGGCGTAGATAGTCTCAACGAAGGCACTTTTTAGGAGCTTCGCTTTCCAATGTTTGCCTCCAAAGCGTCGACACATCAAGTCAAGTTCCAAGTTCCATCCCTGTGGTGTGCGGTTGATCTTAAGCCATGTCAGTACCCGAGACCAGACTCCATTCGCATAGGGGCTTTCGAAGAATAAGTGTTGTTGTGTTTCTACTTGTGGGCAGAAGAGGCATCTCGAGTCGATGCTCGGGTCCCATCTGCGGATTCGGTCTCGTGTTGCCATTCGTTCATGGAGTGCCATCCAAGTGCAGAAAATAGCTCTCGGCCTTGCCTTGTTTCCGAACCAGAATTTCTTCCATTTGACTTCCTGTTTGGCCCCTCTGATCTCCTTATAAAGTAGTCTGGTGGGAAAACGTGGGGCAAGCGAGGCCATCGTCCACATACTAGTAGATTGCACGAGATCTCGTGCCTTCATTATGGCTTTCAGCAACCAGGAGCAGCTCGAAGTTATTGTGACTTCCATGACATCCCGTTCTTTTATATAGTAGTTTATCAGCTTTGGTGCACAGGTTCCATAGTAGTTTAGCAATTGTGCACTTATTCCAATCAACAAGCGAAGTTAAGTTGAGGCCCCCGGCATTCTTCTCATCACGAACTTTGTCCCAAGCGACGGGTGATTTCTTGGTGATAGCATCCGTGTTACTCCATAAGAAGGAGCGACATATGAATTCAATGCGTTTGAGTACAACCGAAGGTAGGGGGAAAACCTGCATCCAATAACTGGTCATAGCATGCAGCACACTCCGAATAAGTTGGAATTTACCTGCGTAACTCAGGAGTTTGGAGGTCCAGTGCCTGATACGCGATGTGATGCGGTCAATTAACGGCTGGCAATCCCGAATAGTAAGTTTCCGTGTGGAGAGGGGCACCCCAAGGTACTTGAAGGGCAGTTTGCCTAGCTTAAATCCCGTTGCACTAACAATATCCTCACTCACGGATCGAGAGACCCCCCAAGGAAAATCTGGCACTTGGAGGGATTCACAGTGAGGCCTGTCGAAGCCGAGAACATGCGACAATGGTCGAGCAATAGTTCAATGGATCTGAGGTCTCCCCGGGCAAAGAGAAGAAGGTCATCGGCGAAACACAGATTGGTTATACCCAGTTCTTCACATCGTGGATGGAAATTAAAGTCCGGGACTTTCCTGAGAAGGCTCAGAACTCGATGAAGGTATTCCATTATGATTACAAACAACAAGGGGGACAAGGGGTCACCTTGTCGGAGGCCTCGCTTAGCTTTCAAAAGTGTGGAAGGGGTGGCATTAATAACATATCGATATGAGACAGTTGTTACACAGGTCATAATCCAAGTCACAAATTGTGCCGGGAACCCAGTTCTTCCAGAATCAACTGTAAAGCCGCCCATTCGACGGTGTCAAAGGCCTGTTGTAAGTCCATCTGTATCATACAACGGGGAGAAATAGCTTTACGCTCATAATCACGAACAAGCTCACTTGCGAGGAAGATATTATCATGTATAACCTTTCCCGGCAAGAATGCCTATTGACTCTCATCCACGATAGAATGAATAACCCGCCTCAATCTCGTGGTGAGTATTTTGGAAATGATCTTGTACACCGTAGAGCAGCAGGAAATTGGTCGCATCTCCTTCATGGTACAAGCCGAGGCGGATTTTGGGATGAGCGTGACCAGAGTGCAATTAGCCGCAGCATATAGCTGGTTTGAGCCAAAGAAGTCCAAAACCGAGCTAATAACATCTCCCTTGATTATTCCCTAGGCAGATTTGAAGAATTTTGCATTGTATCCATCAATTCCTGGAGCTTTATTGTCCCCAATGTCACTAACTGCTTCCCAGATTTCTTTCTCAGAGACAGATTCGATCAACCCCAATTTTTCCGCACGAATCAGCTGTCGGCCTGCTCTTAGGGCTTCGATGTTGACCCGTGGTAGGTGGTGGGCTGCCGTGCCCACTAACTCCCCATAGAAGCGGAGGATCTCTCTTTCCAGGTCTCGTGGCTCAGTAATGAATTGTCCATTCGGAGTTTGGAGCTTAGATAAAGTCACCCTGCGGTTCTTTTCTCTGACAGTGGCATGGAAGAATGCATTGTTACCATCTCCACACTAAGCCGGACTTTGGCTTTATGTGCTGCAATCATCTCATCCATGTCATTCCATTTGATTACCTCCTCAGAGTGCAGCTTAACCTGTTGGATGAGTCCCACGTTAAATTGATCTTGTATAAGGGCTTGTTGCTCTCTGGATAGCTCCACCCGTGCTGCCTCAAGGTTTCGGGCCATGCCTAGGAGTTGCCGTGTTAGAGGCTTGAGGTGCCTCTGCAACATTTGCAATTTCCGCCATAATATATACATGGGTTGACCGTGGACTTCCTGGTTCCAGACAGATCTGACAATAGCAAGAAACTCATCATGGGCCACCAAGTTATTCATAAACCGGAATTGGCGAGGTGGGCGATGTGTAGGTGAAGCCGAATCTATGACATGTAAAGGGGAATGGTCCGAGATTCCGGGGTCCAGAACAAGTATCTTTCAGGAGGGGAATTTAATGTACCAATCAGGATTACATAGTGCCCTGTCAATACGAGAATATATAATCGATCGTCGCTTATTAGACCAAGTAAAATAGTCACCTCCATATCCTTTTCTACAAGAGATGCGATGTCCATAGTCTCCTCCAAATCCATATACTCAAAGTTAGGTTGTTGCCCACTCATCGAGCGGTCCGAGGACATTATTAAAGTCACCAATAACCATCCAGGGGCCCGATAACGTCGTGGCAAGATGTGCAATGTCCGTCCATAAATCCCTGCGTTTCTCTAGTGTATTATGTGCATACACAAAAGTAATCCACTGAATGAGAATGTCCTGTAGATCATAGATGCCACAAAGGTATAAACCGTCCGATTTAGAGGACTTGAAGTTTAATCCGCTGATCATTCCAGAGAATCCAAATACGACCATTTGGGTGATGAGAATAGTTGTCCTGGAATCTCCATTTATGTCCAAACCGAGATCGAATACGACTAGCATTTGGTTCCTTAACCCTAGTTTCCAGTAAAGCAGCAAAATTGCCATTAAGTGAATTGAGGCGGGAGCTAACCTCTCGATGTTTTGCTACTTTATTCAGCCCCCGTGCATTCCAGGCTAACATTGATGCCGGGTTGGAGGCGAATCTGGGTCATTTAAATGACGTAAAGCCTCGAACCCGCTCGAAGTTCGATTGGAAGTGACGTAGATGCACAAGTAGGTGGAGCATTTCCCAAAGTGGAGGTCCGTCCATTGGTGAAGGGTCGGTCTTCCTCCCGATCCCTTGGCTAGAGTTGCCTGCAATAACAAGAAAGTTCTTACGGTGCCAGTTATCTTTAGCCGTTCTGCTGCATTCCCTCGGGCCACCCATTGCGTGTTTCCAGCCTGCTTTCTCCCTGGAGGTGCCCGTGTCCCAGCTGTTCGCACGGCAGGTTCCGGTGCCGGGGTCTCCGTCGACTGTGGGGGCGGGGTTTTCCCACAATCATGTCCAACTTGTTGGCACGCTTCGCAGAACGCCGAGGTCCACTCATACTCAACCGGTTGTAAAATCTTTTTCCCTTTGTTATCAATAATAGGTATCGATTTACGAAGCTCCTTTGTAACATCAACCTCAATCAGAACACGCGCATAGGTAACTCGAAGCTTGCGAGCAGTGCATTCATCTGTGAACATTGGTTTTCCAATAGCACTAGCTATTTTGCCAATGCTCCTATCACCCCAAAGGTGGAGTGGTAACTGCGGGAACTTCACCCAGGCTGGCATTACACGGAGTAGGTCATCTTGCAGAGAAAAGTTCTGTGTCCATTGTCGTAGAAAAATAGGCATGCCAAAGATCGAATAAGGTTCATGTTGTAGAACTACATTCATGTCCTCTGCAGATTGAAATCAGACTAGGAAGTAACCTTCTTCATTATAGTAGAGTTCAGGGAGTTTCGCACATTGCCAGTTCTTGATCATAAACTGCTTAACAACATTCATGGATAGATTTCCTCCAAGCACAAAAAAGATTAAGGTATGTTCCCAAAATTCTAATTCAGAAGCAACATCATCATTATCAATTACGATTTCTAGGTTTCCGTCCACCTCTGTCGGAGCAATATATTTGATTCCACAGCCTTGTTGAGGAAGGCGATTGCCTTTAATTACGTCAACTCATAGTCGTGTTTCAGTTGGTTCCGGTGTCAAGGTTGTAGGGGCAATTTGGGGAGAAACCTGCTGATCCTGTGTATTTGCAGTTCGATTGGAATCAATCCCACCGATTAGGGCGTTGTTGGCCAGATTCGGCGGAGGATCAATCGGCTTCAGGAGATTCATGCTTGGTGAAACAGAATTAACCAGTTGATGTTGTGCCTCTGTCGAATCGACGGGGAGGGTAACCGTCCCGTCGTCGGGTGGGTCCGGTTACGGTGGGGGTGAAACAGGCCGCATAGGACTCAGATCGTTCTCCAAAACAGCCGCGTTGACTGCACCGTTGTCATCAATGGCTGCATTTCCCGATGGATGCCGTGTCGACGTCTCCGTTGGCCCTGTTTTGTGCGGGCGGCCACGGGGACGGGGAGCGACACCGGGGGTGGTTTTCGGAGCCATCAATATAGACTTCATTCAATAAAGTTAGATGATACTCTAGCTTAGAGTTGATAATCTACTTAATTAGTTATGTGTTTGACATGTCGTGATCCAGTAGCATGTATAATTAGTTATGTGTTTGGCATTTCATGATTCAACATTAGGTCATTTTGCCAAATATACACTATATTGTTGGTAGTTCATAAACCAATTGATTATATGGTTGAGACAGTGAGCGCTGAGCTGAATTTTGATATAGTTGTTTGGCAAAGTAGCCGGTAACTTAGCTAGTTGATCTCGTTTGGCATTTCATGATCCAACATTAGGTCGTTTTGCCAAATATACACTAGATTGTTGGCAGTTCATAAACCAACTGATTATAAAGTTGAGACAGTGAGCGCTGAGCTGAATTTTGATATAGTTGTTTGTTAAAGTAGCCGGTGACTTAGCTAGTTGATCTCGTTTGGCATTTCATGATCCAACATTAGGTCGTTTTGCCAAATATACACTAGATTGTTGGTAGTTCATAAACCAACTGATTATAAAGTTGAGACAGTGAGCGCTGAGCTGAATTTTGATATAGTTGTTTGGTAAAGTAGCCGATGACTTAGCTAGTTGATCTCGTTTGGCATTTCATGATCCAACATTAGGCCGTTTTGCCAAATATACATTAGATTGTTGGTAGTTCATAAACCAACTGATTATATAGTTGAGACGGTGAGCGCTGAGCTGAATTTTGATATAGTTGTTTGGTAAAGTAGCCGGTGACTTGGCTAGCTAATCTCATATAAAAAAGAACAACTTGACCAACTTATTTGTAATTAACCTTCATGAGAAAACTATCAAATAATCTAGATGGTACATCCAGCTTAATGTTCACATAACAAACCCATTTCAATCAAATTGCCAAATAAATATTACTACAATCTAACCGACTATCATTGTAACGACTCGCCCACTAATCGGTCACCCTTTGGGCCAACGCGGTTACTCATTGACTGCTCCTTAGGGTTGATATGATATCCCCACTGTACCAACACATGTCATTTCATGCGCACTTTGTTCCCACTCGTACGCGAATCGGGATACCTGAAGATTGATTCTTGAAACTTTGGGACGTTACATTCAACCCCTCTTGATTTGTATGAATTCTATGTCGCACCTTACTCGGGCCAGTCGTTCACTCTTTGTGAGTTTTGGGTCGGACTGGCTATGATACCCTTTGTAATGAACGGACCACTAATCGATCGTGTTCGACCCTTTGGGCCGACGCGGTTACTCTAGCTCCGGGCGATATGGTGACCCCCTGTATCAACACATGTCCTTCCCGCATACCCTGCCCTCACTCGTGCGCAAACCAGAATACATTTCAGTTGGTCACCCATTTTAAGATTGCTCTATAACAAGTACACTTAACTCTAAAGTTTTTATGGATGGATTCCCGAAACATTTGCACCTTGTTGGTATGAGTAGCGTTTTTAATCAATTTAAACCTTTTAAAACAATTTTGTAGTTAATTACAATTAATCAATTATCATACACAATTATATTAATATACAAACGCAACAACTTTATCAGACTGTGATGTGAAATTAACTCATCCAACTTTTAACTATTGAATTTCATGGAGTATTGCAATAGTGTACCGACCAAACTTAAGGTACAGTAATGCTGTACTGTACTCGACAAGGTGGTATTAACTACTCCTACAATAATTATAATCTTGTGTATGCTCACATTGATACATGTATGTGACATATTAAACCTTTTTGTTTCGGTTTAATGTTCCATTCAAAACCGAAGTATATCCTTAGTCAAAATTCTATCAGATGGGTGTACTAGGTTTCTCTTGTTAAGTCTATCACAATGATTCCCAATCCCATATAGTTTCTTGATTAAAGTCTGTATCCTGTAAAAAGTACGTCATAGTATCTTTGAAAATATCTTCATGTTTCAAAGTGTTTATAGTATGTAACAAATTACTTAAATGTGACTACGATGGTTAAAATAAACGATTGATATCATCTTGGTCAAATCACCGGGGTATAAATTGACCTGACTTATACATTATGAGTCTAAGTATATTCATGAGTTTTACCCAGTATACATCTGAGGGGATAACGGCGTCGGGTTTTAAACGTCTTTAAAAAAAAGTTACTAAATGATTTTAATATTTATATACATATTGATATTACATACAGTACTTTTCATATTCATACACAATAAACACATGATTTGACATCCATGCATCAATTTTCTTCATGCTCTTCCACATTTTAAAAGTCTTTATTAGTATCACTTGCTTTCTATACAAATGAGCAAATCAATATCTACCTTTTCCTCCCATTCATGTATCCCTTCTTTTTTCCTAATGACTTGAAATGAATGATACCTAGTTCGTTTGGTGTGGAGTTACAATCAATTTCGAAGTTAAAACTTCAATATGCGGAGTTAAATAAAGGAGAAGAAAAAAAAAGAGAGATGTAGAAATTTAATTCGAAACTACAACTCTAAGGTTTGGCTCGACACAAATTGTTAAGTGTTGAACTCGACTATGTTCAATAAGGTTTGGCTTGAGTTTGGGTGCAAACTATAAGCAACCAACACAAGTTTACAAATCATTTTCATAAGTTATTAATTCGAACCCAGACCTCTTACATAATTAATACTAGTCCATCGTTAAGTGTCGAATTCGACTATGTTCGATAAGGTTTGGCTTGAGTTTGGGTGCAAACTACTAAGCAACCAACACAAGTTTACAAATCATTTTCATGAGTTATTAATTCGAACCCAGACCTCTTACATAATTAATACTAGTTCATGATTAGGTGCTGGACGAAGATAGAGAATGCGGATGGGGCTCAATCCCCTTAAATTTTCAAAATTTGCGCATTAATATGAACTTTTGAACATGCATTTTAACTATTCTTCTCACAATCTCACCTAAAGTTGATAAATTTGGATTACTTTTTCACTTGAATATTTCCAAAGATGCTCAAGGTTCATTAACCAAAAGATCTAAATTCATGAGAGCTTGAAATTGGCAAATTCAGGTTAGTGAGCTTTCTGAATCTCTCTCTCTTTAATTTAAACTAATCACTTTCTTTTACCAATTATGTGTAGGAAAAATAAGCACTCTTTCCATTTATTCTTGAAAGCTTGTTTACCTCTTACGTAATATGGACAATAAATTATCTCTTACCGCATTTTGCAAACATGTCACCAACATACCTCCTAGACTAGACCAAACAATGAACTTGGACGTGTTACATTGCGTTCCAATAACCGGAAATTTATGTTTTCAACTTTATTTCTAACAAAATTGTGCAATTTAAGTACTCTAATTAATGCATTATTGATATGGTGTCCTTTTCAAAATAATCCTCTTAATATCTCGTGTTTAAACGTACTTAGTCATGGTCACATACTCCCACATTATTTTTCTTTTACATTTGAGTTTGAGTTCACGCAACATATAGTACATTCGTTCAAAGCTCACATTTTAAAACGTTATGGCGATTGATTTAGATGTTTACTCAATTTTTTTGTCTATATAGCTAGTTGATGCGGCGGAATCTGTATGTACATATGTGGGCCTAGCTCGAGGAGAAGATCCGTTTCCTAGACTATCCGGAACTAGGGATTTGAAGGCCTGCTCAAGGAGAAGGGTTAATATACTCAAGGGTCGGCCTAATCGATCGAGGGGATCGGCCTTTAGAGGAAATTATACTTCAATCCTCATGTTATCACAACTGACAAAATGAGATATGATCCTGAGAAAACTAGGATCCTCTCCACCCCACTCCGGCCTATAAATAATCCACCAAGAGTCATAAATGAGGTGCTCCGAGGTTTGAACCTCCGACCACAATTCAGTAATTTCTCGACTCGTCTCCTGCAACACGGTAAACTGCAGTGCCCTCTAAATCACCCATCATCTTACTTGTAGGATATCAAACCTAATTCGAATTATAATTAGACCAAATTTTAGCATGATTACAAATTGCAATTTGCAAGGGGTTTACTGATAAGGTAGCTATGTATGAAAAGGTATTGTTGGCTCCATAAACAAGAAATAGAGTAGAAGCTAGACTTACCAAAAATATGAAGAACAAAATTAAAGAAGATAGTTACGAATAGGTCTCATTAATATCTTTGTTGATTGGGTGTAAAAGTATTTGGAATCATTAATCACGTGAAACTTAAACTGTGAAACCCTCTAAATTAATCTAATAGCAACAGTTTGTTATGCACGCTAATTGGAGTGATGGTTCTTCTTAAAAGCCTAAACATATGCATGAAACCCCCTGTGCCTTTGTCCTTGCACTGCCAAGTTTAAGTCCTTCAAGGGACACCAAAATGAAATGTGAATTTGGCTGCAAAGCAAACTCATAAAATATATTCGAATCGTGTTATTTATGTGTGTCATAATGTATAACAGCTAGGTTCAGGGGCGGAGCAAGAAGGAATGAGCCTCCAACTTAAAATTCTTGTTCTGTCTCTCATCAATTAATGCCCCAATTTTGTTTGGATTAATTCAAATATTGAGGATTGAGTTGAAGTTCGATAGGTGGTACGTAGTAGTTGCCGAATGCGTAAAGAATGATATGTTGAAATGAGAAAGGATATTATATATCATATGTTGAATTTTGATAGATTTACGTATGATTGGGATCATACAAATGTAGTCAATTAAATTAAGTAACACATAATAATCTACACATAAGTTGTGGATCCAGTTTTTTTCCACATATTGTAGTGTGTAGATTAATATTGCTTACTATTCACTCAAAAGATTCTAATCTCATTCCTTTACCTCATTCTTTATTGTTTTGTTTCCTCTTTTTCCCCTTTTGCACAAAGAAGGGAAGTTTCCATTCTTTCTTTTTGATGCTTATAAATTGGATGCAATTTATACAGCTGTGTTTAATCTTTCCTAGCAATTCTTATCATGATTTAACATCTTAGCACGACCCAGAGAAAGAATTAAATCTGTCAGACTTTTTAGTTCGAGAGTGATAAAATCGACATGGTATTTTAAGACGAACTAAAAGTCCGTGAGATTCAAAAACATCCGAATTTTCAGGAATTCGAGACTTTTCTAGAAACTAAAATGTTAACGCTCTTTGAAAATACGAAGATTGTTTGACAATCAACTAAAAACTATGTTAAATCACTACTCAACTCGCATAAAATTAAATTGCTATTAAAAGATCAATTGGAGTCGGGTATGTTGAAGTACTATAATAAAAAATTCCGAAATTAATCCTTTTAATACTTGGCAAAGAAAACAAACTCCTCCAGATGAGTTTTCTTTCACTTTTTACTTCAAGTAATGATTTGAGTTTTACCACTAGTAGTGAGTAGTGTGAATGAATAGTTTAGTTGAGTACTGCGTTGTAAATCGAGCTAAGAGTCATGCTAAACATAATTATAGTGGTGCATACACGAGATGGTACGGATGCGTTCGAACCAAGAAATGTCAAAAGATATTTGTATTCTTTTTTTGGTCCTTGTCAATGATTCATGTCTTGAGGTGACCAATAATGTTATGTACCAGTACTTAGCAATATTTCAAATAGATTTACCTTACACTTTCACTGTGATCTCATCAAATAATCAAATTTCATTTCTATTCATCAAATCTTTTCTACTCTTTCAAGTTGGTCCTGAAAAATCTTCACCTATTATAAACATTATTCATGTACGCTAATCTTATTCTCCCATGTTCCAACGGGTTCTCGATATTTTTCATTTCGTCCGAGTACCAACATATTTCAAAATTGTGAGATGAGATAAAAGTGATCAAAAGCAAAATGTGACACGAGGAATAGAAGTTGCAGTACTCAATTAGATTTGTGAATTTAGATTCAATTCGTACATCTCTTTTAGGTGTTTAAGGGCTTGGCAATATGAAGTAGTACTAGCTTTGCCGTTAACATGGCTAAATATATCATGTGGTAGCACATGTTCAAAAGTGTTGATTAATGATGAGAAGAAAAGAATAGACTCGTAGTATATGTTTTTTTTTCCTTCTCACTTGATCTTACCTCATGTTATTCTCCTTTTATGTTCAACTTTCGATTTCGAAACTCTAAGTATATAATATATTGAATTTAAATAGTGGTGTCTCCGTTAATTATTCAGAGTCATTTGGGATCGCAATACCTACCATACGATGGGTTAAGGGAGAGAGAGAGAGTTGAGTAATAGTGAATATTAAATTAAGAGCCTAATTTGAACTATAATTGACTTTCAACAAGAAGTCCTTTGTGTAACCCATTAAGGTAGTTTCTTTTAACCCGGTTCCAAACAAAGGAATTATCTATAAAAAATGTGAATTAGACAGAGAGTTTTAAGAGAATTGAAAGGTTTATGCACCATACTTAAGTGCCTCATGGTGCATGGCCTTATTCTTGAAACTTCAAGTCCAAACCCACTCATCTGTTTGCTAAACATGGCCAGATCATTACTGATATGGCAATTCTTCACAAACATCCAACCCTATTCAAGAAAAATATCTTGGTTTACCAAGATAGTACTAACCAAATACCTCCTACCACTATCTATAATCTGAGCTAATAGGAAACCCGCACCACCACCCGACGCACTCACTCATATGTTTGACGTATTCACATAATTTACGTCTCTACGTGAATGAATTCTTCTAATGTCCATGGAAAACTGAAATTTTGTAGTAACACTTAGCTCAATATGTTAGTGGGAAAAGTACACATTTAAGTCTCATAACTGGGAGTGTAGACTTAAAATAGGATATAATGAATGACATAGACTAAACATTTCAATAAGGCGAAATAAACATCTCTATAGCTCATATTATGAAATTTGGAAACATACTAAACCATACATATTCCCTTTAATCACAAATCGCGTAGTTGATATCAACTATTTTATGTGACTTGAATTCAAACCATACTCTGTATCTGTTCGGAAAAATATTTTGATAAGTTGATTGCTAACTTATATAGCAACTCACAGTTAAATTAACCTCTTACCTTTCTATGTATCTCTTTTTTTAACTCATCACTGTCATCCACAAAATATAATTATTATAATAAAACCACCTTATTTTGCAATTATAACGAATAAAGCAGTGACCGATCATGTCGTACCAAACACATACAATCCTCTTGCTTCTGAAGTATCTCTCTTTTCAACTCCCCACTATTGTTCATCATACATGATTAATACTAACTATATATTATGTTTTAACTTCAAACATCGTGTGTATAATACACTTGCATTACCTATATTTTTGAACATATGGTGTTTGTAGCTAAATATGCGATATTTGTGATAAAATTATGTGATGTTTGATTCGGTATCTCGCAACCACCTTATTTTACAATTATGATGGATAACGCAGTGACCGATCAGGTCGTGCCACACACCTAGTTGGCAGCATGGAGTAAAAGTAAGATAAGATAAGCATGTGTATGCTTAAGGTCAAACTGAAAACAAAACCAAGAGAGTTCATAAAGGCCAACTAGTTGTGTTTTGTCACTCTAGTCTACTACAACATATGCAGAATACAACTCATGATGAGACCAGAAGAGACCAGCATGATGAATGATTTGTGGCATACAACCAAGACCTGGAAGTTACTTGAGCAAAAGCAGCTGCATTCTGTGAATGTGAAGTAGTAGTAGTATTTTGTGAGCAAAAATATAAATGTAATGTACCTGTTCAGTGCAGGCTGGCTGAAGAATGGAGGTAAGCTGGTAAGGAATCTGTAGGGACAATCCATTATTGATTGCACCTTGGAAGCATTAGGGCAACACATGGTCCCTTTTTTTTGACTGTGACACATTTTCTTTCCCATCTTGCACTTATGTACTACTCACCTATTTTACACTTTGGCTTGCCAATTTCTTGACATAGATTCAAAACTCATAGTGTTCCTTCAAGTTTGTAGACTCAAATCTAACTGCTTTTTCACTTTCAAGTTTCACTACCAGAATTTTCACCTCCTTTATGGATCACTCACTCCTCCCTATCTTACTGTACTTGTTGGATTGGTAAAGCCTGTGAGACTTTCTGAATCAGGATGGGTACATGTCTAGCTCACAAACCTAGTGGAGTTGGGAGTTATCCTTGTGACGTCTTCGTCACGATATATTTCATGGGCCCCACCAAACCAATGGTTGAGGTCTCCATGAGTCGGTGTTTGTCACATCCAAAACCGACTCTGAAAGTTACATCCAGGAACAAGGGTAATCTGTTACTGGTTATTTCGCATATGCTTTAATGAGTTTTACCATTGTACACGATATAACACTTGAACGCATATGCTGACTTAAGTAGGGTAACTTTCGTAACAACGGTAGCGAAATTTGCTATTCTAAATCATCAGATTACAACTCAAGAAATTTGCAATAACAGTGATGAAAATCATTGTCGAATAATTATCTCCAAGGGGTAACAAGAATTGTAAAAGTGTTGAGACAAACATGCCTGGTCCCCAGAGGACTAGAAACCAAATTTTGTAGATGTCACTGAAACCATTTGGATCTAGTGTTCAGAATGAGAATTTCAGGTCAGTAACTATTGCAAACTTCTATGCGAAATATTCTTTCACCAGCTACCTCTATATGACAATACAAACCTCTGTAACAGTAAAAATAAAATTGCAGGAACTCTCCCAGATGGAGGACCATAGAAACCACAGAAGAAACAAAAAAAACAATGTGTGAATGAGAGGGAAAGCAACACCCAAGCTTTGATATGAAGATTCATTCGAAAAGAGAGAAACTATTTTGGATTTGTAGTCAAGCAAACAACTAACCTGTTCTGAAGGTGTACACAAACAATATCGATGGCTATATTACAGTGTACATATGACGAAGATATGTAGAATATCAAAGAACGCACCCCACCAGAAAGATTTCACTTAATTGTAGTCCAATCCAGGATTGCGGAGAACCGTTTAGATACTGAGAGTTGCAGAAAAACTAAAACTTATACCTATATGAAACTGGATGGACATCCAACTGTACGTCGCTTGTTGCTATATTATCTGAAAGTACCAAGAAAAAGGATAATCTCACTAGTCCATGTTCTCAATCTTGATCTCCAGCAGTCCTTCGATGATTTCTCTGCAGATTGGGCATTTGTTTGACTGCAGAGTCAGTGTTTTTGCACATTCACTGCACATACACTGGAAAACAAAACATGTTGATTAAGATGATGAATGATTATTAAGAGATCAACAAAAATAAAGATTGGTCATAGGAGCAACCATGGGATATCAACATGAAAAGTTAGCATCGGCTTAAGAATACTAGACATAAATATTAATTGTGGACGAGAAGTACTTGTATCGGATGATCTTAACTGTTACAAGGGTGCAAATTAAGTGAATGCACCTAGCACTTTGGGCGGGTGGTGGTGTGGTTCTGTAAATTAGGGGAATACGAGTAACACTTGGGTGATTGGTGGTGTGGTTCTTCATAATATTTATGGTCTGTCTAACACAAGTTTGTGTCATTGGGGAGTCCTATCTTGATAAACAAAATAGAGAGCCAACATCAAACATTAGTGATTACAGTACTCTCTATGAGACATTATGTTAGAATATACTATCTTTTACTAGCTCATAAATGAGAAAAAATAGTGACACAACTCCAACAGAATCTGATGGCATCCTCTTAATCGGGCGGATAATGTGAGCATGGTGTATCACCAGCTTGGTGTGAAACTTGTACCAGAAGACCAACATTTTTTGAATTGGGTAAAAGAACAAATTGTGAAATTTTTCGATAAATAAATATTCGACAATCCATGACCCAAAAATTGGAATGTTTCAGTAGCAGCAAACTTTCTGAATACTTCAGCAAAAAAGAAGAAAATTTTTAAAAAAAGGATTTCGAAATATTAAATGATTTCAGTTCCTGAGTCAAAGTAAGACGGACAAAATCCCAGCGTATTTAAAGTGCCAGAACCAAGTTTACATTTGTTAAATATATATAGAACTAATATGTTTTTAAATATCCACGCAGGTTATTGAACAAATATAAACAATGCAGAGCCGAGAGAGCGCCTAGAAACAAGAATCTTTTGGTGTTTTACGCAAAGAAAGAGAGTATTGGCAGTAACTCCTGAAAGATGATATAGAAAGAAAATTCAATAAACTTTACATACCATATGTCGGCATGGTAGCACAGCTATATCTTTCCGTTCAGTCATGCAAATCACACACTCTTTCCCTGATCCACCGTCACCATTCCCAGAGCCAGATTTCCCTAATCCGTATATTTCCCGCAGTTCATAGCAAATATCATCAGTCCATAACAATTGTCTGATAACTTTAACTGAAAACTGTTCCTCCTGATTCTTTGACACCACAGCCTGAGATATCTGTATCTGGGGCAACTCACGGGTCAAAATATAGTTTCTCTCATCAACTATGAAATCTGATGGGAAAGTTTCAGCAGATATCACAATAGGAAACATATCATCTCTGGATGATGGACTTGAAAGATCATCCAAAGAAAAAAACCTAAAGTCAAAGCCCGTCCCAGAAGGTTGCCGAAATTCCTGGTGGAGACCTTTTCTGAAAGGCACGTTTATGGGAACATAGGTATCAGGAAATAGTGGAACAACTCCGCGGCGGCCATGTTCTTTAGCAAAGTAGTAGATTGTGATGCTGCCAATGATAGTACAACATAGTTAGAGGAGGAATCTTTTTTTGTGAACAATTAAGGAATCAATTATTGAATTGCGCATTAACCACAGGATAATAAAGCAGTGACCACAGAATCAATCATATAAACACTACATAACACAACAAGAAAACAAATCTAGAGGTCTTATACTAAAATAGGGTGACTTAAAAAAGGCACCATGCTGTGAGGCATGTCTGGTTTTGGATGCCGTGTCCAGTTTTTGGTACCTTATCTTGCAAATAGTTCTATATGGACACTCCGCAATCAAAAGTGAATGCTTTTTGCAATTTGTCCATGGATTTGCACCAAGATGTAAAACAATTAAACAAATTATTGGATTATAAACTAATCTCTTCTCTCAAAAGAAGTCTTATTAACCTATTGAAATAAGTTTTTTAAACAATATTGCCATATTAAAGAAAAGTATAATAACAAATTGAAAACAAAAAGATCAAGAAAAATAAAAAGAACATGGCGGAACTATTCCGCATGGGTAGTTTGTTTTGCCATGGAAGACAACCATGGAAGTAACTTGCGGGTGGCTAACCATGGTCTGCCGTAAATGGCAGAACAAGGTTTGTAAAACCTTTTCTTTTATTCTTTTTGTCATAACAGGGGGTACCTTTTTGGATTTTATCTCACTAAAATGCTGAGGGTCCTATGCCAAAGGGCGGATTAATTGCAGACCACCATGCAAGGCCTATGGGATGCACTTCCAAGAGTATCATCTAAACTGAAAGCACTTAAAGAGAGAGGGTGGTTTTTTTTTTTTTTTTCAACAGAAAAAAACACACTTCAACTTAGCTGTTTGGCAGAGAGGCTAGGAACTTTCATAACTAACAAAATTTATCAGCACAAACTCTTCTAGATGAAGTTAAAAGAAGTAATTAAGAAGGCCAAGTATACAGTTCCGGGTACCTATATCAGAGTGATGAAAATGACCATAAAATGAAAAATTACAACCAAGTCAGAACCATACTCTAAAAAAATGGAAGTTCGGTGAATTGACTATTCAGAAAAAAATACATGAAATACAGTTGATTCTTAAGAGACATAAACGGATTCTTCATAGTACAAAGACTACCATAAAAGGGAACCAACAAAAGAGAAAAGGAAGTTGAAACCAAGAAACAGCACAACGTTCGCCTGCTTGCATGAAATCCACTTACAAGAGGCATCACAATAGAACAAATCGCCTATATCACACGTCAGGTAATGCCTTGGTCCAACTTAACTCAAACCACAGGCTGATTCCAAAGTTTAGAAAATTGGATAAGATTGAAATAAAAATCAATTCACACTACAAAGATCTAGTTTGTAAACAATGGGGAACTCAAGAGTGACCCAACCATAGAGTTCAAGCTTAGTGCAGCAAGATATGAATCCATATATTTAAACTGAATGGAGAAATCTTGATGTTATCACGCTACATTATGCACTTGGGCCCTCCTTAAAGTTTCACTAGTAGTTACAAATTTCTACGCAACATTCAAAGCACCTGACGGATGACATCTCTTACTTCTTCCCCTCGCCCGGGGTTTGTTCGGTTGGGGGGGGGGGGGGGGGGGAAACAAATTACAAACATCCCTACCAACAATGACAGGAGAATCTAATGCATGGATCCTTTTGATACTTCAACTACAAATCAAATTGTTATGGTGTTTGTAACAAAATGATATTAAGATCCACTTACCCGTAATGATGCCATAAAGAAATTTAGGCATTCCAGTTTTTCCCTATATGATGAACACAATATATTGAGAACAGCAACATCCTCAAGTGAAAGTGAAAACTTATACATCATGCAAGTAAAGAGGACTACATATTGTGGTATGTGTGTGTGTGTGTGTGCACATATATATATATTCTGGAAAACTTACCAACACCTCCCCTCAACCAAATGGTGACTAATTTATAATTGACATAATTTATCAATCCATTAAATCATCTATTGTCCAATCATAAGAGAAATGAAATGTATTAAAATTTATATATATATATATATATATATATATATATATATATATATATATATAAATTTTAATACATTTCATTTCTCTTATGATTGGACAATAGATGATTTAATGGATTGATAAATTATGTCAATTATAAATTAGTCACCATTTGGTTGAGGGGAGGTGTTGGTAAGTTTTCCAGAATAGGAGAGTCGTGATAAATGGTACAGTATTACTGAGGGGATGTGAATTCCTTCTTGTTAATTCCAGCATAAGAATTTGCAACCAACGGCGGCAAGAGAAACAGAAATACTGCAACAAAGTTTTACAGTCCTTGATTGTGTAGATTCTACTATACGGATAAAAGTGTTGTATATGTAGCTATAAATTAACAGGATGCTAAAACAAAATAAAAAGGGACACAACCTTTTGCTGTGGATTGAGTTTGGATGTGGAGAAAAGTAGATTTGGAGGTGCAGAATAATTTAGTATATGTACCAAAGTTACAATGTGGGCAGCAAACAGATTAGGCAGGTAGAACCAAGATCACACAACATCCACCGAGAACACTATACACGACATTCAACTGTATCATAGCAAACTGAATAGGTTGGTAGGTAGAACCAAGATCAACAACATCCAACAAGTACTGAAGAAATACAAAATAGGCTGCTCTTACACATAACTTGTGTTTCAGGCAAGTAATTATGCCATTGCATTAGATTCTCTATTTGCTACACGACACAATTTGAGCAACAACCGATGGTGAATATGACGTTTTATTCCACTACAACACAAGAAATAAGTCAGATGCGAATCCCACCAATTAGTAGCTCACAGAAAAAGGGGTAACAAAAGGATAGTAATAACGGCCCAACAAATTTCTCATAGTATGGACTATGGTCCAACAATCGAGGCAGAAAATGCAAACACTATTTATAAATGATTGTGTCGTTATAACAGAATACCTTCACATACTTAATGTCAACAGCCACAGAGTCAAACATAAGAATTGGTTGTTACTATAACCCAATCAGCTAGCAATTCTACTAACAATTCCTATCAACAAACACAACGTGGACATTATATTATGAGCTCAAAGATAACTCTATGTAAGTGTATATTCAGATATGTTGCCTTCCAGTCGTAAGATAGTACTTCAGAATTGGTGGTACCGTGGTGGAAATCAACAGTAAGGTCTCCCACTATCGACAGCAGCACAGATTCTTCAGCATCATAATAACAAGACACAAACTAAATCATCATCTTGATCCTAGGAGTAGCTCACCTTCACCTAGAATTTCCAGCAAGGTCCCACGAATTCCGACTAGGGTTTAAGATGGACTCAACTCAGTCCATAGTATAAGATACTAATGTCAACATCAAGCTCAACTCTCTCACATTTCGTATGCAAAACACAAACAATGACTTTCATTTAACTCAGGAACTGACAAATGCAGCTACAGAACAACTATTCAAACCATATGGACACTGTGATAATCAATTTACACAAACAAAATGAACTAAAAATCCAATCTTTCTCAGCACAAAACACCCAAATAAGAAAAAGAGGTTACCTTCCATCAAGGAGAGCATCAAAGACAAACGACACCAATAAACGATCCGGGTTCAGCTCATCAGCCTCAAGCCTCAACGAGTCCTTATGCACATTGACCTCGCTGTTCACCACTTTGGCCGTTTTCTGGTCATCAGACGGTGGCGCCACCACTACAGGCGGTTGTTGCCAGTCCAATGGGCCGAAATAAGGCTGGCCCACAAAAGGGTCGGTGTGATTACACACAGCATAGGCATGGGAATCATAGAAAGGAGGATGGACAGGCAAAGATTGAGCAGCAGGGTAAGAAGAAGAAGAGGAGGAATGGGGGAAATAGTCAAGCTGGTGGTGATGGTGGGTGGTGGTAGTGGTGGTGCTGAAAGAAACGCCCATCTTTTAGTCAAGAAAGATTGGGTGGAAATTGGTTCAAGGGTATGGAGATGGAGTGCAATTGAAATTGAAACTCTGCCAATTTCATGGTTTTCATTCTCCATCTTGTCTCTTTTCAGAGGTTAGCATTTATGTGTGTTTTGTTGTACCTTCCATAAATAAATTGCTAAGAATCATTCTAAACAAAAAGGGTAGAAATAGGTACAACTAGTAATACAACCAAACTACTACTATCACTTTTAGTAAATAGTAGTACTAGTAATGATGTACCACATATACCCATTTTTACAATATTGATAGGACATCGTGATATCGTAAGGTTATAAATGTAGTTTAACAGAACGCGCCCAACTTCACCTCTTGATATGATATGGTACTTCTACGAACATAGCATATGTTGTAGCATAACAACTCATCACTAAGCTAAAATGATATAAATAGAATATACGATTTGGTTTGTATCGGTTGTCATTAATATTTAAGACAATGGATGTGTGTTTGCGTGTATCAAATTTAATGATACGGATGAAATAGTGTCGCATGATCATATTGATACATGTTGAACAATCTTTTATAATTACCTGATATGATAATAATATAATGTTAAAGGTTGATGTATGTATTGGAAGGATGTTCAACCATGCTTGCATAATCTCCTGCAAGTCACTTTGTCAAGTCTTCCAACGCGTACATATTTTCTTGGTTCGACTGAGATGTTTTGCACGGAGTTCAAAACAATTCGACAAATTAATTAGCAAGTACCAGAAAGTGCACAATTGTAGAAAAATACTAATCTTCATAATAAAGGGAATGTTAATCGAAATATCGTAAACTTACAAAGAAAATACTCCTTCTGTCCTATAACAAGTGTCTCCCTTGATTTTAAAAGTCCACTTAACCACAAATTGCACCTAAATTCGATCAAAGAAATTGAGAAAATAGAGGTCAGGGAGATAGTGAATGGGTTCATGTGATTGCTACGGATTTCTCATTTAAGACCAGCAATTGAACCATCCCGTCACCATGTAATTTGAAAGATTATTCCGGAATACCAACCAAAGCTTCGGATTCATTGAACAATCTTGCATTTTGAGGTGTCATTAAAGAGTTCCAATCGAACGTTGATGTGCTTTATTGTGGCCAATTGTAACAAAGTACAGTGCAAATTAAAGAGGTTAGTATATCTTTTACTTTCTTTCTTTTTCAATCTTTACACATTTGATTAATTTGCTTTCCAGAATAGATAAATTTTCATTGAATACTTAATTACCATGTAGCTTAATTAATCTTGTTAATAAAGAGGATTAATGTTGCTTTGCCAATACTCAATCCTGTCTTCGTAAGTTTCAAAAAAGCCTTTGATTAATTAAGGAAATGTTGTATTGCATCAACACATTAATTAGTTTAATTCATCCAATGTTTTTTTTTTTTTTGCTTTTTCTTCAACTTATAAGAAGCTGCAAGATTAGTGTTTTGGCAAAGCTTGTTTTACTATAAACAATCAGTTTGTTTGGGAGGTCATTAACTAGTGTTTCGAAACGTTTTATTGAGGAACTAAATTGATTTTCAGACAAAAAGAAAGGAAAAACATGAATATGCTTAACACAAATTTATCCGATTTTAAGCACTATTTGCCAACACATTTCTTCTAACAATTCATTAAACAATAAACATCACCATGTAAAAGCAAGAGAACTTCTTGAACATAGACATTACAGTTGCAAATCACTCTAGAGACTTGAAACAAAGATCAATAGGGATACATATATAGAACCACAAAAATATATATTGTACCCTGACAACTCTCTATGATACACATACTCTTAAAAAGTTGTCGGAAACACCATGTCAACAGAAATCCGGTCTAGATTTCTTATGAACCGATATGCAACCCCTCTGATGATCTCTTAAAACTCTGATCTCCGAACAATCCCTCAAATCCTCAAGACTAATGTATTGTTGCTTGACCATCCTAGAGAAATCACACCCCATTTCATGAATCCATATATAAGGGTGACATGTTTCGTCGTAGTAGTACAACAAGCTCTTTAGCCCTCCACCCCTAGCCTTCCCTGGCATGTAAGCCCTGTAGATGTTCTTGCCCTTCAATCTTTTCGACGAGCCTGGCTTGATAGTGTGAACTTTCTTCAGCATTGATCCGACTCTTACTTGAAGCTCAATAGGGTTGTCACTCAAGTTCCAAATTCTTGTTCCTGAACTGGATACTTGTGCATGATCCTTGCAGCTGTTGAAGCACTTGATGGCAGAAAGCAAGCACATACCGCGCATTTTACCTTGGAACTAGCGCGATTTCATCAACTTTATGCTAATGAAGATTCATGCTTGTTAATATAGATGTGAATGGTATAGGGAAGGTTAGTTTTACATCAATTTTCAAGAGTACTAGGATGAACTAGTTGGTGAGGTTGAATTCTTGAAGAAAAGGAAGTTTTTGGTAGGGCCTAATTTACAATTTCTAGTAGTGGTTGATGCAAGAATTTAGCATCTGAGACTTGGAAAATGCAGGTAGGCAACTACCTTTTCAAGTTGTTTTATTGTCGAGAAAAGGAAACGAGTATAGTGCACTTAGAAATGCATGATGAAGTTGCTTCATGAATCATCATTGTGTTTTTGGCTTTAGATTTACCCTACTTTCAAGTTTTAAATATCAACTATTTTGACCACTTTTACCAGATCAAAGAGTGATTTTGCAGGAGAAGGAGTTTGTCATTAGTGGTAATACCCTACCATTTATGTAGCTGAGATCTCAACAATGTATTGTTAGGTCGCGAATATATTATATTTACCATAAATGTTAGAGTTGGCCAACATTTGCTAATGTTCACATCTGCATTGTGATGTTACACAAGTCAACCGTTAACGAATACGCAATTTGAGTCGACTCGTTAAGTTTAAAGGGCAACTCGCTCAATACTATATATAACCATTAACCAAGTCGAGCTCAAGATATATTTCGTGCTCGTTTTCCGAGCCAATAACACAAATAAAACTCATCAAGGCTCGTCTTTTATTCCATTCTAAGGCTTTTATATTGATTTTTAAATTTTGTTATTGGTACTGAGTTTGAGTTACTTACAAGTCACACAAACTTGCCTCGTGTAACAGTGCAACACCACTATCGATCGTGATCACAAATTCATAATCAATGTATCGATGTGATTCAGATAAGATAATAAAAGATAACCTGTCTATGCACAAACCAATTTGGAGCAAAATCTCTGATATGTAAAGAACCGAACTATATGTATATCCAAAGAGTATACATATGGTAAACGAAATGTTTCCAAACTAGCTATTTATTGAGATTGATGTATAATCTTTCGCTACTGTACAGTAGATGAATATGAAGCCTCGCTAAAAAAAACATCCAGCACATCGACATATTTGACCCTCTTAAGCAGTAGGGATACAGAATTTACAGACTCAGGCTGAGTTATTTTTCGTGTGAGTTTGAGGGGTATCGATCTTGATTATAAGAGGCTGGTGCATGTTAGATTACCTCATCATCGTCCAAATCTTCATTTTCAGCAAGTGCTTTTTCTGAAGCAGATTTCGCAACTCTCATGACACAAATTATGAGTACCACTGCAAGCAAGAATCAAAACACTCTGCAAACATTATAATTAAAAGCCAAATTAAGATCAAATGCAAATTCAAATTCAATACTATTCCTCTACTAACATTAAACATTAAACATTACTGACAATTTGACAAAATTGAAACTCACCATAAATGACCAGGCCCAAGATAATAAGTACCTGCACCAGAGAGAAGTTTGAGTCAAAAAATGATCTTAAGCGAGATGAAAGCAATTTGATGAAAGCCTGTTTACCATGATCCCAGTCACAAAGTTCCTGGAATAAGTCTGATCATAACAGAGAATGGAAAATAGTCCTAGTTCTCAACTCGTAGAGCAGAATCGCTTTCTGGGATCCTAAAACAATTATGGTTTAACACCTACCCCTTACAGACCGATTCTCATAATGGCCGATACAAGCAGCAAAAGCAGTGTAGGTAATAGTTAGTACAGATTAATGTAAAACAAATCAGGTATCCAGAAAGCTCCTCTTACCCAGCGTGTTTTAAAGAAATTCACTCCATCCATGTGTTACATCAGAAAGATCCTGCAATGTTGTCCCAACATAAACCAGAGCAAAAGTCATTGGCTGCAAGAAAATTTACAGAACGGTGTCATCATCTATAAGGAGGCCTTTCACCGTACAGACAAATGGATATATGTGCATCTTTTCAATATAACATAGAAAGTTTTGGAAGCTAATCATTTTAAATAGCCAAGATGACTTGAACATAAAATTACTAGAATTGTATCAATAGGGACATATATACCATCATGCCAAACCATGAGGCCAGCATGTTAAATGGAAGTAAAGGAACGAAACAGAGCAACATATGGTACTTGCTCAAAGAAGTTGGGGTTCAATTATTGTTTGCTATAAAATTCCAGAAAATTAGCAATATTACTGTTGTACTTTTGGTTCCGAACATACATACATATATGATGGGATGAAATTGAGTGAGCATGTGCATTTTTATATTATCAGGAAAATGAAGCAAACGAATCCATTTACACTACCAAGAAGCAGCAGGGTTAGTAGTTCAATACAGAAATCACTAATCGCACTGAGATTAACAAGAGACAAACCTTAAACCCTGATCTTCGAATCGCAATTGAAAATTTTAGAAATAACAAATGACCTCCCTAGCTAATAGCTATCTGTTCATTTGGAGAGGTAGCACACATGATAAATATATGTCAAGGACATTCATAATATGGGTTTATATTACTGGAGCAACTATTCAACTAAATAATGAGCGTCAAATTTTAAATCAGATAACAGAAAGAAAATTATGTATGAAATTCAACAAATCACTCTTTTTCAATGCATAAGAGGAACAGGAAGAATGGATAACTTCACCTGATAAAATTATTAAGGTAAAGTTTGTATGAGATCAAACAGTTGCTGTAAAAATTAAAGAACTTAAATTTGTTGTTCATGAGTTGCTGTAAAAATCAGGTTATTGACTCAGAAATGTATGAAGTAGAGAAACCAATACCCAATGTTTTTAGTATTCTGGCTGAAGCTTCTTAATAGGGATTCCATCTCCATGTTCCACTTGACAATAATCAGGAACCATATCAAAAGCAGAAACATCGAGGAATTGTCGTGCTTTAACCCACTCACTTCATTCAAGATAAGCTTTGACAAGTATGTCGTATGTAATACTGTTAGGGGGACAACCAAACATCTCCATTTCCATAAAATGCAATTTTGCTTCATCCAGATATCCTAATTTACAATATCCACCGATAATGATGTTATGCGTCCATATATTGGGCTGCAATCCTTTCGAAGGAAGTGAGTTGAAGAGATTCATTGCAGTGTTAACTTGCCCATCTCCAAATAATCCTTGAATGAGAGCTGTGTATGTAGTGATGTTGGGAGAAACACCACTCTTTTCCATCATACGTAAAAAGGAGAATGCTTCTTCAGTCTTCTTATTCTTGCACAAACCATCTATAATCGCCGTGTAAGCTATCACATCTTGCTCTTGCATCTCGCTGAAAATCTTCAAAGCCTCCTCACACCTTCCAGCATGAAACAAACCATCCAAAATAGTCGTATGGCTAATTTTTGTGTGTACTAAGCCAACACGAGGAATTTTGGAATACACACTCAATGCTTGCTCCGCGTCACCTACCTTACAATAGCCCTTCATCAAAGTGCTGTAGACTGTGATGTTCGGACTGAAATTGATAACATGATGATCAAATGTTTTTCTTGCTAACTCCATCTTTCCAACCAAACAGTATCCATCCAACAATGCCCCATAAGTTACATTGTCAGGCTTTATTCCTCTTCGAATCATATGTGCCAAATAGGCATGGGAGCACTCCACCCTTCCCACCTTCGCATATGCATCTATTATTATGGTATAGGTAAATGCATCAGGTTCACATAGCTTTTCTTTCAGCAACTTGTTAAACAACTTTTGAGCATCGACCAGCTTGTTATCCAAGAAGAGGCCTCTAATGAGAGTGTTGAAGGTACAGACATCCGGTATTAAACCGGATTTGGCGAAGATAGACAGAATACCAAACCCAAGATCAGAGCAATTGGCAAGGGAGCAACAATTAATAGCAACGTTTAGTAATTTGGTGTCCAAAGGTACACGCAAATGTCGAATTTTGTTGAACATACGGAGAGCAACAGAGTAGTCTTCCAATTTCAAAACGACATTGAGTAACATAGTGAATTGAACAGCATTAGGACAAGGCTTAATTTTTAACATACGATCGAAAAATGCTAAAGCATCACTAACCTTATGCAGTTTACTGAAATCCAAATAAGGTGATCGCCCAGATGAATGTGTTGCTACTGCTGCAATTCCTCTATTGCTTCTCGTTATCACCATCGGAGAGGAATTTCTTCTCGTTATCACCATCGGAACGGCCGATAATATGGCGGTCCTCATTTTTTTCAATTCAAAAACCTAATTTTACCGGCGGCTTGGCTCTCGTTGCAGGTGAAGTACTGGCCTGCTACCCGACCCGGTTTGTAAGGGGCCTAAGTCGTGCCCAATTCCTTAGAGGCCGTTCTCGAAATATCATGTTTGGTTGGGGTAAAATCCATTTTTGATACTTCAGTGTGATACATTTTCGATTTTAGTACTCTAGAGTGGTCGCGTACAATTTAGGTACTAATTATCAATAACTATATACAATTTATGTACTAATTGGATTTATGATGTGCATGGTCGCATTCACGTGCGAGCGAATGTCAAACGCCGAAGGATAGACATAAAAAATTGACCGTTCGCAAGATATCGTGGACTTCGCCCCACTCACAAGCGTCAAATTCTTCCTCGGCGAATTCTTTTTTGTAGGCTTTTTCATCAATTTTGTTTCAATCGACTTTCAATTAATCGAATTTACGTGAAATTGGAGTTAGGTTAATTGTAACTTGGTACTGATTTGCACACCCACTATCTGATTTGCATTTAGTACCTTAATCGTAAATAGTTATTGATAAATAGTACCTAAATTGGACGCGGCCACTCTGAAGTACCAAAATCGGAAATGTCTCACTGTGGAGTACCAAAAATGGATTTTACCATGTTTGGTTGTACAAAAGCCCGCTAAAAAACCAAACTCACCAAATACCAGAATTTATAGCCCCTTACAAACCGGGTCGGGTAGCAGGCCAGTACTTCACCTGCAACCAGAGCCACATGAACGATTACAAATTTAATAAACAGTAGTACTTCATGTTAAATATAAAAATAATTAAGATATCACAACTATTTTTTTTCTAAATCTAGGTTTATTAATCATTTTAAATAAATATAGTTTATTATAATCATTCTTAAAGAATATATATTGCCCGACTTAATTAAAATTTAAGATAACGTACAAAAGGTCTCACGCGGGTATTCGCATGTCAAGTTCACTAGTAGCTACATTAAACAAATACTCCGGTATGGGTTTTGGTTAAATAGCTACATTAAAAATACAATGTTAGTAGTTAAATATGTGGTAAATAAGCATTATTTTTAATTTGACATTGTGTGTTCTAAAAATAAAAAATAAAAAATAAAAAATTGACATTGTCTTTTACAGAGATATAGTAATATTCGGTATGGGTTTTGGTGATTATATTCAATTGTCATAATGGTATAGTATACATATATCATACCGGCTCAATTTAGGTGAACCAATCCGACTCCGACCTAACCTTTTTTTTGGAGTTGGACGGCTTAACCTCCTGCTCCGGCTTTTAGGTCAAGATCAACCCTTACAAGGTCCGGGTTGGCACTGCTACTTGTCCCGGTTTTTAACCATATTAGATCATGGTTAGTGGACGTTAAAATTCGATTAAAAGACGTAATGAGTAGTACATGGATACAAGTTAGATTTAAAATAGAATATGAGGTTATATGCCGGAGCGATCTGGAGCAACAACACGATTTTTTATCAACAAAGAAAAATTCAAGTCAATATATGTCAAGGACATGCAAAATATAGAAAAAGAAAAATAACTTGCGTTAGTTGAGATTAAAGAATATTTGAGTGATCTAGGCTTCTAGCATAAAATATAAAGTAAGATAGTTTAGTAGACGTGTACTAAATATTGGGGGTGTTTGTTATAGAATTAGTGTTCTTAAAACTAAGTGAATGCTCTCAATGATTTTTCTCTCTTCGCTACCTTTCCCTCTCGTATGAGAGCTATCGTTCCTTTAGCTGGAGTTTTGGGTTCTCATCGTGTGCGAGTTTTTCTGCCCTCCATGATTTATGTTTCTCCTCCTCCACATATTGGTGAGGTCTGTCTAGCCCTTCTTATTTTGGTGAGATTTTTTTAGGTTACAACTCATTCTCACGGGTAGTAAGTTCCGTGTATTATCATGTTATTTTTCCCTTTTGCTCGAAATATTTCAAAATAAATAACAAGATCTTCTATGGCCATAATTACGATAGCTTTATAAGCTGTTTTTCCTCCACTTTTACCCCATAAAATCTTACTAGTATTTGGGTGTATTATTCCTTGATTCTTCTGTAGTTTTCACAGGTGGCCTTAGTTGATGCGCTATTCACACGTTTCTATAGTTCTCACAACTAAGCTTTCTTTTGTTCGTTGTGGGATCATGGTGACTTGCATAATGTTTCTTTGGAAAAGTTGGTTCAACTCACTGTGAGAGAGGAAAATGTAGTTTCGGTTTCGGCGGATGTGTGGCATTCGGGAGAAATCCATGTTATGTCTTGTGGGAAGGGTTTTGACACGCAGACAAATTCATCGGGACTCCTTTGAAAAAACTATGATTGGTGCTCGGAACTTGACAAAGGGTGTTAAAATACAAAAAAACTAGGAGAACACAAATAGATATTCCAGTTTGGACATGTGATTGAGAAGAAGCAAACTGTTTGGAAATGACCATGGTCTTACGATCGCAATTACTGATCCTTAGACTCATAAGTTGATCTCAATAAGTGTGACGTCTATGTCCAGGTTACAAGAATGCCATTGGCAGCAATGTCACGCGGAATGGCCAAGATTATCGGAGATACGCTGGGAGAATTCGTGGATATGGATGTGGAAGCTCGCAAGTGAAATGTGTCCGAAAAATAAGGGATTCGTTAAAATGATCCATTGGAAATTCAGCAACTATCTCAATAGAGGGAGAATGGTAGAGAATGTAGAGACTATATGAGATCTACTATGACTTATTATATAAATGCTTGAACTAAATTGCCCACTCGATTACTAATTGAGCTAATATCACTGTCTTCTCCTAAGTTGTCATCTAAAGAGTAAAGACCGAGACCACTATCGATGCCATTACTACCTTCACTAATCCATCTAATTCCACAAGTTATTGGCTACTCGCTCCGATTTTGCTAATGATTACATGTCACATGAAAGAGATAGATCAATTACAAGTGCATGTGTGGTAGGTAGTATATAACAAAAATAATCGTTAACATATTGCTAAATGTAAAATTTTATCAATAAACGTACCTATTGCACTTCAATAGGTGCATGTATTGAGGAGGTATTGGTTCATGATTATGTACATTGTCGAATTTAGTAGGGACATTACTACCATTCTTTTGACGACTGAAGAGTCTTGCTTGACAATTACATTTGAAATTGAGTCTGCCCTAACAAATTCTTGATTCATTTGTGGTTTGCGAGACTCCTGCATAAATACATTCAAATTTTACGTAACTCTTTTTACCTTCCTCGTCACTTTTTGAATGTTCTCGTCGGATATCAAATCATGATACCACCTATATTAAGTAGTATAGAATTATGAAACAACATCCAAATCCTTAAATCTCTCGGGCAAGATCATTTTGGATTCCATTTCTCTAAAAATATTGTTGATTATAGCATCATGTTTCACTTCGGATCTGTCACTTTGACATTTCTGGCGAATTGGGATAACATGTCATATCATTGTTATAGTTGAAAGAAAAATAAGAATTACCAACAAGTGAATATAATTGACAAAAACTTCAAAATCTCTGATATGTAAAGAACTGAACTATATGCTTATCCAAAGAGTATACATATCGAAAACAAAATGTTTCCAAACCTGAGCTATTTATCGAGATTGATTGATGTGTAATCTTTCGCTACTGTACAGTAGATGAATATGAAGCTTCGCTTAAAAAAACATCGAGCATATTGACATATTTGACCCTCTTAAGCATTAGGGATACAGAATTTACAGACTCAGGGTGAGTTATTTTTCGTGCGAGTCTTGAGGGGTATCGATCTTGATTATAAGAGGCTGGTGCATATTAGATTGCTCAGTAACAATGGGTAATATTGGCGCTGTTTCCTCATCATCGTCCAAATCTTCATTTTCAGCAAGTGCTTTTTCTAAAGCCGATTTCGCAACTCTCATGACACAAATTATTAGTACCACTGCAAGCAAGAATCAAAATACTCTGCAAGTCAGCATGATAATCAAAAGCCAAAGATCAAATGCAAATTCAAATTCAATACTATCCCTCTACAATCATTAAACATCACTAGCAATCTGAGTATTATTGAAACTCACCAGAAACGACAAGACCCAAGATAATAAGTGCCTGCACCAGAGGAGAGGTTTGAGTCAAAACAGCACCAGCATAGCACATGACTTGAAGATAAACAACAGCAAAAAATTATCTTATGCGAAATGAAAGCAATTTGATGGAGCCTGTTTATCATGATCTCAGGCACAAAATTCCTGGAATAAGTCTGATCATAACAGAGAATTGAAAATACTAGTAGTTCTCAACGTGACTCTTAGAGCAGAGTCGCTTTCTGAGATCCTAAAATATCTATGGATTAAACCTACCCATCATATATAGATCGATTCTCATAATGGCCGATATACAAGCAGAAAAAACACTGTAGGTAATCGTTATCACAGGTTAATGTAAAACAAAACAGGTATCCAGAGAGCTCCTCTTACCCAGCGTGTTTTAGAGAATTCACTCCATCCATGTGTTACATCAGAAAGATCCTTCAATGTTGTCCCAACATAAACCAGAGCAAAAGTCATTGGCTGCAAGAAAAATTTACGGAACAGTGGCGTCATCTATAAGGAAGCCTTTTACCATACAGACAAATTGACATATGTGCATCTTTTCAATGTAACGTAGAAAGTTTGGAGTTAATCTTTTTAAATAGCCAAGAAGGCTCGAACATAAAATTACTAGACATGTATCAATAAGCACATACCATCATGCCTAACCATGAGGCCAGCATGTATTGGGCTATTGGGACTGGAGTCACGGATAAGAGGTAATTCAGCATGTTAAATGGAAGTAAAGGAACGAACCGGAGCAACAACACGATCTGTTATCAGTGACACAAGATAAATTCAGGTCAATATATGTCAAGGACATGCAAAATAAAGAAAAAGGAAAAGAACTTGCATTGGTTAAGATTAAAGAATATTTGAGTTATAGGCTTCTAGCAGAAAATATTAAGTAAGATTAGTTTAGTAAAAGTTTACTAAATATTGAGGCTTTATAGGAGAGTACAATCCTACGGTTGTTATAGTAGATTTCCATGTATGAGTCTTGGGGTTGTGTTATATAAGTGCACCTTACATCTTTGATTTATTTACTGAAGCAGTTGAGTCACTTGTAAAATTCTCAAACTACAATTTAATCGCCTTGCTCAAAGAAGTTAGGATCCAATTATTGTTTGCTATAAAATTCCAGAAAAAGTAGCAATGGGCTATGCGGATATCATTGTTGTACTTTTGGAATCTAACATACTACATATATGATGAAATTGAGAGTGCATGTGCATTTTTATGCTATCAGGACAATGAAGCAAACAAATCCAATTACACTACCAAGAAGCAGCAGGGCTAGTCAATACAGAAATCACAAATTGCACAGATATTAAGAAGAGACGAACCTTAAACCCTGATCTTCGAATCGCAATTGCAACCGCTCGGAACTTCGGGTAGTCTCTCAATTTAGAGATAACAAATGACCTCCCTATCTGTTCATTTTGGAGAGGAAGCACACATAATAAATAAGTTGCGCTCCACAGCAGTTCATAAAGGTGGATTAGACATAGGTGAAGTAGCAAAAACTTTGAATGTGAATTAAAATTCAGGGAGAGTTTTTATTGCTCTTCACTATCACTTGTCTGCTTTTTAGGATATATTATGAAGATTTTCAGTATTTCCTATCCCCAATTCTTTGGGGAGGAAGCATTTTCTTTCTAAGATCAAAGCAAAAGTAAAAACATGATTTCAGTCCTCTTTTGCCACAAGTACCAAAAGCCCCAAAAGCAAGTAGTAAGTGCTTTCAAGAAGCATTTGTGACCACACCCTTAATTACGAGGAGAGAATGGTACTGTTTACTAGATTAAAACTTACTGTGCGCCCAACAAGAAATGCAGCTGTAGCACCTAACGTAGCACCAATGGAATCAGCTACAAAACCAACAGGCAGGCCAAAGAGGTAGCCACCGCCAAGCTGAAAGAAATAAACACCTTAGAAGCTATACAGGATATAGAAACCTCAGTCCGTAAGCAATTGATTTCAGTATATCAATCATATTTCCATACACATGAAGATACTTGGTGAAAATTTAAGACCAGGGGAACTTTATCAACCTGTAGAGAACATTTTAAGGAATCATGTTCTACTACAATTTATGTACACACATTGCTACAAACACAAGAACATAAATTGGTACATACATGTGTCTTCATTTTCTTCCTGATTAGATGCAATCAGAATGGAAAAGAATTTTATTGAAGCATTTGCTCTGTCCAATTTGCTATTATAGATAAAGTAGTAGAATATGATTGTTCGGGGGGAAGTCAATCTCTTGTAGCTGTCTCCATAATATATATACTTATTATATACTAATTACACCTTTATATATGATATATTACCCTTAACAGCCTGAATTATCTCAAAATAAGCATGTGTGAGTTGACCAAAGACTATAATAAGAGGATAATGAGTTGATTAATAACACTAGTGGAGTAGTCGACATGCAGGATGGAACAAGAATAGTCAGATACAAAGATACAAACTAATAAAAAAAGACAAGCTTTGAATAGCTTGTGCCAGTATGTGAAATCATCTGTCCATACTTGTAAATAAGAAACAATTTAATAATCGGTTCATGGAGAAGTATATTAATCTTTACCGTGAGAACTGAAGCTGGGACTGCCAACACCGTTAAAGGAATGTATGCTAGAGCTCTGCAATATTCACAACCACGAACTGTGTAAGTTGGAAAAGAAATGAACTGAAACATAAAGTTTGCCTATTGGGGGAAAAAAGAGACAATAATGATATACATGAAATCAATAATCTCCAGGTATGGGTACCACTACTGGATATGACAAACTAAGCATGCAACAAGAAGGCCATAACTCAAAATTTCAAAATCACATGATGAGACTTGAGTGACAGTTTACTCAAAATTTCAGTCAAAGTAGAATTTTTCTTTATTATTTCAAGTTTTGTGATACTAATCTTTGATATGCATTTGATGTAGTTACGAATCAGGTATGTGTTCAGCTACAATGATCTTGTCTTTCACATTTGAATCATCTTGATCCTTGAATGTTCAATTGTTGACACCAAAAATGAAAATCCAAAAAGTACCATGAAGATTTCACATGTTCTTATGCTGCTCACACACCTCCTCAGGTTTACACACAAAATACTCAGCACATTACTGCACAGGAATTTAATGGCTAGTGCTTCGTTAGGATTAGGTAATGCATTCACTAGTTTAAAGATACCAATCTGATAATGCAAGGCAAACCCATAAACAACATTGATCTCTCAACTTCATCTATTCGGAAAGATCAAGTACACCAGTAATCCAGTATTACATACTTCAGCTAGCATCTAAAATGACAAACAAGAAAAGTGAACAATGCTAACGTCCTTCAGCAATAAGACAGAGACAGGATCATTAATTTTACTTACAGAACCAGAGGACCCCATGCACCAAGATCTTGCTCTACCCAAACCAAGAAATCCTTTAACATCTGCAAGGGCAAAAAGTTACTCAGAATTCAGAAACAGGATAAACAAAGGCAAGGTTGAAGATCTTCCACTATTTCAAGCAAATTCAACGCAGGCTGCTTTTGACTGATTCATGTACGTTTAATAAAGCACAACATCAAAAGATATTTTACATTAAAAAGAAGTCATCTACATAAACTCTAGATATTTCACCATTTCCAAAAAAACGGCAATGTGCAACAAGAATTCATTCGAAGCAAAAAGGAATTCTCAGTTGCCATTATTGGTTATCAAAACTTACAAACTTCAACAAAAAAAATTCTCTGGCCTATCCTGAGGAATATCACTGATTGTTACAGAACTAATTGTTCAATGGACATGAGCAATATTATTACAAAATTATCTTTACAGGAGCCCTTGATTCACCCAACAATGGGATCAATATAATTTACTATATATTCAACTTAGAGATTATGAGAAACAGCCTGCTAGGTCAACCAATCTATTTCCCTCTCCCATAACACCATTGTTGTCTCAACATTTCCTTCCACACCTTAATCACTGTACATCAATAACTAGTAGTCTCAGAGAGATTGATTGGCTAAGGATTAAAATCCGGCAAACTCAGTTAAAAACGCCTAATTTTTTCCTTTAACTCACAGTTTTAACTCTATATCAAACACTCTCTAATTAGCTCCAAAATACCTAAATCCCCCGTTTCCAAATCTAAGGGAAGTTTCTTCATATTCAAATTCAGTCGAATAATCCGGGTTACACCAAGTATCATTATTCACTCCAAGAACCTCGAATCAACTTCACAGTAACATAGCCCATCATTCTAACAAGCATGATCAAGATGCGGTTCAAAATGCACAATAGGAAATGAAAACAAGCAAAGTCCCACAGTACCAAATAATACCAAATTACTCAAATTACGAAAACAAAACTTTACAAACTGCTGAAAGCACTATCCAATAAAACCCAGAAAAAATAATAGAGACCTGTTCCATGGGTAGAGTGAAGCAGGCAACTACAATAGCAGCAGCAAGCGCTGAAAACAGACATATCTTGAGGAGATTGAGCCATGTGAATTTGAAATCCATGACAATGGAATAAGGGGAAAAGACCAAGAGCTTCTTGCGCCAAGGCCTGCAAGCTTCGTCTTCAGGGTCCTCGGGTAAAGCTTCTTGCTTCACTGATAAGCGAGGCCTCAAATTGATACCCCCTAAATTTGCCAGATTGAATCTTTTTCACCGATCAAGAAACAAAAACAAACCCTCTTCCACAAATGCAATCAATCAATCATCCAAAAGATTGAACCTTTTAGCACATTTGTGGTCAGATGGCTGCTAAAATGGCTTCAATTCTGAGTTCAATCAATTTTCTTTCGCTGCACAATTTCTGCTGTGATTGTGATTTTTGTGTTGTTTAGCTACTAAGATACGATAAAAGGTCAAGAAAACTACGACAAATTACGTACTACGCCTCAACGCGTTTCGATTATAAAGATTATATTTTCATTTTCAAGTACTACTATTATCTTGTAAATATACTATGATTTTTCCTTTTCTTTTTAAGAACAAATTAAAACTTTTAGGTATATTTAGCATTTGAGGTAGTTGAGACACTTTAAAAACTTATTACAAATTCTCAATACTCACATTTTGGGATTTAAACCATATAATAGGTCGTTTTTGTTTCTAGAACTCCGGCAATCTATAAATTCCGATCACCAATTTTCAAGAAAATTTGTGTAGTGAAATCATCTCTACTTGGGTGTATGTAATTTTATAAAGTCTCTCGTTACAATTTAACTTGTTCAGTCATGTTCAATTTGGAGTGAAGGGCCCCACTCGAGACAAACTATAATGTTGAGAAGCAATTGATACAAATGATCATGGTGTTTGTGTGGACAATCCTTAAAATACGGTCTTACAATATTCATCACTTATCACACGTTATGACATGTTTGTTGACACTCCACACAAGATCACGCCACACAACAATGTAAGCAATGCGTACCCAAGAGAAAGAAAACTTGTTAGGACTGCGTATGGTGAAGGTTTCTTCTATACTGGTCTACTCACCATGTACAACACTCCCACATAATTTGTGAGTAGTGGATGCATTAGGTAAGACGAACATAGAAGGATATATACACATAACACTGGGGATGGGATTGCCAGTAGACACCATACCACTTGCAGAAACTAGTCTGGATCTCACATAAATCTAGAATCTATCGAATGCTATAAATGAAGTCATTTACTTTCATCAACCTAACAAATGTCAAAATGAAGAATATGGCCTTTACTCATCCCTAACACAAACCTCTGAAACATCCAAGTACAAGTAGTATACTGGTAGTAACCTGACCTCCCTTACAAGTGAAGAAGATGCCTTGAAAAAATAAAATGGGATGTCACTCTACCAACTCTAATGTACACACACAGTGACACAGGTGAGATTTTCGAAACTAACATTGGGAGGAGAAATCGATTCTATATAATATGTAGAAATCAACTATGGAAGACGAACAAGCAATTGATCAAGAGGCAAAGTATATCTGATGGCATCATTAACTCCATAAATCATTGGTTGTTTCAAATCAACTCCAAGGGTCTTCCCATCCCTTGGGTCCGTCTCTTTTTATGAAATCAATTATGCATTGCACAGCTTCTTCGACTCTGTTAGACAGAGAATGGTTTCCGTGTTCAATTTCTGCCTTTTCAGCACCACCCATTGCTCTACTCAATCTGGAAAGATTAATAATGTGAATAAAGAACTGAGTCACTTTTTCACAAAGCATAGAACAAGAGAATGCACAAGGTATTGTTCTATATTAAAGCACAACCAGAATCAGAACATATTCACTGTAGAAAAAAACAATGTGATTTAAGAATTGTACAATTCTTACCTATCAACCAGTGCTTTCTTGTCAACATATTCTGGTACATATTCATCGGACATGGAAAACATGACCTACAGAGGTAAAAATAAGTAAAAATGAACTAATTAGCAGTTTACTTGAAGGGGTGAAAGCAAATCAAAAAATTGTAACCTATCAGATACGGCAATAGTTACTAAGTTGTGAAATCAGATTTGAACCTACCAGGGTAGGTGTGTTAGACATGTGTCCAAGTCTCTGTTTCAACTGGTCGTCACTAAAGTCAGAACTGAAGAGGTCATCGTCACCATTGTATGCACAAAGTGAATGATATCTGCATGCAGCTAGGAAACAATAAGTCAAAGAGTATGCAACAACACCACGTTGATGAAAATGAATGTCATATAGTATCAAACAATCTTGCTTGAAAACATATATTGCAGTAAAAGGACTTGAGTTACTCTTCTTACCTATAAGCAGTGATTGGAGAATCTGGATTGGCATCCAGAGGCATCAATTCTGATCCCCGACCTTCACTAATCAACTTCGAAGCCAAATCAATCATGGATGGAGTTTCTGGAAGGGTGGCTTTGTATTCCCGGTCACTAACTGGAGCCTGTCCAACCACAGTCAAGACATAAACTAGCAGGATTTAGCAATCTACAGCCTCCGATAGTTTTGGCTAATAATAACAAATATACTCCATTATTCCATGAGTTACAGTTACATATACCTCCAAATTTTTATTCACTTGCTTAAAAGATTCACATGGTTTTGTAATTGGTAGGACAACGGGATTGTATTCACTAACAGAAGAACTTCATGTGTAACAGTGTTTACCTGCAAAATGGCAGCACGAACTGCCCTTGAACATGCAGCACTAGTACGCAAGTAATATACAATATCCTACATAAATAAACAAGTCATTAATTTATTATGTCGTCGTAGTAATAATCATAGTATTTGATATTCATCTAAGTTTGAACCTGGCAGCCAGTACTGTGTCCAAGCAGTACCACACCTTCAGAATCTTCTTTGTTTATCAAGTAACTGATTAATTGATCAAGCTCCGTGGCATCCTTTAAGCAGGCGATAAACGTTAACAATTTGTAAGCAACATGTGGTAGCAGGGTGTAGCTTAAGCAAATACTAGTGTTTCTACAGAAGATGAAACGAGGAATTACAATACCAAGCTGAATATGGGATTGTACATACTGCCACAAACAATTCAGAAGCTCATGCAGATATCACATGTCACTAAATTTACTAGTAAACACCAAAGGAAAGAAGTGAGAATGAGAGATTACTTGTTTTAAGCTTGAGACGCCATATCCACTATATGATGATGAAAACAGAAATTGCACTAATGACCAACGCTCTTTGTCCAGGGCTATTGCCAAGGGCTCCAGGTATCTGGAAAAGGAACCATCCACATAAGATTGATAGTATTATATATTTGTAATCGGTGGCATTTCACACGCATCACATTGAGTCATTACAAGCAATTCAGTTCACCAGATAAATATGCTCTGATGAACTGAATTCAGCCCATTCATAATGTCACAATGATCCAAAGAGTGTATGGTCAAGCACAAATCAATCGCTGAATTCACATGATGTATATATGCAGACATGACAAACTCACAAAAGTATTAAAGTAGTCGCATATTTCAGGAGATAATATTGATGTATGCCATTCATTATGTATACTACTAATTGAAGGTTGTAGTATCATTGAGTTCCAAATGGAAAAACACAGCTTTTCCAATCAACAGGTAAGTTTTCAATATTACATTTAATTAACTGATAAAAAATAATAGTTTCAAACCATACTAATGCCAGGTGTATCACACCATGGGTCATGTTTTCACTGTCCTGAAGTTACAAAAGACCTAAGGTGAACTGTTAACAAAACATAAAAGACAAAGATCGCGATAGTAGAGAATTCGGAAAATGAAATAAAACTCATATCAGTGTAACAGAGAGATTGCAGCAAAATTAACATTTGAAAACAGCATTAATACATAAAATAGGAGTCAAGGCTGGATGCATACTGAGTTGCCAAAAATCCATCAGTCAGCCCACCAATAAAAATAACTTGTTGTTTGTATTCACCAGTCTTAAACGCAACCTGTACCAAAAGCACAAGACGAAAGATACCTGAATAGACTAACAGGACAAACTATACATGCTTAAATATAACATAAAGATCCACATTACCACAATGTCCAAAACAAAAATCCAACTATAAGGTGGTAAAGCAAAACATATGAATTATACTATTAGACTAACTTCAGATGTCTTTTTCTGAAAACTACGGTTAAAATTTTCAAGCAGAAACATCAGCTGTCTCAATCTAGTTCTCTGTCATTCTCATGTCGTTAGCTAGAACACAAAAGGTAAAAGTGCCACCAAGAACAATACAATAAACTGCAGTGATGCCTTGTTGATGAGGCATTATATTCATGAAGAACAGAATACATGAGAATGTGATACTAAGTAAAGAACAGCACCCGTATTTTAATTTTGCACAATCAAGACAGCTCCTATCATCGGAAACAATAACAACCATCTATGGGATTCGAACCGGACATTCAGAATTATATGATCTTCAGTTCTTTTCTTCCATCAAATTACCAATTCCACAATACATTTCCTACATCAACTACTTAGCACACAGGTTCAACCTCTCCAATCTAGACTTTTCCAACAAACCTCCATGTAATGGTACTAAAATTGCAAATCTCAAAGAAGCAAACCATTTCTCAGCTCAAATCTTGAATCCAGTCTAAGTTTTTCTCTTTCCCCGGAAAATAACAAAAAGAACTCAACCCATTACCCACAATCCAAGGATCAGAACTATAACAATCTAAAAATCAAGTCTTGATCTTGGATTCAGTTAGCTCAACTAATCTCTCCAAGAAAAAAGAGGCAAGTCAATCAACCAAGAGCAAGTTCAAACACAACCCATTACCCCAATTCACACTCACATCACATCAGGCAAGAAAAGCAAAATCACAAAACCGAGAATTCGAACCAATTTAATCAAGAACTGAACTTTTTTGCTTTACCTGAATTGGTTTAGGACCGTACTTGAACATCACCCCACGAAACTGATGCTTCTTGTTGATTGGACCAACACCACCGCCTGAGGAGTCATCAGAGGTAGCGGAGGAGTTGTTGGACATGTTTGCGGTGGCGGAGCGGCCGCGAACAATGCCGGAAAACCAAGAAGTGCCGGAGGAGGCCCGCTGCACAGGCGCGGAGATGGGAGCAGTTGTAGTGAGGTTCATATCACGATTTTCCATCTGGAATTCAAACAAACAAACCCGATTTCCACTTCAATTGTGTGTAGAGCTTAATTTTCTTCTTTTTCCTGGTAACTATTTTCATTTCTTTAATTTTCTTCTTTAATTGGTTTTATACAAAGTTCTACTACTAGTATTATATCATAAATCTTTTCATTTTTACTTGAGGAACTATGGTAACATTTTTTCATTATTAGGAGTATGCCATTTTTGTTTTTTTGGTATGTAAGTAGTATGACATTTTTCAACATTGACCTAATATTGCCATTAAAGTTGAAAAAAGTTTTCAAAAGTTTTGTCATTTTCCATTTTGGGATAAGTTGATTGCATTGACCTAATATTGCTTAAATCCTTTATTATAACTTGGGTCTGTCTTATTTGGCTATTCGATTCGATTCGATTCGATTCAAGAATTTCAGTTGAAAAACGAGGCGCTATAAGGGGACATTGAAATAATGAAATTCCTAATAATTAAAAATTACATTGTTAAAATATAATGTTATGGCAACATATGTAATAATGAGTCCGTCTTGCGAGAGACCCCTATATATTGAAAAGTCCTGAAAGTCCTCTATAACAAATAAACATAGACAATTTACCTTAAAAACTAGACATATGATTTTTCGCGGGTCGACCCGCAATTTTTTTTTGAAAAAAACTTCCATCTCATCAATGTTCATTCAAATTCAAATATGTTGATTTTTACATCAAATTGTTTAGGTTTATCATCAAATTGTCTATGTTTTTCATGAAATTGTCTATGTTTTTCGTGAAATTGTCTATGTTTAACATGTAAACATTAGTAACAACCTATTTATCCTATTTAGAAAAATAAACATGAACTTCAATTTTATTCGTCAACCAATAAATTTCAATACACAAAATAATTAAAAAAATCAAAATTTACAACCTATAAAAATACATATAAATACATATGTATTTTCAAAAACATTTAATACTTCTTCAAAATAGCTTTCTTCACACTCTTAACTCTTTCGTCGACCCATTCTTCCACAACGTCTCAATTTTTGTGACCAATCAATTTCTTTCATCGACCACCCTTTTTATGAAAACCTAATACATACAACAAAACATAAAAAAACATAGACAATTTATACACAAACATAGACCATTTATACAAAAAACTAAACCATTCAACTAAAACATCAACACATAACAACATATACAATTTATACTAAAACATAGGCCAATTATACAAAAAAAAACTAAACAATATATAAATATAACGCATTTATCTTTTCACAATAAACAAACAACAAAGAGCAACATAGACAATTTCTACTAAAACATAGGACATTCATACAAAAAACTAGACAATTTATACTAAAACTAGAACATAGGACATTTATACAAAAAAAAAACTAGTTAATTTCTACTAAAACATATGACATTTATACTAAAAACTAGACAATTTATACTAAAACATAGACAATTACTAAAACATAAACAATTACTAAACCATAAACACATAACAACATAGAGAATTTATGCTAAAACATAGGCCATTTATACAAAAAAACTAAACCATTCAAACTGGACTAGCAACATATAACATAAAAACATAGACTATTTATACAAAAAAACTAGACAATTTATAGTAAAACATAGACAATTTATACAAAAAAAAACTAAACCAGCAACAACAAACAACATAGACAATTTCTACTAAAACATATACCATTTATACAAAAAACTAGACAATTTATAGTAAAACATAGACAATTTATACAAAAAAACTAAACCAGCAACAATGAACAACATAGACAATTTCTACTAAAACATAGACCATTTATACAAAAAACTAAACAATTTATACAAAAACTAAACCAGCAACAATGAACAACATAGACAATTTCTACTAAAACATAGACCATTAATTTATACAAAAAAGTAGATAATTTATACTAAAACATAGACAATTTATACAAAAAACTAAACCAGCAACAACGAACAACATAGACAATTTTTACTAAAACATCGACCATTTATTAAAAAAAACTAAACAATAACGCACAGATTGGCTCAACAACAACATATCAATACATATTACAGAGTATAGAGGATACATAGCGTAAGACAACCAAATTTTAATAATAAGATCTGGTATGAGGACCTCGACGTATTGAGAGTGTGAAGAGTGAGCTTCCGTACAACTACAAAGGGTTAATTGACAAAGCCAGCACATGTTCAACACCTTTCTATTACCTAATTGAGTTTTTTCTGAATTCCAGAACTAGAAAACTCTAGTTTGTCAATTGTCAGTCCTAATTAACATCATCATCTACATCAATTACACATTATGAGCAAAATAACACGAAGCTGAAACCGTCGTTGACAAATTATAACCCTAATTACTAGGACAAGGTATCACAACATTTGTGCCGGAATTACAACAAGATGATAATCAGATGATATCGGAGTTCGAAGCTTCGAAAAAAGTGATGAGTAAATAAGCAAAGACCTGAGAAGGAGATGACAGATGAACAAGCTCGTTGCCGATGCGAGCAAGACAAGTGATCGAGATGAGATCGAAAATCCACCGATCTCGATCGCCAGCTCACCAATCTCCATAAATCCATAGATGTTCTGGACATCGTCAAAGCCGATTCTGCCTACATTCTCTAACGTCTCCTCCACTTCCACCCTAGCTGATCGGGTCTCCGCCAAGCTCTGCCACCTTGATCTCGCTCAGTCGCCCGTCAACGACACGCTTCGCCGCATCGACGCGATCGTGGACCGCTCCAGTTGCCTCGAAGGAGTTTAGAAGTCGCTCTCGTATGAGGAATTCACATCGGCAGCGAGTTACGTTTAGAATTTTTTGCGGTTTCTGGAATCAGAAAGGGAGAAATGGAGGTTAGGGTTTCGTATCTGAAGAGAAACATTTGGTTGAAAACGAAAGAGCCAGAAATGAAGAATAGGTAAATAAAAAATGAAAAAAAGCCTTTTTATAGTTGATCCGGATCCAGATTCCAGAAATTGACCCGCGAGAAGGATCTGCGAAAATTGGAAATGGGTAATTATAAAACATAGACAATTTAAGTGCAAATATAGGAGTCTCTCGGACTCTTTAAATATAGTAGGACTTTTATGACACTTAGTATGCCTTTATACTTGGGGCCTGATAGGTGTTGTGATAGGGAGTCAAGTCTCAGTGATGAGATAGTGTTTGGGTTCTGCTCATCCATATCTCAGGAACTATGTATATGCCTTGGTTACGGCTCAAAATTACGAAGTTTTTTGCTGCTTGGCCACCTGTCGCGCTTATCTCACTGGACATATCCAATTTCATTAAATTGATTTTCCACTTGCACACTCAGCATCTTCATAGGTTCAATCTCACCAAAAATAGATTGAAACCGGCCACGAGTGCGAGAAGCATTGGATAATTAATAAATGAATATAAATTTTACACCTCCTTATAAGTTAGTGTAGTTATAGATGTGATGGAACTTAGTCCAGTTATACTAAATTCATCTAACATCTGAGTTAGTGTAGGTATTATAAATGCCAACAGGCGAGTATTTGTCATGTGGCTTCCTTAATTAGTTCCTTTACTTTGACAGGTTTATGTGATTTGAATCTTTGTCAGTCTTGTCTTTGTCATGTGGCCTTAGCTTCCATGTAGTAGTCCATCAAAAGTCATGCATACTACTATATGTTACAGTGAAAATCTTAACAAGAAGAAACTCTTCATTATTCATGTTACAACAATAATATGGAGCAAAGTACTATTTGGAGAAAGTTCCAACATTTCAGGGAGTCTGAGAAATAAGTGTGTGAAGCACATGACGAGGTTTACACTTAGCTTGTAATGGTATAGCTTTAGGCATCGTAGAACCTTTTCCTTCACTCATATCTATCATTGCTTCACTAACTCGTTCCCACTCGAAACAATGTATCAACGACCCTAGCGCCAATGCCACCACACGTTGGCCTAGTCCGTTTCCTGGGCACGACCTCCTTCCCATCCCAAAGTGAATCAATTTGTTGGTGGCTATCTCCCCTACCTCGAATCTCTCGGGCTTGAAGCTTTCAGGATCCTCCCAAATTGATGGATCCCTATGTATAGCCCATGCATTGACCATCAACATACTTCCCTTTGGTACGTCGTATCCCCCTATTTTGCAATCAGCTGATGCTTCATGAGGTACTAGCAATGGTCCTGCTGGGTATAATCGGAAGTTCTCCGATATGATATTTTGAAGGTATGGTAGTTTTGCGATATCTGATTCGTTCACTACCCGATTGTTACCTACAACCCTATCTAACTCTGCCCTAGCCTTTTTTAACATCTCGGGGTTGTTCAGCAACGCTGACATTGCCCATTCGATCGTAACTGAAGTTGTGTCTGTCCCCGCCAGTAGGATCACCTGCATTTCAATTAATTTGGATTAGTATAAATAAGGTAAGTGTATCATATATGATTTTACTTTATATTAGGAAAAGTTACCAGTATGATTCCTTTGATGATAGTATCTGAGTAATACTCTGGCTCTGATTCCTGGAGAGACAACAAATGATCTATCGTTGTACTTGTGTTCTTGTTGTTACCTCTACGCTGATCGATCAAACTCTGGGCAAACGAATCGAACTTTTTACCCAGTCTTGCCATTGCCTTCTCTAGTCCCGTGTAGTCTATGAGCCTAAACAAAGGGAAAAAATCTGATGGATTTGTGGTACTACCAAGCCGGAAAATCTCATTAATATTCTCCTGGAACTCCTTTGCCTCCATGTCACCCACACCTTCACCAAAGTAGCGTTTCCCGGCTATCATTCTCATGACAACATTGAAACTCAGTGCAGAAAACTCGTGCTTCAGTTCGACATCAACAAAGCCATGTTGTGACTTTTTATAGAGCTTCTCTAACAATAGTCTCATTTCATCTTGTCTCGTGTGTTGAAACACGTTGAGACGGGCCGTGGAGAGTACCTCAACCATAACAAGGCGTCTAAGGTTGCGCCAGTGTTCACCATAAGGAGCATCCCCTAGGTTGGTGGAGTTGTAACCGATATATTCTTGTAGTATAAAATGAGGCCTGTTTGCTAACACAATATCATTTTTCGTGAAACACTCCTCAACTAGGGCATTGGATGAGACCACGACTATTTGGCGATTGCCTACACGGAGCGAGAATATGGGCCCTAGTTTTTGAGAGAGTTGACGGTAGGTCCGGTGAATTGGCATTTTGAGAAGGTGAATGTGCCCGAGAATGGGAATCGCGGGTACGGGACTTGGGGGAAGTTTCCATTTTCGTTTGGTTGAAAATTTGAATGCCAGGATGAGAAGGAAGATGGAGAAAATTGTGTATAGAGAACTTGCTTCCATGCTCTCTTTTTTTCTCTTCCTTTTTCTCCAATAAAATGATATGATGTTGTGATTTTGTTATACTTTGATGATTTGTGTAGATGCAACTGGTAAAGGTACGTATATATAGTGATGTTAGGTTACATGCGGGTTTGTGTTCTTTTAGCTAGGATTACTTCTCTCCGTTGAATTTAAATAAATCTTTCTCTGATTACTTTTCTCCGTTGAACTTTTCAATTCATTTAGATGTATAAATAATGTACACTTCAACAAATATGAAGAGTTTTCCATAGCTTAATGGGGAAGTCATTTTATTGTCCCCGCCAAAATATTTTTTTTGTCTTGGGATAGTGACATTGGTTTGGATGTTGCTACACTAAAATCTGGCTTTGGCTTTGGCTTGGTTTGGTTGGAAATAGTACCACGTGTATTCTTAATCGTTTGGGTTTTACCCGAACTCTATCATACCAACCCTATCGGTACGAATCATCTACCCCACAAAGTACCCCATTAAATACCCCACTTACATAATTGGTCCACATGTAATCATTTAACCACAAGCTATTAATTAAAATTTAACCATGGTTACTCAATAATGGACCGTTCCTAATTCTCTCTCCAATTTTCCCTACTAAATATAGATATTTGTTGCACATTTACAGTATTTGATTCATTTACCAAAAATAGGCACCTAGCTCATAGTGTTCTGTTAATAACATATTCGCTTGTAAAATGTTTTCCGACTATCATGACTAAAACTTTAAAAAACTAATATGCTTGATTTTATTAATCATAGATAAGATCAATAGTAAAATATGAATATACATTATACTACTAGTACTAACATGTGGCGATGTCACGGTATAGTTTACTTTTAATAATAAATTGAAATGTGAGGATTAAGTAAATTAATCGGAAAAAAATAGTCAAAACTTCTTGTAGACAACGTTGGTCGTGGTGTCGGTAGGTAGTCATTCTTCATCCAATATTATATCATTGAGTGTTTATTTATGTTAACTATAGAAAATGTAAAAATAGGGTCCTACCATACCCGACTTGTTAATTAGTAACATGTACATGTTTTTTACAAAAAAAAAAAAAATCCCTCAAACGGAACCAAAATAAAGTACAAAAGTATACAACACAATCAATAGGGTTATCCCCAACAATCTCGCGGGGATATGTGGTCACCCCACCACACACAAATATTATACAAACGTAATTTCACATGTCACGGTTGTTTTTTCCAACCCACCAGTTCCCAGCAACCCCGCGGTGGTATGCGTCACCCCACCAACACTACAAAAATCTACTGTTTTAGTGACGGATCTATCCGTCGCTAAAACAGTAGCGATCTGTCGCTAAGTCCTTAGCGACGGATAAAAAAGCCGTCGTCCCACGGGAAGTGGGACGACGGATAGTTTATCCATCGCTAAATCGCGACGGATAAAAGCAGATTTTTATTTTTTCTTTAATCTGCTTTTTAGCGACGAATATTTATCCGTCGCTAAAAAAGCAGATTTTACATTTTTTTAAATATTTTGCAGCCTGTTTTCATATTTCACCTGTTTCACAAATATAATGTCCAATAGTAAATCTAGAATAAGGAAATTGTTTTAATTAAACAGAAATCATTCTACAAAAGTTAACAAACCATCCTTAATGAAATGAAATATCCGTACATAGTCTAAAGTAAGAAGTCAGAAAAACACAAGTCGAAATCTAACTAACGGACGGGGGTGGCTGCTGCTCGAACCTGGACATAAAAGCCTGCATATGTTCCCGAAGACGCTCGTTTTCCTCCCGTAGTGCTCTATCTCGCCCCTCCATTTCCTCTGTTAGTCGTGCAACATGTATGTGACTGCAACAACTCCGAGACCTGCTCCTGTGTGAAAACCTGATGTCTAGATTGTTGAGATGCTGAGTAGGTAGGAGTAGTCACCACAGGGCCGAAACTCCCCAATCCATATACTGGGCCTTTGTTGTCCATTGGGTTGACGGCTAAGAAGATGTTGTTTTGTTGTTCAATTGTCAGCTCCTCACCCGCTTGACTCTTGCCTCTCGATCCGAGACTCCACCTCGGCTGGCAACGTAAAATGCAGATATCATGAGTTACAGTTTTTTCATAATAACTTGTACTACACAAATATGAACTTTAACCAAAATTAACGTACCGCAATAGCCTCGGACTTGCTGTCAACTCATCTGCCGTTCTTCAGCTTGGCTCTTTTAAAGTACTCGAAGGCGGTATTCTTCTCCCCTGAAGACACCTGAAGAACATATATATGCAAACATTTAGCTAGGAACTCATTAAAGGTGTATAAATGAAACACAAAACACATGTACGAATAAACTGACAAATTAGATGTACACTTACAGATTTCACGTGATGCGTAAGAACAGCTTGCGACCCATAGTGGTGAATGGACACCCCTTTACCCTCAGACGACTCAGTCAGCCGATTCTCTCTGTTCTGGTCCGCAATCTGCTGGACATCAGCTCGAGTCCAGTAGGCCACCCAAAGCGCCCACTCCTCCTCATCACACCATGCAGGCCTTTTGTTTTGTCTCCACATCTTTTTTCATAGTGCAAACCATATCCTTGTATCAGGCTGACCCCAGTGACTCGAAACAAGGCTATATCAGGTGGAGCAACTTGTTGGGAATGAAGTATTTTTTCTACATTCCCAATTCCAGACAACATCCAAATTACATAACGTAAACCGAGACATCAATTTAATAAGATAACACAACATAACATATTCAATGGTGACTAACATATCACCCAAGTTAAGCGGCTAACATACCACTCACATATAGTGGCTAACATACCACTCACATTGTCCTAAAATTTACTAACATAGTGGTGACTAACATATCACCTAAGTTCAGCGACTAACATACCACTCACATATAGTGGCTAACATACCACTCACTGTTGGTCCAGATAACGGCAAAGTAAAAGACTTAGGGGGGGGGGGGGGTGAATAGTCTTTTAAAAGCTTTTGTCGATAACAACTATTTCTCAGATATCTGAATAGATATCTGATACTTAGAATCAGAGCACGGAAGACTTAATAAAGATAAGTGCAGAAACAGTTAATGTGTGTGTCTAAGGTTCTGTGTGTTCTCTCAAGCAGTCTAAGTGTTGATATTTATAGATGAATTTGAGTGCCGTTTGAATAGTATCCGTTAGGCTCAAATTCGAACTATCGATATCTATGTATAATCTTTATGTGAGTTTTGTCTTCTTCTCAGAAGCTGCCGTTGCTTTTATTCAGACATCTCTGTCCGTGCATTAAATGCATTGTATTATACTTTTGTCCTGTAGTGTCAACGGAACTATGCTTTGTATCAGAGACTAGTGTTATCTGATTCTTTGCACGTTCTTATCTTCAATCTTCAGATACCACTTGTATTTATTGAAACAACTTTGTTTGCAATATATATTTCTTTTTCAGAAACGTGGTTAAAGCTCAAGGTATCTGAGAATAGATATCTGTGGACACTTTCCTTGTTTTCAGATATGTCTCTTATTTCTCAGATATCTCTTGTGACACAGTTTGTTTGAAACTATTCGTGTCTTCAAGATATCTGGCTAAGATATCTGAACAACAGATTCAGTAATCTTGTGCAGTTTTCTTCAAGTCTTCAATGTCGTTGGGGTTGTTCTGCTTGGATGTCTTCTTCTTGGTCTTCTCTTCATAAAATAAAAATTACATTTTGAGACCTAACATCCTATACAAGATTAGCTAGACTATCATACTTAGTGGGTTTCCTCTTTTACAATGTTCAAGTGAACCAAGAGTACTAATCACCTTTCTGAGACTAAGATAGGTCATCATGTTGCTGATCAAAACTAAACAGATATTCTTTACAAAATATCTAACAAAATTCCTAACAAATTTCTCAAGAAATTTCCCAACAAATTTCCCAACAAATTTCCCCCTTTTGATCGATCAACGACTATCTTCCCTATTACAAATCTGGATGAGGAAACAATCCACCACTTAATCATTTCTTATGATCTTTCAATTCATATAATTAAGTGCAGAAAGTAAACATCAACTAAATCACAAGGTGTGATCTTTGCTGACAAGTTATCTTTTATAGAATACTATCTGAGAGTAAGTTCTTCAGATAAGTTACAAATAAAGATTACAGATAACTTCAATACATGATACTGATTAAGCTCGATCGGCAATAATACAAAAACTACATAGTAAATTAGGACAACAGAGTAACCAAGCTCCAAGTAAACATCCTAATAGACTAGTCTTCAAGTCTTCAATCTTCAAGTCTTCAGCTTGTTTTCTATGGATCGACCGCAAATTTCCTATCTCCAGCCTTTTGATGTCATCGAATAATCATAGAGAAGAGTTACGCGAGCATCTCGTGTCTCTGGCAAATCCACAGACCTCTTTGTAGGTTTTGGTAGGATTTTCTTGACAAAATGCTTGACCCATGTACTTTCCCCACTTCGGGCATGCTCTATTACGATATCCGAAAGCTTGAAGTATTAGTAGATAATCTTCGGATATCGATGTCATCCTTGTATTGATCTTACATCGGATAGAACAACTCATGGGTTCCTGACAAGTCTTGGTCTTGTGCTGTTCTGTGATATTCGAATTTTGTGCACATCATCGGCTTTCCATATGGACAATCATCGAGAGGTCCTTCTTCATGGCTTGATTCTCTTGACAACTTCAAAATCCAACCATGCTTTGATGTGATTGGTGTTGATCAAGGTAGGTTTATCCTTTCTCCATGCCATGAGTTGTTTATGGATTGGTTCTGGAAATCTTGAATTTACCAATAGATGCTTCAGTTCGTAATCCAATAGCCATTCTTTTGATTGATGCACCAGAGCGGAGGAATCATTGTCATACTTCACATACTCTATTTTGGCTTCTTCGGCCCGAGTGGAAGTTGACTTTGTCTTTGCTCGACTCTCGATCTGTTCCTTCTCATCTTGAATTCTCTTTGGGGTTGTTGCTTGAAGAACCACCATCTGGATAGACTTGGTATTTCGGAGGGTGTTTTAGTGCTAGTGGCTTTTGACTATGGGCTCGATTAGGCTTTCAATTTTCCTTTTTACGTGAAGAGGAGCTTCATCTTCATCAGTTTCCTCATCATCATCAAGATTAGATCTTGTGAGAGTTTCTGACCTTCTTCATTGCCCAGGGACTTGATTTGACCTTCTTCTTCTTCTTCTTCAGAAGATTCATCAATCCCTCTAACTTGTCTTCTCCTTGGAGCCTTGGTACTTCTTGGAGGTTTCTGTGCCATGGCCCTTGTTATCATTTTGGTTCCTTGATGGGTTTCGGGAAGTAGCTACTATTTGCAAGCGACTTGGCTTGAGGAGGTTCATTGATTACGAGTGGTGGTGGGAAGTTTTCTTCTTCCTTTACGAGCACTTTGACTCAGATTTCTTCTTGTTTTCATCTCCTTCTTCCCATTCCCCGACTTTGAGGTCCAGATTTGTACTTTCTTTCCCTTAGTCATTGTTGGTGACTCGGTCTCATAAAGGAATCGAGAGAGTTGAAGTGCCCTTGTAGATAATTATAGGCACTAACCAACCACGAAGTTGGCTTTGAGCTCTGATTTTGCTTGATAAGTCCATTGTCCTTGTCGGTGAGCTCTTGATGGGCTAGGATGGCATCTGCTTTTCAGTGATGTAACTTGCCTCTTGAAAAGCTTTTTCACTAAAGACGCATCATCGTCCCTTATCATTCCCGGATCTTTACGAGCAATGACTATGCTAGTTGTTCTCACGGTGATGAGCTCGGTGAACTTTCTCATTCGAGGGGAGGCAATTACTTCCTTGTTACGTGAAGACATCTCCTTTTTAAGTTGTCAAGATTGACACGTGTTCATGTATTCATGGGAGTGGGCGTTTGGCGGTTTCTGAATATTGTAGGAGCAATCACTTCCTTTTCAAGTGAGAAACCGCTAAATGTTTATTGCGGTGTTACGCCAAATCTTGTCTTCTTCATCATCCGAGTAATCAAAGGGTGATCTTCATCCTCTTGGACATTTTCATCGATTGTATCGAGTCCAGCAGCCATCTCAGAGATTGGTTTCTTTCCTTTCTGGGAGGAGGATGGTACTTCTTTTGAAGATGATGCAGCCTTAGCATCATGCTTGACTTCAAATACTTCTTCAGTATCGAGATCTTTGGTGATATCATGCACAGCATCCGGTAGCTCTTTAACCTCAGAGTAAGCAATCATTGCTTCTAAGTATAGATCTTGTAGTTGATCAATCTTATCTCTGGATTTAGCTATTTGATCTTCCAGTTGAAGATGGAGTCATTGTTCTTCTTCCAACGGTTATGCGAGTTGAGCACTTACGGTTTGAGTGTTTAAGATTTTACGATTAGTTTCTTGTAAAGCTCAACTACTTGTTCAGTAGTAACTGCGTGTTGGTTAGAAGATGGATGAGTAGATTTCTGAGGTGATGAAGACGGAGATTTCTGTGAAGTCTTCTCAATTTGCTTTTCGGATTTGAGGCATTGTTTCTCCGTGAAATTCCTCCGGTCCACAGTGCGAGGGCATCATCATCATCCTTTTGTCGTCATCCTTTTGGTGATGGTCGGTGGGAGGTTCATCAAAGTAATTTTCATTCATTTCTTCCTCCTCATCATCTTCGGATACAAGATTGATCACTTAGGGATAGTGATCTTACGCCATTAACTTCTTCTTGTTGGAAGGTATAAGCTGCAGAGGCGGGTGGCTTGAATGCCATCTGTAATCTTGTCTGACCATCTGCTTGTTCAAAAGCATGTATCAAACTATGCGCCACTTCTCTGGAAAAGTCCTTATGTAGTAAATCATGGCGTGTGTATTGTTCTGTAGGGAACATTGCTTGGACATATGTTTCCAGGTCAAGAGCTCGTGCTCGTCTGGTTGGTTGATCAGTGATTCTCAATATTTCAGAGAGATCAGAGCACCTTAACTTCTGCCATTTCTTGAAGCATTGAATATGCTTTGGCAGGGTGTGAGCTTTGAAGAAGTGAAGTAGGTCCCTTGTCTCTTCAATGGGAACCTGCTTTGCATCTGTTTGAGCCTGAAAGAAAGAGTTTTGAGTGAGCTTCAAAACTTTTGTAGATGTCTGAGTAGAAGTGTAGTTTAGTTTCTGTGTTACCTGAGTAAGTACTTCAGGCTCAGAAACTTGTTCTACTGAGACAATTGGTGTCTCAGATATCTTGTTGTGAGGTGGAGACTTTGAAGTCTGGTTCTCAGCAACCTTTCTTTCTCGAACCTGAGAGGAATTCAATACTTAGGAAATAGTTTGAAAGAATCTATGCGTAAATATGCTTTTAATGAATTCTGATTTGTGCTACTTACTTCCTCAAAAGGAAGCTCAGATTCATTTTCTCGAAACTTGTGCGTTTCGGTGTTCTTTCAGTGATCTTTGGGGCTTCATCAATTTCCATTGATCAGGAAGTCGCAACTTTATCCCCTTGCATTTCTACTTCTGAAATAGTCTGTAAGTAGAAAGTATTGAATATTAGAAGAGATAAAGGATAACCCAAGATGAAGAATACTTGTCACTTGATTGTCATATACCTTCATGTTTGAAGGCTCAGTGATGTATTCTTCAGAAATCTTGTTGGTCTCTGGATTTGTCTCTGGCATTTCTGCCTTATATTCTTCCATCTCAGTTGGAGCCTGTTAGAAACATTTAATCATGAATAAGCACATAAACATTTTTACTGAAAAATTAGTTCTCTTTAAGAATCATTTACCTGTGGCACAGGCTCAGATTTCTCAAGAGTTGAGGTTGAAGGGACCTCTTTTTCAGTATTTGAGGCAAGCTTCTCAGCTTCCTCTTGTTTCTACGTTTCTAACTCAGCCTGTAACAAAGAAATTCTTATGAGGTAACAAGATTTATAAGTATAAATTTTTTCACAAGGTAAGAGTTAAACGGTCATTTACGGCGGTTTGGTGATTGGTCTCTGGAACTTGTGACCTTTCTATACATTGGTCGTCTTGTCCCAGTCCAGTTTCTTTGTTTGAAGTTTCTGGTACTTCACACCTTTCCTGAGTATGCAACTCGATTGCCTCCTCAGTTGATCATTCTGAGTAGATGTCTCAGTTTGATCCCTCTCAGTGAGTTGGGGAACCTGCTCATTTGCAGGATTTTCTTCAGCATACTGTATTGCTGGTAATTCGAAATGGAGTTCATTTACCATTTCATCAACCACTTGTGGCTGTTGTGGTTGTGGTTGTTGTGGTTATGCAGGCGGAAGATTGATCGAGAGAATGTTCTTCCAGTTTTTAGATGTGGCGTTTCCATCAAGATTCTGACACTAAAATACCACTCATCGTGGCTTTTTGAAGTTGTGCAGAAGCATTCACGATGATGTGTTTGCACCAACAACCTTTGCTATAGTTTCACAACTTTGTGGTGTAGGTTACTTCAGATACCTTATCACGATTCTTTTTGATAACCTTAGCCCTCTTTGTTCTTTCTAGGACTTGAGAGATAACTAGTTCATCATCTTCATCGTCAGAGCTCTCATCAGCATTGGGAACTGATTGGTCCATTATTCCTGCGGTTTCTGCAGATGGGGCTTGGTGCTTTTCACCATTCTTGGCAGCATTTATGAGTTCATCAGCAAGGCTTTCTGCATTAGTCGCAACATTTCTGAAAGCACTTTCTCTTGCTGAGTCTACTTGTTTAGTAGTTGATAACTCTTTTGCAGCATTGATGAGTTCATCTGCCTTTATCAGTTCATCGGCAATGCCTGCAGATATCTGAGAATTGACAACCTCTTTGGGTGTGTCATCTGATTTGCCAGACTTCTTTCTTGAAGTTACGGGCTTCTTAGTATAACCTTTTCTTGAGATATCTTTTGACTTTCGCTTCTTAGGACCTTTACGAGACCCGGTAACCTTTTTCATCAAATTTGTATACTCATATTTATAGAGTAAATTCTATTGGCTATTTCAAAGTCTCTCGAGCTCAATGCCAAGCTTTTCCAACCAAGTAGCATATCTTGAGACCATATCCTCATGGCCTTTGGCTCGGCTAGTCCTTTGACAATTTTAGGCTCGAAGCCTTGAATCTTCTTCACGAATTTCATGAAGGCGTACTTTCCTTAGTTAAAAGGGTTTTCCAGCCTTTTGTCTTGTTGATTCAGCAAGAACATCATGATCCATCGTTCTTGGCTTATCCGGTCAGCACCTCCTTGTAGACCATCAAAGCATCATGAAGAATGCAAGCGGTACATCCAGTGAACCAACGGATGTCCGGTTGGATGTCGACAAGTTTGAACTCGTGGGTGTATCGATTTTCAAGATCACACACGTCATGTAGAAAGTTCTTTAACACCTTCAAGGAGTTCCTCATCCTTGGTGTTTATTTCAAAATCCTTTCCAAGATTTTGAAACTCAAACAACTTACAGAAAGTTGTTAAGTCCAGAAGGATTTCCTTTCCTTGGACTGAGGTTTTGATAGACACTATTTGATTGCCTTGAAACACAGAAATAATCACAGGTTGTTGTAAAATTCCAACATCGAGTGATGAAATTCCACTTGGCGGCGGATAGAAAACCCTTGATTTGTGCCTTTTCAAGCATGTCAAGAATCAATTTTCTATCAGTTTGGTTCTCTATTGCAGCACAGAGGTATTCCTCAACCATGGCACCACCCCAAATCATTCTGTGACTTGAAGTCCAATGGTCAGGATTAAAAGCTCCTACCAGTCGATTGTTTACAATAACCAACTCTGGTGCTTGCTTTTCATGATGCAGTGATCGGGATTGATCGTTGAAGTGTTCTTGGAGGCCATCTCTTTATATAGTGTAGGGATTTGAAATTGGTGTTTGAAAGAGATTTGATTCAGTAATTCTTTTCAGAAAAACTTAATCTTGATTTGCAAAGATTGTAGAGGGTTTGCAGAGAATCAAGAGAAGGATTTGCTATTTTTGTGCAAGATGAAATTTCGGATTAGGCAAAAGTGATTTCATTTGCCAAAATCCTATATATATAGCAGTTGAATCCCAATAGACAAATACATACAAATTGATTTTGTGTGTACGTATCTGTGATTTGCAAACAAAGTGAGCAAAAGCTAGTTCGGCATTAAATGCTTAGTGGGCCATGTCCGAATTTCAAAATCCACTATTTATCGAGAATTAATTTCCAATGCGAGATCAATCGCTTAATTTCATCGAGGGTCACCATTGCTTCTTCAAAGAATGATCACAATCAACAAGTGTAATTGTGCCCATTTAATGAATTTTGGCGACTTGCTATCTGAATCACAATTCTGTATGACCAAGGACACTGTTCGCATCTGAATCTATCTTATACTTAGGATTTTTCCAAGTTTTTCATCAAGATAGAAATAATGCGAGTTTCAAGAGAGTAGTTGACTGCAGATAGTTATACTATTCTCTTTTGTGTTCCCCGTTTATAGAGTGATTCAGATATCTGAGTTCCCGTCTCAGAGATCTTAAGCTATCTTTTTGCTTTTTAGCCTTTTTGACTTACGGATACCGTTCCAGCTTTCTTTTCTTTTTCGATACCGTTCCAGATACCTCTTCTCTGGATGTCCGTTCCAGATACCTGAACTCTTTCAGTTCATTGGTAGTTCCATTAGTCCAAGACTATGTCTTAAGGCTAAGAATCTACTTTCTTGTAGTGGCTTAGTGAAGATATCTGCAAGTTGGTCTTCAGTGCCAATCTTGAGTATCTCTATATTGCCCTTTTCAACATGGTCTCTGATGAAGTGATGTCTAACATCAATGTGCTTTGTTACGCATGAAATTTAGGATTACGTAATCGCAATAGCACTTGTGTTATCACGTAAAATGGGAGTCTTCTTCATCGAGTCCATAGTTTTTAAGTTGTTGTTGTATCCACGTAATTTGTGTTGCGCAACAACCAAAGAATATATTCAGCCTGTGGTAGAAGTTGCAATTGAGTTTTGCTTCTTGCTAAACCATGAGATAAGTCTAGTACCGTAAACCGGCAAGTTCTGAGGTGCTTTTCCTATCAGCGATGATCCAAAGATAATCGGCGTCTGAGTACCAAATAAACTCAATCCACTTTCCTTAGGATACCACAATCCTATATCTCTGTACTTTTACATACCTTAATATTTTCATAGCAATGTTGTAGTGTGTTTGCATTGGATTTGTCTGAAATTTAGCATACTCCAACGGCATATTGAATATCAGGTCTACTTGCAGTGAGGTAAAGTAGTGAACCTATCAATTTCCTATACTTATGTTCTTCAACACTCTTGTCTGATTCAGTATAGGTCATTTTGGTTCCAATGCTCATAGGTATCTTAGCATTCTTTTCAGAAGGCTTAAGATTGAATTTTGTGAGCATATCTTTTGCATACTTTGTTTGACTAATGAATATTCCATCATTGAGTTGCTTGACTTGCAATCCTAGGAAATAATTCATTTCTCCCATCATGCTCATCTCAAACTTGCTTTTCATGAGATTTGCAAAGTCATTACAAAGTTGCTTGTCCTTAGATCCAAATATGATGTCATCAACATATACTTGAACTAAGAGTAGTTTCCCATCATGATTTAAGGTAAATAAAGTTTTATCAACTTCACCTTTCTTGAAACCACTTTCCAGAAGGTACTTGGCCAAAGTGTCATACCATGCTCTTGGAGCTGTTTGATCCATCTGAGCTTTCGTACATGGTTTATAGACCATTCTACTTTCTGAGGAAACTTCAAAGCCAGGTGGTTGCTCAACATAAACTTCTTCTGCAAGTTCACCGTTTAAGAATGCACTTTTGACATCCATCTGATAAACTTTGAAATCTTTATGAGCTGCAAAGGCTAGAAAGAGTCTTATTGCATCCAATCTGGAAACTGGTGCATATGACTCGTCAAAATCTAAGCCTTCAGTCTGAGTAAATCCCTTGGCAACCAATCTTGCTTTGTTTCTGGTTATTTCACCAGATTCATTCATCTTGTTTCTGAAAACCCATTTAGTTCCAATCACAGATATTCCTTCTATAAATGGAACTAGTTTCCAGACTTTGTTTCTCTCAAATTGATCCAACTCTTCTTGCATTGCAGAGATCCAGTCTTGGTCTCCTATTGCTTCTTCTATATTTTTTGGTTCAATATTCGAGATAAAACATCCAAAGAGAGAGTTAGCATTTTCAACTATTGCTCTCCTAGTCCTAACACCCTGATTAATTGGTCCAATTATATCCTTTGTAGGATGATCTTTGATCCATCTCATCATAGGTTTGGTGCTAGTAGGATCAATATCCAAGTGATCTGAATGTGAATCACTAAGATTTTGATTTGATACTTTTCAAGATCTCGATATCGACATATGGGAAATGTCATGGATATCGACACTTTTTCATGTTAGAGATATCCGAACATGCATTTCAAAGATTCTTAATTTCAGATACCTCTTCATGATGAAGGTTCTCGAGAACTGTTCCATTTCGAAAACTCATAGGAAATTCCTCATCATGTACGTGAGTCATCTTGTTGTTACTAGGCTTTTCAAGCTTTTCTACGTCAGTCATCCTCACTTTCCATAATGATGTTTTTCCTCGAGGATTCTTCTTTAGAATCCTCTAATAATTCTTTGAACCTTCGAGAGTTCATCAATAGGAGGTGTTTTCTTACTTCCTTCATAGAATACAACATGAACTGATTCTTCAATTTTCTTTGTTCTTTTGTTGTAAACTCTGTAGGCTTTGCTGTTTGTGGAATAGCCAAGAAAAACACCTTCATCTACCTTTGGTTGAAATGTTCTCAGATAATCTTTCCCATTGTTTAGAACAAAACATCTACAACCAAATACTCTCAGATGTTTGATATTAGGGGGTCTACCAACCAAGATTTCATAGGGGGTCTTGTCATGGTGTTTGTTTATCAAACATCTGTTCTGAGTGTAGCAGGCTGTGTTTACAGCTTCAACCCAATAAATTTCACTTATTTCAGTGTCAGCTAGCATTGTCCTTGCAGCTTCTTTAAGGGTTCTGTTTTTCCTTTCCGCAACACCATTTTGTTGAGGTGTTCTTACAGAGGAAAGTTGGTGTTGTATACCTTTGCAGGTACAAAACTCCTTTATGTACTGGTTGACAAACTCAGTACCATGGTCTGTTCTGATTGCAGATACCTTGTCATTTTTCATGACTTCAAGCTTTTTCAGCAAGTTTGGTATCTCCACCCTGGCATCAGATTTGTGTTTCAGAAAGACAACCCAAGTGAATCTTGAGAAGTCATCTACCACAACCAGACCATACTTCTTTCCTGCATAACTAGTTACAGATGATTCAAAAAGATCCATGTGTAAAAGTTGCAGTGGTCTAACACTAGAGTGTCTAATTTTGGACTTGAAAGAGATTTTAGGTTGTTTCCCCATCTGACAGGCAGAACAAATACCATCCTTTCTGAAAGATGTTCTGGGAAGGCCAACCACTAACTCTTTCTTGGAAAGTCTATTCAGAGTTTTGAAGTTCAAGTGACTCATTGTTTTTTGCCATAACCAGTGCTCTTCTGTGTGACCAGATTGACTCACCATGAGACATTCTTCAGTTGTGGCAGATGCCCAATCGGCAACATAAAGACTGCCTTTCCGCCGACCAACTAAGACTGTCTGCTTTGACTCATTGTCAATTAGTTTGCAGTATTTAGCTTTGAATTTTATAGTAAAACCTGTATGCAAAGCGGCTCATGCTAAATAGATTATATTTCAAATCCTTAACATGTAATACGTCAGTGATTGTTAAAGTCCCCAATTTGACGTTGCCAAATCCCAGAGAGGGATTTAATTCTCCTCCAGCAAATCTGATATCTGGTCCTGTGTTGCAAGCTTTGTAATCAACCAGATTTGCTTTGTCTCCTGTCATGTGCTTTCCGCGAGCTAGAGCCGAAAACCTTGAAGAAGAAAAGAATTCTCTTGCAAAGGAAAATTCTCAATTAGTTAAGGTATCTGAGAAAAAGGATGCTGAAAATGCATCTCTCAAAGCTCAGATATCTGAGACTGAAAAGTCACATAAAGGAGCAATGGCTGAATTACGAAAGAAATATGAAGATCTTCTTTCTGAGAACAAGGAACTCAAGAAGAAAGAATTATCTTTTCAATCTTATGCCAAAGCTAGTGACACCCTTAGTGAAGTACAATCTTACTTAAGAGATCCTTCAGAAAAGAAAGGACTTGGGCTGAATACACAGACAGATTGTTCTATCACTCTGAATAAGAGTAAGGAGAGAAGAACATTTGTAAGTACTCAGCAAGACGGTTCCCATACAATCTATAGTATCGGTGAGAAGACAAAGATTGTTGACAAAGGAAAGGCAGTTGCGACTAAACCTTTGTGGGAAAAACAAGTCAAAAACAAAACTGTTGGGCATGTCTCTGAAAAGAAACACAACACTGAAAAGTGTAGACACCCACAGTGCTATGTCTCTCAAAAAGGTAGAATTGCAAGAGCTGGCAAATTCTCCCATGTCACTTTTTCTGGAAAGAAATTGGACCAACCAGAGACTAGCAAAGCTGCTGAGAAAAGATCTCAGATAGCTTCAAGTGCTCGAAACTCCACTATCAAATAGCCATTGTGCTTTAGTCCAGGAAGCATTCTGCACACAACAGGAAACAGGAGATTAGGTTCTCATATCTTTGATGGAACCGTCAGAATTAAAAGTTCTTCCAGTAGGAATCCATTTTTGTATGAATTTCTTTGAAATATGCTTTTGTCTGACAGGAACGTAAGGAGGAATTCTATTTGAATGAATGTTATCATTAGTAAGAATTATTTTCTTCCTTGGTGTGTTCTAGGTGCTCCATAAGATGCTTTCAGATACCTGTCAGGTTTCTGAGTTTGCTTTTCAGCAAACTTAGCCTTTCTTGCCAGATTTCTTCTAGCCACAGCATTGAGTTTCAGTGGCTTGATTTAACTTCCACTTCTGATAATTGCTTTGAGCAATTCTAGCTTTCAGCCATCGTTCTTGCTCCTGCTTGTACTCATGAGCAAGTTGTTTTCCGATGCCTTTGTAGCCAATACCGTTTCGAGCACTTGAAGCTATCTGAGATCTTTTCTCAGCAGCATTGCTAGTCTCTAGTTGGTCCAATTTCTTTCCAGAAAAAGTGACATGGGAGAATTTGCCAGCTCCTGCAATTCTTCCTTTTTGAGAGACATAGCACTGTGGGTGTTTACACTTTTCGGTTATGTTTTTCTTAGACGCATCCAACAGCTTTTGTTTTTGATCGGTTTTCCCACAAAGGTTTAGTCAATCGCCTTTCCTTTGTCAACAATCTTTGTCTTTTCACCGATACTATAGATTGCATGGGAACTGTCTTGCTGAGTACTTACAAATGTTCTTCTCTCCTTACTCTTATTCAGAGTGATAGAACAATCTGCCTGTGTATTCATTCAAGTCCTTTCTTTTTCAAGGATCTCTTAAGTAAGATTGTACTTGAAGAAGAGTGTCACTAGCTTTGGCATAAGATTGAAAAGATAATTCTTTCTTCTTGAGTTCCTTGTTCTCGAAAGAAGATCTTCATAATTCTTTAATTCAGCCATTGCTTCTTTATGTGACTTTTCGTCTCAGATATTCGAGCTTTGAGAGATGCATTTTCAGCATCCTTTCTCTCGATTCTTTAACTAATTGAGAATTTTCCTTTTCAAGAGAATTCTTTTCTTCTTCAAGGTTTTCGCTCTAGCTCGGATCATTAGAAATTCTCTTTCATAGATGTCAAGTTCTTTCCTGAGATTTTCTAGATTTTTTATTTCCACTTCATCACTTTCATAAGTATAACAAGAAGTATGTGTTACCTCATTAGCCATAAGACAGTTTTCTATATTGGAGATGTCTGGACCGTCAATTTCAAAGAACTCCACATTTCATTCTTCTTGAGGTCAAGTCGATTATATCATGAGTAACTCCACATAATTACGGTGATGGTAAGGTTGAGTCATCTGAATTGTCATCTTGAATCATCTCAACGTCTAGAGCATCCATTGAATTTGGATTTTCTTTCTTTCTTGATTAACAAAGCTTTACGCTTCTTCGAAGATTCTTCTATCTTTCTTGTCACTGTCCTTAGTTTGTTGAAGGCGTGACAATCCTTCTTGAAGTGGCTGTTTACGACAATAGAAACAGATATCGTTTCCAATTTCTGCTTCCTCAGTACATGATGCTTTCTGAGCTGGCTTGTTCAGCGAGCTTTGCATATTTTTGTACTGGTGATAGTTTGAGCCTAGATGCTTTTTTAGCTTCTCTTTGGCTTTTCTTCTCTCAATTTCTCGACTGACAAATTTGCTCATTTGCTTTGCAGCAAGAGCATCCCATCCTCTCCTTGCTTTTCTTCTTTTCAGGAGTTCCTTGAGTTACTAGAGCAACATTTTGCAACTTTTCAGTTGTTTGTTCTCTTTGAGTTGTCTCATAATCAACCGTAGCAAGATGAGAGAAAAGTTCCACTGGAGTGATATTTGGCATACCTTGGTTAAAATAAAAGAATTTAGTATGCTCCCAGTTGTGGTTAAGACTTCTGACAATAGTCTTAATCTTCTCCGACCGAGTATCTGCTTTCCCAAGTGCCGCCATATCACTCATGAGAGTGGTAAACACAAATCAAGTTCTTCCAGAGTTTCATGGGACCTTGTTTGAAATTTTGAAATTTCAACTTTAGAACTTCGAACTTGTTTTCCTTGGTTTTCGGCCCGCACGATTTCTTCAATCGGTTGCCGAGCAACTTTCGCCGTTTAGCACCCTACTTATTTACCTTGTATGTGCTCGATCGTCGATGATGATGTTACGAGCTTGACCATCCAGTCGATTCCTCTTGGCATCTTCCGATGTCCAGAGTTCTCTATGCTTTGGTTCGTAAATAACTTGACCAGTAGATCTTCCACTAGTTGACGCATCTATTTGTGAAGATCCTTCGCTTTGATCTCTGTCTCTTCCACTCGAAACCTCCATGACTTGCTTAAGTTGTTGAATGACTATTGGGCCATTCTTTATTACTTCGATCATCTCGTCACTTATGGCTTCAAGGTGGAGCATCATGTTATTTTTCCATTTCTCGTAGTTCTCTGGTTTGAGAACGGGTGCATCACTCAGAGACATACCTGCACACTTAACACACAAATTAAATAGTCCTCAATAGTGGACAAAGTTCCTTCACCTATCTGGGGATCTAGGTTCAGTGCAGAAGGCTGGTGAACCTCCTGCTCTGATACCACTTGTTGGTCCAGATAACGGCAAAGTAAAAGACTAGAGGGGGGGGGGGGTGAATAGTCTTTTAAAAGATTTTTTCGATAACAACTATTTCTCAGATATCTGAATAGATATCTGATACTTAGAATCAGAGCGCGGAAGACTTAATAAAGATAAGTGCAGAAACAGTTAATGTGTGTGTCTAAGGTTCTGTGTGTTCTCTCAAGCAGTCTAAGTGTTGATATTTATAGATGAATTTGAGTGCCGTTTGAATAGTATCCGTTAGGCTCAAATTCGAACTATCGATATCTGTGTATAATCTTATGTGTTTTGTCTTCTTCTCAGAAGCTGCCGTTGCTTTTATTCAGACATCTCTATCCGTGCATTAAATGCATTGTACTATACTTTTGTCCTGTAGTGTCAACGAAACTATGCTTTGTATCAGAGACTAGTGTTATCTGATTCTTTGCACGTTCTTATCTTCAATCTTCAGATACCACATGTATTTATTGAAACAACTTTGTTTGCAATATATATTTCTTTTTCAGAAACGTGGTTAAAGCTCAAGGTATCTAAGAATAGATATCTGTGGACACTTTCCTTGTTTTCAGATATGTCTCTTATTTCTCAGATATCTCTTGTGACACAGTTTGTTTGAAACTATTCGTGTCTTCAAGATATCTGGCTAAGATATCTGAACAACAGATTCAGTAATCTTGTGCAGTTTTCTTCAAGTCTTCAATGTCGTTGAGCTTGTTCTGCTTGGATGTCTTCTTCTTAGTCTTCTCTTCATAAAATAAAAATTACATTTTGAGACCTAACATCCTATACAAGATTAGCTAGACTATCATACTTAGTGGGTTTCCTCTTTTACAATGTTCAAGTGAACCAAGAGTACTAATCACCTTTCTGAGACTAAGATAGGTCATAATGTTGCTGATCAAAACTAAACAGATATTCTTTACAAAATATCTAACAAAATTCCTAACAAATTTCTCAAGAAATTTCCCAACAAATTTCCCAACACTCACATTGTCCTAAAATATACTAACACAGTGGTGACTAACATATAACCCAAGTTAACATACCACTCACATATAGTGGCTAACATACCACTCACATTGTCCTAAAATTTACTAACACAGTGGTGACTAACATATCACCCAAGTTCAGCGGCTAACATACCACTCACATACAGTGGCTAACATACCACTCACATTAAAACAACGATTATAACAACAAATAAAGGAATGTCAGATTTAAACTTACCCGCAACTCATCAAAGTACTCGCCTCTCATCCGATCCGAGATGCACGACCACTTCTCGCCCCCTCCACCGGGAGCTCCCTCTTGCTCCGAAAGATGTCACCGAATTTAGCGGTTGCATCTGAAGACCATAACCTATTATCAATGTATAAGATACAAGAAACAAATATTAATTAGTATAGTACAACAATGATGTGACATAAATTATCTTAAGGTATGTTCTATATATATATAAAGGAATGCATAATACTTACTTGTCTCTACCCAGTGGGAATAACACATGCTTCCCTTTCCAATGAGCCCCGACCTCAAGCTCGGTGTAGGGACAATCGTCGTCCTGTAAGTTCCCGAAGATCGGATTCGAGCCCCTGCTCGAACCAGGTGGGGTCTCAGGAACCGTAGAGCGGCTGCTCTAACTACCCTGCTCCTCTGAGTCTGACCCCCCTCCTCGACTACCCCCTGACTGGCCGCATGGGGGAGGACGGTATGTGGGTCACCTATGTCGCGGCATCTGCAAAAACATGCAACAAATACATGAAAAATGTGTTAGTATATAACTACATACATTTTGAAATACATTTTGAAAAGCATGTAAATCACAAATACTTGGTATTATCAACAACTAACTAGTTATATACATAATCTACCCTTCTCGCATACCCTGGGAGTCCTCGTCTAAGTCTACATACTGGTCCTCGTGCAGATCTATCAACTCATCACGAGCCTGTACAGGAGTTTTTGCTTCATCGACAACCTCTTCTTGGTACGAGTTGGTAATTGAGTCGTCTTTCTCAATGTACTCCATTTGGAGCGGGCACCTATAGGTATTGCAGCTAACCAGTCCGCCTTGTCGCGTTTCTTGCTTGGATATTCAAGAAACACCACTTGCCGTGCTTGAGTCACTAAGATAAATGGTTCGGACTTAGTTTTGTTCCTCTTTCTATAGTTTATGTCAACCATTTCATACTGCTCATTCTTCTTCGTACCAAGTGGATTAGGATCATACCAGTCCACATCATACCAGGATATTCAAGGCGCACTATTCGTTTCAGCTTCCCGTGGAAATCATACAAATCAGCTGGTCCTAAATCTTGCCCCCTGACACACACCCCAGAATTTCTTGTAGCCATGGTCGTGTTAGAGTCAATCGTGTGGAACCTAAGGCCATTGACTATGTAAGATGGGAATGTGTAGACCTTTTTGAATGGTCCCTCTGCTAGAGCACTCAAGTAAGGGCATGTGACGTTGTTGACAGGATCTCGGACATACTCCTTGAACCAATCTGAAAATTCTGATTCCATCTTTGAGTCAAGGAGTTCTTCAAGTGTATCCTCTGCCAGCTGAGGATTCTTCTCCAGACAACGCTCTTTGAAAACGCTGTGGACATTGACATGATTATAAGTCTACATACTAGCTAGGAGGATTTTAGTTAAAAGTTCAATTTTAGCTGCTTTCAATAAGGTACTCACCCATCAAATATCACCATATACTTGTCACCCTCAGCACAATTCGTGAGGACATAATATTAAGCTGCCTTCAGCTCCTTATTCGTCAGATATTCTTTCTTACTCTATCCCAAAGGTCTCCCTGAGACCCTAAAAACAGATAGGGAAACATCATCATCCTCTTGAATTTCGAATGTGTCTGCGTTTCGAGATGGCCTAGATGTCTTTGTCGGGACGTGGTCCTCAAAGTAATAGGAGCAGAAGGTTGAAGTTTCCTCTCGAACGTACGCATTGGCAATCGATCCTTCAGGTCTTCCTTTGTTCTTGACATATTTCTTCAATTTCCCCAAGTACCTGTAATACGTATTCAGGTAAGACAGTGTAACTAGGAAAAATCTATCCGTCATTTTAAGTACATGATTGTAATTATTTCACACCTCTCGAATGGATACATCCATCGATACTGAACCGGTCCAACAAGTCTGGCTTCATGTGGAAGGTGAACCGGCAAGTGCTCCATAGAATCAAAGAAGCTCGGTGGAAAGATACGCTCGAGCTTGCATAAAATCAATGCTATGTTGCTTTCAAGATTTGCTAATACTTGATCGTGAACCACCCTTGTGCATAAATTCTTGAAAAATAAGCCAGCTCGGTGATAGCGATCTAGATAGGTTTAGGTAGCAATTCTCGAAATGCAACCGGGATAAGCCAATCCATGAACACATGACAGTCGTGGTTCTTCATCCCAAACATCTTTGTCTTCTTCAAATCTACACACCGCTCCAATTTCGATGCGTAATTGTCGGGGAACTTCAATGCCTTCACCCAATCAAACAGTGTTGACCTAGATTCATTGTCAATTGTGTAGCATGCCTTGGGCCACTTACCTTCATCATTCCTCTTTGTCAACTCCGGCCTTTTACACCATGTATCCAACTCGGCTCTAGATTTGACATTATCCTTTGTTTTTCCGGGAATGTTGCAAATTGTGTTGAAGCAGTTCTCGAACACGCTCTTCTCAATGTGCATGAAATCTAGGTTGTGACGTATAAGAAGACTGCTCCAATAAGGCAAGTCCCAGAAGATGCTTCTCTTCTTCCATCCACATTTGTTGCTAATTTTCTTGTTATGCTTCTCCCACCCAAGTTCAGTCACTTTCATAAGACCCAGCCTATCAATTTCTGCAAGAATTTGTGCACCAGTAAGTCGTCTCGGGGCTCCTTTCTTTTCTATTTTATTTTTCAAGAATTGATCCCTGTTCTTCCTGGACGGATGATTACTTGGTAGAAACCTACGATGACAATCAAACCAAGATTCCTTCCCGCTATCCTTCAGTCTAAATGCATCAGTGTCCTCCAAACAATGTGGACATGCATGTTTCCTGGCGGTTTTCCTTCCAGATAGCATGGAGTACGCAGGAAAGTCACTCACGGTCCAAAGTAGTGCTGCTCTCAAGGTAAAGTTCTTCTTGGTTGACACATCATATGCAGGGATACCCTTCTCCCACAGCTCAATCAGCTCCTTGATTAGGGGTTGCAAGAAGACATCCAACGTCATTCCTGGATCTTTTGGCCCAGGCACCAACATAGTCAAGAACATTAATGGTTCCTTCATGCACTCATCGGGGGGCAGGTTGTACGGTGTGAGCCTCACTGGCCAACAAGAGTACGCCCGTTCACTTCCAAACGGGTTAAAACCATCCGTACAGAGTCTGATGGATATGTCTTGTCAAACTCTTTCCATGCCGGTGAGTCTGATGGATGCTCCATTCTACCCTCTGCATCTTTCGGGATTACTCACTCCTTGTGCCACCGCATTTTATCGGCATAAGCACTTGAAGCGTACAACCTCTTCAAACGAGGTGCAAGAGGGAAGTACCACATTTTCTTATGTGGGAGATTTCTTCTGACGTTTCTTTGAAGCCCCCTCCTTGTAACGGTCATTACCACAGAACTTGCACTTTAGTAGATCTACATCCTCCCCCCAATAGATCATGCACATATCCGGACAACAATCTATGGTTACCATAGGCAACCCCAACCCCCACATCTTTTTCTTCGCTTGGTAAAAGTTGGTGGGTACTAGGTTTGGTTCAGGGACACAGTTCGACAACAGTTGTACGGTGTTATTGAAGCTCACTTCAGATTGGCCACCCTTGGCCTTACAACTCATTAGCCGAGACAACAAAGACAACTCGGTCATTTTCTCACACCCCGGATAAATCGGCTTCTTCGCTAATTCCAACAAGTCGAAGAATGCCTGATCCTCGGGATTCGGTAGCTCCTCCACATCACCCTCGGTTCCAGTGGTACTAGTGTCCATAAATTCTGCCCCGGCAGCATTAAGCACCATTTCTTCGACCCGGTCATGAAAATCATGAGATTTAGATGTACTTTGACCCCCAAGTTGCTCATTTTTTCTCTTCCTTCCACGCTGCCTAAATTGCTCATATGTCATGTGATGTGTCAAATCAATGTTTTAAATTTGTTTAAAAGCAAAGAGTTAATCCTCAACACTACGAAAACCTGTAGTGTAGTGGAGTTAACCCCGAGGTCGGTCTCGAAGGACCTAACTAGGCTGAGTCTTGTTTACGAATAAAAGTAACAATATAAAAAGCAGTAAAAGTTGGTTTGCCTCGGTGGCGAGATAATAGACTAAAGTAAATAAGTACTTGCAACTACTAGAAACCAATTTGATAGTAATGAGATTGAAATATGAATGGGGAAAGTTATGGAGTGGTAACGTCAACAAGCTAGCTCGCAGGATACATGTGATTCACGGGATTGATTATGCAAGTTGTCACAGACTTGAGTTAAAAAACGAATAGCACTAGTGGAGGCGTCAATTCCACTAGGCTACAATCAATCTAGCTAATCCTACTATTACTGTTTGCAACTAAATGTTAGATTGAAGCAAGACGGAAAACATTTGGGTGTATTGATTAAATGCTTAATCTAACAATGATATTGACGGATTGCGCATCAAACGTAATAGCAAGATATGCGATTAATCTAAAAAGCACAAGTAATTGAATCTCGATGCACTTCAAATCACATAAACCCTAGCTAGCATGCATTGAATCAGTCACCACCCCATAATAGGGGTGTTTAGCTACTCATGATAAGCGAAAGCACAATCATACTAGCAATAAACATAATCTCAAGCACAAAACAAAGATTCGAGAGAATTGATACAATTTTACCCTTCGTTGTCACAAACCCTAGGTGGAAATTGAAGAACAAAAACGAATCGATGCAAAAGCTGTGTAGATAATCTCCCAATCAACGTCAATCTTCGAATTACAAGGGAAAACGGTTCAATTACCTCGAAATCGGGTAATTGCCTTGAAAACTAGGTCTAGCTCTAGAGCAAGGTATTGTTCTTCACAATAGAATGAATATCAAAAGTGATTATGTCATGTTCTCAGTAATAGAAAGGAGAAAAACTAGGTTTTGGCGAATTAGGAAACAAATCGCGCAAAGAACGGCAAAAAGGAAAACTGGCATCGCCAGTTTCTTTCTATAAAACAGAAAGTTGCTGGCGTACATCCGTTTGATAAATGGCGTCGCCAGCTTCTTCTGAATTGACCGTTTTGACCTTCGATGCCTTTTTGACTCCAATTCTCGATATTTTGGCCTTCCCGCTCCACTTATAGCATCCGTACGAGGCATTGGAACTCCATAACTTGTAGATGCATACAAAGTACACCATTTTGCCTTCCATTAGTGCGGTTTAGCCAAATATCTACAAAATACACAAAGAACAAAACAAGTAAAAATATTCAAGGAAAACTAAATAAAACCATACTCAAGGATGACAAAAGGACGGTAAACCAAATGAGACGGTCTAAAACTGACTCATCATCATGGACGATGTTGCTTCCTCACTATGATGATTCCATACCTCATGCTCAGGCAGGAATCCATTACGTTTCAAGTGCTCGATTACCGCTGTAGGAGTCAAATATTGCTTGTTTCTGCATTTTTTCAATTTGCAAGGGCACTTTATCAAACCCCCCTTACACAAGTCGGATGTGTCATTGCAAATGCAATGAAGGCTTCAACCCCTTCCACAAAACTAGATTGAACTCTGTCATTAACAGTACGACAGTATATCCATGAACGATCGGGATTCATTGGATGATTATATAACCTGACACATCTGAATTTATTAGATCGTATTGAATTTCAACTCAATTCCAATTCATGGCTATAATTGCATTGTTAATTATAATACGTTCCAAATTTCATGAATTATATGCATTTTACATTTAAAGTTTTTTTCATGCAATTTTTTTATATTCCCATTACAATTACCAAATTTTAAATTAAAAGCATTTCAATTATACGAATTATAAATTATAAATTACGAATTACCAATTTTTTATACGAATTACCAATTTATATTCCCATCGAATAATACGAATTACCAATTTTTAATACGAATTATCAATTCATGTATTATATTCCCATTACAATTACCAATTTTTTATACGAATTATAAATTATAAATTACATGCATTTTACGAATTATACGAGCCAATTATACTACAACCACTAAAATCACTAAATCTAAATGGTCTCCAAATACTCAACCAAATCCTACAAATATCAATATACTACAACCACTAATCCTAATACATATACAAAAATATCAAACTAAATACCGTACATACTTACAAACATCATACTAACAAATCAATTTCACAATAAATCAATCAATTGCACCACTACTTAATATAAGCTATATTAGCTAGTAGATGAGTTTAAAAACATACAATTGATCGAAATTAGTAAAAATCCCAAATTTAGAAAAGTAAGGGTTTTAGACTAATACCTTCAATTACAGGAAAAATAGCCAAAGAAGGATGAAACTGAAGGGCCACCCGAGTTCCTTGTTGAAAGAGCTTTGAAAATAGTCCAAGATTGACCGGAATGGTCGAGTTTTGGTCGGACTTTGAAAATGACGAAATTGAAAAACGGAAGAAGAAGGAAACAGAAGCAGAGAAGAAATGGGGAAGAAGAGGCTGCTTCCCGTATTTTATAACAGTTAGCGACTGATAGCTATTCGTCGCTGGTTTTATTTTTTTATTTTTTATTTTACTTTTAAGGACGGATAATCTATCCGTCGTTAATTTTCTATTTTCCTTTTTTTTTAAAAAAAAGTCAACAAAGACTTAACGACGGATAGTCTATTAGTCGCTAAATAGCGATGGATATAACGACGGATAGGGTGAAACGCCCTATCCGTTGCTAAAATCACCGATCCGTCGTTAAGGGGCGACGGATAACTATCCGTCGTCCCTTTCCGTTGCTAAAACCCAGTTTTTTTGTAGTGCAAAGACACAAAAATTATTATTCTACGAACATAATTTCACATGGTACGGTTGTCCCCCCGGGGCTCGTTATGGATGAAGAAAGTAAAGAGAAGATAGAAGAGAGTTTCCCCGCCTAGAGAGTATACCGGACCCCCTCCCTCCCGGCACGTCATGGAGATCAAGAAAGTACAAAGAAGATCGAAAACATTTTCCCTGCCTAGAGAGTATCAGCTGATCCCCGCCCTCCCCCGGCTCGTTATATATGGAGATCAGGAAAGTAGAGAGAAAATCTAAGAGAGTTTCCCCACATAGAGAGTATCAAATCCCCCAGGCTCATTATGGAGATCAGGAAAGTAGAGAGAAGATCTAAGAGAATTTCCCCACCTAGAGAGTATCAGATTCCCGAGGCCTGTTATGTATCAAGAAAATAGAGAGAAGATCGAAGAGAGTTTCCCCGCCTATAGAGTATTTGCACAACCCCCCCCCCCCCCCCCCCGAAAAAAATGTAGTTTTTACTAACTTAATTATAAAATGTTGTGGTCGGGTCTTGTAATAAATGTATGGAACGGGTTCGAGTATATACCAGACCGGACCTGAACATCATTATTTCGAACGGGGTTGGAATTCGGGTTGGATAGAACCAGTCCTTCCAGCCAGAGATCGTAGAGAAGAGAAACCTTATACCTCATCCTAACAATCGAATCATATACATAAAGAAAAGGAAATTAAAAGTCTTCACATATAAAAAGTTGTTGATAGACATGTAAAGATCAACACACCACCAATTAGCTCACGTGTGTCTCTTCTATCTTCTGGAACTGAAAATAGCACATCTAGTACACGATTCATAGAACATTCTTAGAAGATTAGTTGAAGGAACTATGTCAAGCATAGATCCAAAGGTCCTCCAATATGGATTCATGCCCATTAAGAAAATTAGTGTGTGGGTGGCGATTTTGATGGAATTATGGGATTTAGAAGATTTGATTTATCACATTTATAAATAGTTGCAAAGGTTGAATATCATTGGCAGAATTATGTAACCAAAATTAGATTAAAATTGTAAATGTAACAGAACCAAATACGCATTAACTTAGCATCAAAAATAAATTTACCCTGATTATAATTGTTTTGTAATTTTTTAATCTAAAAAAATGAAATAATTTCTCACATTAATTTGAGGCCAAAGTACCATAGCTAGAATTGATAATAAAAACTGGTTTTTATAATATATGGATAGATCTCATCTTCACATGGCTAAAAATTGAAAATTAATTTATTACTTTATTCTTTACCTTCTCACCTCATATACTTTATTCACTATCTCCTACGACTATTCATTATTTTTCATACATAAGTATTTAGAGAAAAGTCAAAACCTAAATTCAAAAAAAAAAAAAAAAAGTAGAGAGTTAATACAACTTAAAATGAATTTCTTTTTACTTTAATTTTGTATTAGAAAATGTCCAAGTAATTAGAAAGCGCTCCAAGTATCATTTATGCATATGCGGATCATGTGTGCTTCAAAGTAAACCATCAACTTTAGAATATAGTAGAAAAATATACGAAAGTGCCAGAATAACCGAAAGTGCGCAAATGGTATGGTCGTATGGATATATATATATATATATATATATATATATATATATATATATATATATATATATATATATATATATATATATATATATATATGGGCTAATCAAAATAATCGTATATTTTAGTTTGTCCAGAATGTTTGATGCTAAACTATTTAAAATGAGTATCTTTTTGAATGCTTGATGCTACGCTAATTATTTATAATGTGTTTAATGAGTCGTTTTTAATTTTTAAAATTTCATTATTTCATTTTATCTTATTCAATAAATTTATATTTTATTTTAATGAATAAAACAATTTATTTAATTAATAATAGTATTCAAGATTGGTGTCTATAGATTCGTCTTGTCACGACGAATTCAAATATATGTTAAAAATATTTTTTGGATTTTTGTAAATAAAGTTATATGAGATTAATATTTTATTTTAGTGAATGAAATGATTTAATAATAGTAAGTAAATACTGAATTTCTCGAAGCTCTCCTGCGGCGATTGTGACCTTAGCACGGTGATTGCAGCGGCATGAAGAAGCCGCATGACCGGCCATGGAAAAAGGTGGCTACACCGTCTCCTCAACGTAACAGCATGATACAGGAAACCAACTGTACCAGTGATGTGGAGCAGGAAGAGAATATCGAGAACGAACAGAGCTTACCACAACATGATGAAGTCGAACAGGGTCAACCATAGCAAGATAAAATCGAACAGGGCAAACCACAGCATGAGGCAATCGAACAGGTTAATTTCGATGTCCATGAAACACCAAAACACCAAGACAATAAGGAGAATAGGAAAGAACCCCAATCACAGCCTGCTGGTCGTGATGAAACTGAGGTGGTTCCGGTCAAGCTCTGGATGGATGTGATTAGGGGGAATCGGGAAACTTCACGAGGCCTTGCTATCGATTTTTCTTCGCCAATCATTGTGGATGGTGAGGTAGAGGTTGAGATTGAGAAAGATGATGTGGAATCTGAACTTGAATTTTGGAAAACTTCTCTTATTATATATGTTTTAGGTGGAGATTTAACAATGAATGCGGTAAAACAATACATGACGAAGTTTTGGAATTTTGTTGCTTTGCCAGAGATGTTCTACAATGATGAAGGGTACTTTATCTTCAAATTCAAGACTCTTGATGATAGGAATGTTGTGATGAGCAATGGACCTTATACGATCTATAATATGACGATGTTTTTGCGTGAATGGGCCACCGGTTTCTCCTTGAAGGATGATATGATGCGTGTTGTACCAATATGGATCAAATTACCTCAATTACCTTTACATCTTTGGGGCTCTGAAAGCTTGGGAAAAATTGGAAGCGCTCTCGGTAAACCTTTGTTCACAGATGAGTGTACCGCACGTAAGTTGCGAGTATCTTATGCTAGAATCCTGGTAGAGGTTGATATCACAAAGAAGCTGCGGGAGGTTATTACGATTAAGGATTTGAAGGAAAAGGTGATCAAGCAACCTGTTGAATATGAGTGGAAACCGTTGTTCTGTGATAAGTGTCAGAAAATTGGGCATGTTTGTACCAATCAGACTCGGAAGATGGTACCGAAGTGTTAGAAATATCTTTTTAGATTTTGATCAGCAACTTAATGACTTATCTTAGCTCAGAAAGGTGGTTAGTACTCTTGGTTCACTTGAACACTGTAAAAGAGGAAAATCACTAAGTATGATAGTCTAGCAAATCTCGTATAGGATGTTAGGTCTGTGAATGTAATTTTTTATTTCTCTGAAGAAGACCAAGAAGAAGGCATCCGACAGAAGAGCTCAACATTTTTGAAGATTTGAAGACTGCACAAGATTGCTGGAGACTAAGGTCATCAGATACCTATGTCCAGATATCTTGAAGAAACAAGTGTTTTTCAATAAACAAGTGTTGCAAAAGATATCTGAGAATACAAGGTTTCTGAATGAGGAAAAGTGCCCACAGATATCTACAATCAGATACCTTGGATAAAAACTATGTTTCTGGGAAACAATGTTGTAACAAGTATCTGGAGATGTGAAGGTCTCTGGAAAGGGACATACAATGCTTCAGAAAGCATGCATAGTTCCGTTGGCACTACAGGACAAAGTATAGTACAGTGCATTAAATGCGCGGACATAAATGTCTGAAAAAAAACGGCAGTCTCTGAGAAGAAGACAAACGTACAATAGTACTATACTTAGATATCAATAGTTTGAATTTCATTGAGCCTAATGGATACTATTCAAACGACATGATTTTCAACTATAAATATCAACACTTAGAATGCTTGAAAATACACAGAACTTACACCAAGAACACTAAACACTATCTTTCAAACTCTCAAGCATACTACTTACCATCAAGCTTTCTGTTGCGACCAAAGCTTTTGATCCTCAGTAGCACAAAAGTTCTAAGTGTCCTGATCCTTAACAAGCATTGTTATCTGTGAAGGAGTTGAATTAAGATTTCATATATGAGATTCATTCTCTTGAACACTTATCATAGACTTGGGTCAGTAAAGAACAAGATACCATACATTGAAAAGTGTATTAAGTATACTTGATTCATGGAGCTATCTGCATAACTGAATAAGTTATTAAAGAAGCTCACCTGACAAACTACCTTAACCAACACCTTAATCGGCGTGGAGTACAGGAAGTACTTAGTTTGGGAAACTAAGGAATAACTCCAAGGTTACTGAGCATAGGAAGTACTTAGTTTGGGAAACTAAGGAATAGCTCAAAAGGTTTCTGAGTACAGGAAGTACTTGGCTGAGAAAGCCGGGGAATAACTCAGGGGGAACACTTGGTTGGGAACCTAGTGTATTTAGGAATCGAGAGAAGATATTTGTAAGGTTAACTCAATTATCTGTCTTAGTGGATTCTAGGTATGAGAAAGGCCGAAGTGGATTAGTTGAATGATTACGCCACCTTCAGATACCACTATAAAGACTTGTGTTATTTACTTTCTGCAATTTATTACTTGCTTTATTAACTTTGCTAAGTTTTTACACATATCTTGCTGAGCACATGCACTTATCACAAAAAGTCTTCCGCTCTCTGAAAATAAGTATCAGATATCTTCACAGATATATGAGAAATTGTGTTTATCGACAAAAGTTTGAAAAAGACTATTCACCCCCCCCCCCCCCCAGTCGTTTACTTTGCCGTTATCTGGACCAACAAGTGGTATCAGAGCAGGAGGTTCCCAAGCCTTCTGCACTGAACCTAGATCCCAGATAAGTGCCCACTAACTGCCTTTCACCTACACTTGATTTGTTTGTTTAGTGTGTTTGCTGCAGGATGTCTTTAAGTGACGCCCCAATTCTCAAACCAGAGAATTATGAGAAATGGAAGAACAACATGATGCTCCACCTAGAAACCATCAGTGACGAAATGATCGACGTGATAAAGAATGGCTCCATAGTCATTCAACAACTCAAGCAGGTCATGGAGGTTTCTAATGGTAGAGACAAAGAACCAAGTGATGGCTCCTCACAGATAGATGCGTCGACTGGAGACCTACGGTCAAGTTATTCTGAGCCAAAGCCGGAGAGCTCTGGACATCGGAAGATTCCAAGATAAATCGACTGGATGGTCAGGCTCGCAATATCATCATACGTTCTACTCCAGAGCACATATAGTGTAAACTGTGGGGTGCAAAAACGGCGAAAGTGGCCTGGCAACTGATTGAGGAAATCTGTGCTGGCACTGAGAAAACAAAGGAAAATAAGTTCGAAGTTTTGAAGCTCAAATTTCAAAACTTTAAACAAGGTCCAACAGAGACTCTTGAAGAACTAGATTTCCGGTTTACAACACTCATGAGTGACATGGCTGCACTTGGTGAAAGTAATAGATATACCCAACCAGAAAAAATTAAGAATATTGTAAGAAGTCTAAATCATAACTGGGAGCATGCAAAGTTTTTCTACTTTAACCAAGGGATGCCAGATATCACTCCAATGGAACTTTTCTCTCACCTTGCCACTGTTGACTATGAGACAACTCAAAGAGATCTAACAACTGAAAAGTTGCAGAATGTTGCTCTAGTTGCTCAAGGAATTTCTGAAAAGAAGGAAGGCAAGGAGGTGACTGAGGAGAATGCTCTTGCTGTAAAGCAAATGAGAAAATATGTCAGTCAGGAGATTGAGATAAGAAAAGCCAAAGAGAAGCTGAAAAAGCATCTAGGCTCAAATTATCATCAGTACAAAATATGCAACTGTCTAGCTCGCCGAACAAGCCGGCTCAAAAAGCATCTAGTACAGAGGAAGCAGAAATCGGAAACGATATCTGTTTCTATTGTCAGAAACCTGGTCATTTCAAAAAGGATTGCCCTGCCTTCAACAAGCTAAAGACAGGTGACAAGAAAGATAGAAGAAACTTCAAGAGAAGTCAGAGAGCTCTGCTCACTGAGGAAAGAAAGAAGATACAAATCCAACTGGATGCTCTAGACATTGAGTCTGATTCTGAGGATGAAGACTCAGATGATTCCACACTGCCTTCTCCAGAGATGTGTGGTGTTTCTCATGAAGTGGTTGACTTTGGTCAAAAGAAGAAAGAAGTGTGTGGAGTGGCTGAAGAAATCTTTCCAGATATCTCTAACATTAAACCTTGTCTAATGGCTGATGAGGTAACACATACTTCTTGTTATACATATGAAAGTGATGAGGAATGAATCAAAGATCTGGAACATCTCAGAAGAGAATTTGATCTCTACGAAAGAGAATTTCTAATGGTCCGAGCTAGAGCCGAAATCTTTGAAGAAGAGAAGAATTCTCTTGAAAGGGAAAATTCACAATTACTCAAGATATCTGAGAAAAAGGATGCTGAAAATGCATTTCTTAAAGCTCAGATATATGAGACAGAAAAGTCACATAAAGAAGCATTGGCCAAACTTCAAAAGAAATGTGAAGGTCTTCTTTCTGAGAATGTGGAACTCAAAAAGAAGGAAGTATCTTTCCAATCTTATGTCAAAGCTAGTGACACTCTTACTGAAGTACAATCTTATTTAAGAGATCCTTTAGAAAAGGGAGGACTTGGGCTGGACACACAAACAAATAGTTCTACCACTCTGAATAAGAGTGATGAAAGAATAACATTTGTCAGTGCTCAGCAAAATGGTTCCCAAACAACCTATAACATTGGTCAGAAAGCTAACGCTGTTGACAAAGGAAAGGCAGTTGCGACCAAACCTTTGTGGGAAAAACAAGTCCAAAAGAAAATTTTGGGAATACTTCTGAAAAGAAACATAACACTGAAAAGTGTAATCACCCACAGTGCTGGCAAATTCTCCTATGTCACGTTTTGTGGAAAAAAAATAGACTACCCAGAGACTAGCGAAGCTGCTGAGATGAGAACTCAGATAGCACCAGGTGCTCAAAATGGCATTGGCTATAAAGCCATCGGGAAACAACTTGCTCGTGAGTATAAAAAAGAGCAAGAACAATGGATAAAGGCTAGGATTGCTCACAACAATTATCAGAAGTGGAAGAAAAGTCAAGCCACTGAAAATCTGAATGCCAGGTCTAGAAAAAATCTGGCAAGGAAAGCTAAGTTTGCTGACAAGCAGACTCAGCAACTGACAGGTATCTGAAAGCACCACAAGGAGCACCAAGGAACACAATAAGGAAGAAAATAATTCTTAATAACAATGATACTAATCATTTACCTAGAATTCCTTCTTATGTTCCTATTAGACAAAAGAATTTCCCTAAGAAATTCATTCAAAAATGGATTCCTACAGGAAGATTCTTTAGTCCAGATGGTTCCATTGTTGGTATGAGAACCTAATCTCCTGTTTCCTGTTTTGTGCAGAACACTCTAAAAACTAATCCAAAGTGGCATTTTGATAGCGGATGTGGGAAGCACATGACAGGAGACAAAGCAAATCTAATTAACTACAGAAAATAAGACGATGGACCAATTATTAGATTTGCTGGAGGAGATGAAAATCCAACCATAGGATTTGGCAATTTGAAGTTTGGAGCCCTTACAATCTCTTAAGTACTGCATGTAAAGGGATTGAAATATAATCTCATAAGCATGAGTCAATTAGTAGACAAAGGGTACACTGTCAAGATCAAGTCAAAACTATGCAAAGTGATTGACAATGAGTCAAAGCAGACAGTCTTGGTTTCTAGGCGAAAAGGAAATCTTCATGTTGTTGATTGGGCATCCGCCACAACTGAAGAATGTCTCATGGTGAGTCAATCTGGCCACACTAAAGAAAATTGGCTATGGCATAAAAGAATGAGTCACTTGAATTTCAAAACTCTGAACAAGCTAGCCAAGAAAGAATTGGTGGTTGGTTTACCCAAAATGGCATATAGAGAATATGGTATATGCTCAGCTTGCCAAATGGGAAAACAATCCAAAACATCTTTCAAGTCTAAAACTAGACACTCCAGTGAAAGGCCACTGCAAATGTTACATATGGATCTTTTTGAATCCTTTGTAACTAGCTATGCAGGAAATAAGTATGGTCTGGTTGTTGTTGATGATTACTCAATATTCACTTGGGTTGTATTTCTCAAATAAAAATCTGATGCAAGGGTTGAGATACCCAACTTGCTGAATAAGCTTGAAGTCATGAAAAATGACAAGGTATCTGTAATCAGAACAGACCATGGTACTGAGTTTGTGAATCAGTACATAAAAGAGTTTTGTACCTGCAAAGGTATACAACATCAACTATCTTTCGTAAGGACACCACAACAAAATGGTGTTGCTGAAAGAAAGAATAGGACCCTAAAAGAAGCAGCAAGAACAATGCTTGCTGACACTGAAATAAGTGAAATCTATTGGGTTGAAGCTGTTAACACAGCCTGCTACACTCAAAATAGATGCTTGATTAACAAACACCATGACAAAACTCCTTACGAGCTTTTGATTGGTAGACCCCCTAGTATCAAACATCTAAGGGTGTTTGGTTGCAGATGTTTTGTTCTTAACAATGGAAAAGAATACTTGAGAACATTTCAACCAAAAGCAGATGAAGGAGTATTTCTTGGTTATTCTCTGAATAGCAAAGCATATAGAATCTACAACAAAAGAACGCAAAAGATTGAAGAATCTGTTCATGTAGTTTTCTACGAAGGAAACAAGAAAATACCCTTGAATGATGATCTCTCAGATTGGTTCAAAGAGCTGATGATTAAAGATTCTGAAGAAGAATCCTCAATAGGAAACAAATCTATCATTCACTTAGAGGATGAGTCTGACAATGAAAAGCAACCATTGCTTAGTAACAACCAGATGACTCTAAGACATGATGAAGAATTTTCTATGAGAATTCCAGAAATGGAACAGGTTACTGAGAACCTTCATCATGAAGAGGTTTCTGAGATTGAGATTGCTGAAAATCAAATTCTAGATATCTCTAACACTGAAAAAGTGTCAGATATCCATGGCACTTCCCATGTGTCAGATATCTCAGATACTGCACAAGTATCCTATCAAAATCATATTGATCCACATTCAGATCGAAATGATATTGATCCTACTAGTTCAAAACCCATTATGAAATGGATAAGAAATCATCCTGCCAAGGATGTGATCGGTCCTTTAGACCAAGGTGTTAGAACTAGGAGAGCAATTGCTGGAAATGCAGATTCGCTCTATGGATGTTTCATCTCAAATATTGAACCTAAAACTATAGAAGCATTGAAGGATCAAGATTGGATCTCTGCAATGCAAGAAGAGTTGGATCAATTTGAGAGAAACAAAGTCTGGAAACTGGTTCCATTTGTTGACGGAATATCTATAATTGGAACCAAGTGGGCTTTCAGAAATAAAATGAATGAGTCTGGTGAAATAACCAGAAACAAAGCAAGGCTGGTTGCCAAGGGATTTACCCAGACTGAAGAACTAGATTTTGATGAATCTTATGCACCAGTTGCAAGATTGGATGCAATAAGACTCTTTCTAGCCTTTGCAGCTCATAATGACTTTACAGTTTATCAAATGGATGTCAAGAGTGCATTCCTAAATGGTGAACTTGCTGAGGAATTCTATGTTGAGCAACCACCAGGCTTTGAGGTTTCCTCAGAAAGTAGAATGGTCTATAAGCTTCAGAAAGCTCTGTATGGGCTGAAACAAGCTCCAAGAGCATGGTATGATACATTGGCCAGATACCTACTAGAAAGTGGTTTCAAGAAAGGAGATGTTGATAAAACACTCTTTACATTGAACCATGATGGGAAACTACTTTTAGTTCAAGTATATGTTGATGACATTATATTTGGATCTAAAGACAAGCAACTTTGTGAAGACTTTGCTGAGCTCATGAAAAGTAAATTTGAAATGAGCATGATGGGAGAAAGCAACTCAATGATGGAATATTCATTAGTCAAACAAAGTATGCAAAAGACATGCTCAACAAATTTAATCTAAAGCCTTCTGAAAAGAATGCTAAGATACCTATAAGCATTGGAACCAAAATGACCTATACTGAATCTGACAAGAGTGTTGAAGAACTCAAGTATAGGAAATTGATTGGGTCTCTACTGTACCTCACTGCGAGTAGACCTGATATTCAATATGCAGTTGGAGTGTGTGCCAGATTTCAGACAAATCCAATGCAATCACACTACAACATTGCTATGAAAATATTAAGGTATGTAAAGGGTACTGTAGAAGTTGGATTGTGGTATCCAAAAGACAGTGGATTGAGTTTAGTTGGCTATTCTGATATTGACTATGCTGGATCATTGCTTGATAGAAAAAGTACCTCGGGAACTTGTCAATTTCTTGGTGCCAGATTGATATCATGGTTCAGTAAGAAACAAAACTCAATTGCCACATCTACCACAAAGGCTGAATATATTGCTGCTGGGTGTTGTGCTTCACAAATTTTGTGGATACAACAACTCAGAGACTATGGACTCAATGAAGAGAAAACTCCGATTTTCTGTGACAACACAAGTGCTATTGCCATAACTCAGAATCCTAAGTTTCATGCAAGAACAAAGCACATTGATGTTAGACACCACTTCATTAGAGACCATGTTGAAAAAGGCAATACAGAGATACTCAAGATTGGCACTGAAGACCAACTTGAAGATATCTTCACTAAGCCACTACAAGAAAGTAGATTCTTAGCTTTAAGACATAGTCTTGGACTAATGGAGCTACCAAATAACTGAAAAAGTTCAGATATCTGAAGAAGATATCAAAGGAGGGAAAGAGATATCTGGAACGTGTATCCAGATATAGAGGGAAAAGAAACCTGGAACCGGTATCCAGAAACAAGGCATCTGGAACGGGTATCCAGATATAAAGAGAAAAGAGAAATCTAGAACGGGTATCCAGAAAAGAGGTATCTGGAACGGGTATCCAGAAACCACAGGCAAAAGGGTAAAATGACTATTTGAAGATTTTTGAGACAGGTACTCAGATATCTAGATCACTCAGTAAGGGGGAACACAAAAGAGAATAGTACAACTGTCTGTAGTCAACTACTCTCTTGAAATTTGTATTATTTCTATCTTTCTGTAAAACTTGGACAGATACTGAGTGTGAGATAGACTCAGATACAAAAGGTGTTCTTATTCACATAGAAGAAATGTGATTCAGATAGCTAATCGCCAAAACACATTAATTGGGCACAATTACAATTGCTGATTGTGATCATTGCTGAAGAAGCAATAGTGACTCTTGATGAAATGGGCGTTTGATCTTAACGGACGAGATTATTTCTCTGTAAAATAGTGGACTGTAAAAACTCAGACGTGGCCCACTAAGCATTTAATGTCAAACAAACTTTACCCACGCCTATCTGCAAATACACAGATACTTACATTCAAAATCAATTTGTATGTATATGTCTGTTGAGATTCACGTTGCTATATATATAGGATTTTGGCAAAAGAAATCACTTTCGCCTAATCCAACATTCATACTTGCACAAGAATAGCAAAAACAATCCTTCAAACTTTTCTGCAAAACTTTGTTCTTCGATTAGTCTTCTGCAAAGAATCACTAATCCCCCACCTTAATCTCTTTCAGACTTTCGAAAACTTTCTCTATATAAAGAGATGGCTCCAAAACGTGCTTCTACCCAGAAATCCCAATCTCCTACATCTGGTACTGCTGAAAAGCAAGCACCAGAGTTGGTTGTCATAAACAATCGTTTGGTAGGAGATTTCAATCCTAATCATTGGACTTCAAATCACAGGATGATTTGGGGTGGTGCCATGATTGAGGAATATCTTACTGCTGCTATTGAAAATCAAGCCGGTAGGAAGCTAATCCTTGATATGCTTGAAAAGGCACAAATCAAGGGTTCACATGCTATTCGGTGGAGTTTCTTCACTAGATGTGTTGGAATTCAACAACAATTCCAGGATTATTTCCTGTGTATCTGAAGGCACTGAAATAGTGTCTATAAAGTCAAAAGTTCAAGGAAAAAGGACATCTTTTTGGACTTGACAACTTTCTATGAGTTGTTTGGACTTCAAAATCTTGGAAATGATTTTGAAATAAACACCAAGGATGATGATTTCCTTGAAGGTTTAAAGCAACTGTACAGTGATGTGTGTGATCTTGAAAAACCAGATACACCCACAGACTTCAAATTTGCTGACATCAGAACCAGATATTTGTTGGTTCACTGGGATGTGCTGGCATGTATTCTTCACAGATGCTTTGATGGTCTACAAGGAGGTGCCGACCAAATAAGCCAAGAACACTGGATGATGATGTTCTTGTTGAAACAACAAGATAAAAGGCTGGAAAACCCCTTCAACTGGGAAAAGTACGCCTTTATGAAATTTGTGAAGAAAATTCAAGGCTTTAAGCCTAAAATCGTTAAGGGCCTTCCTGAGCCAAAAGCCACAGTGAGCTATAGACTAAAGATATGCTTCTTGCTGGAGAAGCTTGACATTGAGCTCAGAGAGAAGGCTGACATAGCCAACAGTAACCTACTCTACAAATATGAGTATACAAATATGATGAAAAAGGTTACTGCATCTCAGAAAGGTTCCAAGAAACGAAAGACTGAAGAGGTATCTGAGGGTTCCGTTGCGACCAAAAAGCCCAGAACTTCACGAAAGAAGTCTGCTGGCAAATCAGAAGGCATACCCATTGTGGATGTCAACTCTCAGATATATGCCGCCACTGCTGATGAACTCATCAATGCTGCAAAAGACACAACTGCTGATGAACTCATCAATGTTGCCAAGGAGAGCCTTGCTGATGAACTCATTGGTAAAAATGAGAGTAGTGGCAGGTACCAAGCCCCATCTGCAGAAACCGCAGGGATTATGGACCAATCAGTTCCTAATGCTGATGAGAGATCTAACGATGATGATGATGATGATGATGATGATGATGATGATGATGATGATGATGATGATGATGATGATGATGATGAGTTAGTTATCTCTCAAGTCCTACAGAAATCAAAGAGGGCTAAGGTTGCTGAAAAAGTAACAAGTGTAGAGGTATCTGAAGAAGAACCTACACCACAGGTTGCTGAACAAGCACCTATTTCAAAGGTTGCTGAAGAAGCAACTGTGTCCAAAGTCACTGGACAAAACACACCATCAGAGCAAGAAACACTTAAGCTTATTGAAGATGCTTTGATGAGTGATAACTTAGTGTTGGAGGATACTGCCATTGCCTCAACACTTAAAAATCTGTCTCAAGCAGATCTGGATAGGCCTCATATAGCATTACCTTCTTCATCCAGATCATAACCATCACATCAACCACAACAACCAGTAGTGGATCCTGCTGAAATGATACTTGAGTTACAGCATGAGATACCAGCATCTTTCTTTGCTGAAGAAAATCCTGCAAAAGAGCAGGTTCCCCAACTCAATGAGAGGGGTCAAACTGAGGCATCTGTTCAGAATGATCAACCAGGGGAGGCAACTGAGTCGCACACTCAGGAAAGGTCTGAAGTACCTGAAACTTCAAACAAAGAAGCTGAAATGGAACAACAAGACCAACGCATAGAAGGGTCACAAGTTCCAGAGACCAATCAGCCTGACACTGCTCAGGTAGCTGAATGGCTTAACTCTTCACTTGTGATATTTTTGTGTTTGTTAATCTTGTTATTTAATAACATTTCTTTGTTACAGGCTGATTTAGAAACACAACATCAAGAGGAAGCTGCAAATTAGCTTGCCTCAGAATCTGAGAAGGAGGCTTCCATAGCCTCACCACTTAAGGAACAGGAGCCTGTCTCACAGGTAGAAGATAGTTCCTTAAGATATAACATCTCAGATATGTGCTTTATACACTTGACTAATACTATTAAGTGTTTGTTTCTAATAGGCTCAAACTGAGAAGAAAAATGAAGAAACTGAAAAGTCTATCTCTTCAGAAAAGAATCCAGAGACTTCTAAGGTCTCTGAGGAACAAGTATCTGAACCTTCTGCAGAGAAGGTATTTCATTCAGATACCTATAATCTTCAAAGATAAATCTCTGATCATTTTTCTCAAACTAACACTTTCTACTTAACAGGTTCAAAAAGAAGTAGAAGTTGCTGGGGAATTGCCCGCTCAATCCCCACAACAAATGGAAATTGATGAGGCATCAAAGCCTTCATCACAAGAAAAATTTCCAGAGACTGCACAAGTCTCTGAGCAACAAGTATCTGAGCCTCCAATACTTGAGGTAATTGACCTCTCAGATATCTAATTTTGTAAATAGAATTTTTCTTGATAAAATTTCCTAAGTGTTATGTTTCTAATCTCAGGTTCAATCAGAAAGAAAGATCACTGAGGATCAGACTTCCCAGTCTCCTCCTCATATCCAGATATCTGAGGCACCTAGAACCTCAGTAGTCAAGTCATCTGAGCCTGTCACACAGGCTCAATCAAGTGCCACTAAGGTCCCTGTTGATGAGAAAAAGGACCTGCTTCCTTTCTTCAAGGAATACACTTTGCCAAAGCACCTAAAATGCTTCAACATATGGCAAAAGCTTCGATGCTCCGATCTATCTGAGATCATAAAGGTGACTGATCACCACACAAGGAGAGCACGAGCCCTTGACTTGGAAAACTATGTCCATGCCATGTTCCCCACTAAACAATATTCCTTTGGAACATTGATGCATAAGGACTTTGTCAAGGAAGTGGCCAGAAAGCTGATTCAAGCTTTTAACCAAGCAGATGGTCAGACCAGAGTGCAGATGGCATTCAAGCCTATCTTGCCCCAGACCCTACAGTACATACCCTCTGAACAAGAGTAAGTTAATGGGAAAATGGTCACTATTCCAGAAGTGATCAATCTGGTCTCTGAAGATGAAGAAGAGAAGGAGACTGATGAGAATGATTATGAAGAATCTCCTTCTGACCATCACAAGGATGATAATGATAAGAAGGATGATGATGATGCCCCTGCACCAGGGACATGAGGGATTGCACAAGGAACTAATGCCTCATTTGCTGAAAATCACACTGAGAGGACATCACAACAATCCCCTCCTCCATCTCCTCAGAAATCTACCCATCCATCTTCCCAACAAAAGGACACTACTGAACAAGTAGTTGAGCAATCTGAAGAAACAACTCAGAAAGTATTGGATGCACAAGCTAGAGTTGCTCAACTCAAACAATTGTTGGAAGAAGAACAACAGCTAAATCTTCAACTGGATGAAAAGATAGCTGAATCCAGAGTCAAGCTAAATAAACTTGAAGATCAAACCATCAAGGAAATGCAAGCTTACTCTGAGATTAAAGAGCTCAGGAAGTCAGTAAATTCCATTGCTAAGGAGCTAGATACTGAGCAAGTATCTGAAGACAAGCATAATGCTAAGGCTGCATCACCAAAAGATGTACCATCCTCCTCTCTGAAAGGAAAGAAACCCATCTCTGAGATGGTTGCTGGACTAGAAAACATTGATGAAAATGTCCAAGAGGATGAAGATCACTGGGCTGATGACTCAGATGATGAAGAAGAGAAGAAATTGGCAGAACACCGAAATGAGCACTTGGTGGTTTCTCATTTGAAAAGGAAGCTGATTGCTCCTAAAATTTTCAACAAGCTTCCAAATGTCAACTCCAATGAACACTTGAGCAGATTTCAAGTACTGGCCAAATTGAAAAAGGAGTTATCTTCTCAAGACAAAGCTGCCATTACATTAGTCCCTGAAGAAATGAAGACATTCACTGAGCTCATCACTCAGAGAACAACCAGTCTGGTCATTGCTCAGAAAGACCTAGGCATGGTTAGGGATGATGACAAAAATTTGGCTGTAAAAGCCTTTGAAGAAGCGTGCTATGCTGCTGAAAAAGCATAAGCCATACAAGGCCCATTGGCAGAGCTCACTGATAAGGAAAATGGACTTATCAAACAAAATCAGGAGCTCAAGGATGAACTTCAAAAGTTGGTTACTGCCTACAATTACTTGCAAGGGAATTTTGATTCTCTCTCAGAATCTTTTGTGGTACTTAGTCAGTCAACAATGACTACGGGGGAAGGATTTTGACCTCAAGGTCAGGGGGAAAGTAAGAAGAAATCTAGAGTTGGTGCTACTCAGAAAGGAAGAGGAAACAAGAGAACTTCCCAGCCACTACTCTGAATAATTGAGCCCTCATCAAGTCAAGCTGCTTTGCAAATAGTAGCTACTTCCCAGCAACCAACTGAAGGTACAACAATGGTAACAAGGGCCATGGCACAAAGACCTCCAAGGAGTACCAAGGCTCCAAGGAGAAGACAAGTTATAGGGATTGAAGAGTCTTCTGAAGAAGAAGAAGAAGAAGAAGAGATCAAATCCTAGGGCAATGAAGAAGGCTGCAAAATTTTCACAAGAATTGATCTTGATGATGATGATGATGAAGATGAAGCTCCTCTTCACAGAAAAAGAAGAAAGGTTGATAGCCTATCTGAGCCCATAGTTGCAAAGCCTTTGGCAGCTAAAACACCCTCTGGAAATACCAAGTCAATCCAGGGTGGTTCTTCAAGCAATCCCCCAAGGGAGAATTCAAGACAAAGGAGGAACAAGCTGAGAGCTGAAAGAAGAAAAAGTCAACTTCCACTCAGGACAGAAGAAGCCAGAATTGAGTATGTGAAGACTGACAACAACCCCTCTGTCTACAGGTGCATTAATCAGAAGAATGGCTACTGGATTCTGGAACTTACGTACTTACTGGCAAATTCAAAATTTCTAGAACCAATCCATAAACAACTTATGGCATGGAGAAAAGACAAGCCAATCTTGATTAACACCAACCACATCAAAGCCTGGTTGGATTTTGAAGTTATCAAGAGAATAGAAGCCATGAAGAAGGACCTCTCTGATGAATGTCCGTATGGAAAGCCAGATGATGTGCACAGAATTCCCAACATCACTGGAACAGGCACAAGAGCAAGACTTGCTGTGGAACCCTATGAGTCTTTCTACATGACTGAAGACCAATACAAGGGTGACATCAGATATCTGAAGATCATATATGAATACTTCAAGCTATCAGATATCAGAGTCGAGCATGCCTGGAAGTGGGGAAAGTATATGTGGGTCAAACACTTTGCCAAGAAGAATCCTACCAAAACCTACAAGGAAGTCATGGTTTTCCGAGACAGAGATGATTGTCAGAACTCTTCTCTATGACTACTCTGATGATATCAAAAGGTTTGGTGATAGGAAATTTGCAGATTGATCCATGGAACTGTTTTTGAAGACTTGAAGACTAGTTTATTAGGATGTTCACTTGGAGCTTGGTTACTCTTGTTGTCCTAATTTACTATGTATTTTGTATCTTGCTGACTGCGCTAAAGTGTATTTTATTAAAGTTATCTGTGAACCTTCTCTGTAACATATCTGATGAACCTACTCTCATATATCAATTTATAAAAATATAACTTGTCAGCAAAGATCACACCTTGTGATTTGGTTGATGTTTACTTTCTGCACTTAATTGAAAGAATTGAAAGATCTTGTGAATTGATTAAGTGGTGGATTGTTTCCTCATCCAGATTTGTAATAGGTCAGATAGTCATCGTTGACTGATCAAAAAGGGGGAAATTTGTTACGAATATCTGTTTAGATTTTGATCAGCAACTTAATGACTTATCTTAGTTCAGAATGGTGGTTAGTACTCTTGGTTCACTTGAACACTGTAAAAGAGGAAAATCACTAAGTATGATAGTCTAGCAAATCTTGTATAGGATGTTAGGTCTCTGAATGTAATTTTTTATTTCTCTGAAGAAGACCAAGAAGAAGGCATCCGGCAGAAGAGCTCAACATTTTTGAAGATTTGAAGACTGCACAAGATTGCTGGAGACTAAGGTCATCAGATACCTATGTCCAGATATCTTGAAGAAACATTTCAATAAACAAGTGTTGCAAAAGATATCTGAGAATACAAGGATTCTGAATGAGGAAAAGTGCCCACAGATATCTACACTCAGATACCTTGGATAAAAACTATGTTTCTGGGAAACAATGTTGTAACAAGTATCTGGAGATGTGAAGGTCTCTGGAAAGGGATGTGCAATGCTTCAGAAAGCATGCATAGTTCCGTTGGCACTACAGGACAAAGTATAAATGATGTATTAAATGCGCGACGAAATGTACGAACAAAATGGCGATCTCGAGAAGAAGACAAATGTACAACAGTACTATACTCAGATATCAATAGTTTGAATTTCATTGAGCCTAACGGATACTATTCAAACGGCATGATTTTCAACTATAATTATCAACACTTAGAATGCTTGAAAATACACAGAACTTACACCAAGAACACTAAACACTATCTTTCAAACTCTCAAGCATACTACTTACCTTCAAGCTTTCTGTTGCGACCAAAACTCTTGATCCTAAGTAGCACAAAAGTTCTAAGTGTCCTGATCCTTAACAAGCATTGTTATCTGTGAAGGAGTTGAATTAAGATTTCATATCTGAGATTCATTCTCTTGAACACTTATCATAGACTTGGGTCAGTAAAGAACAAGATACCATACATTGAAAAGTGTATTAAGTATACTTGATTCATAGAGCTATCTGTATAAATGAATAAGTTATTAAAGAAGCTCACCTGACAAACTACCTTAACCAACACCTTAATCGGCGTGGAGTACAGGAAGTACTTAGTTTGGAAAACTAAGGAATAACTCCAAGGTTACTAAGCATAGGAAGTACTTAGTTTGGGAAACTAAGGAATAGCTCAAAAGGTTTCTGAGTACAGGAAGTACTTGGCTGAGAAAGCCGGGGAATAACTCAGGGGGAACACTTGGTTGGGAACCTAGTGTATTTAGGAATCGAGAGAAGATATTTGTAAGGTTAACTCAATTATCTGTCTTAGTGGATTCTAGGTCTGAGAAAGGCCGAAGTGGATTAGTTGAAGGATTACGCCACCTTCGGATACCACTATAAAGACTTGTGTTATTTACTTTCTGCAATTTATTACTTGCTTTGTTTACTTCGCTAAGTTCTTACACATATCTTGCTGAGCACATGCACTTATCACAAAAAGTCTTCCATTCTCTGAAAATATGTATCAGATATCTTCACAGATATATGAGAAATTGTGTTTATCGACAAAAGTTTGAAAAAGACTATTCACCCCCCCCCCCTAGTCTTTTACTTTGCCGTTATCTGGACCAACACGAAGAAATAGCCGAAACAACCACAACAGTGGCGTATTCATGCTGACAAACGATCAATGCCTGTTGATAATCGATTGGTGCCTAAAGGGCACGAGATCGGCAGCAACTCTGGCACAGTACAGTAGAGTGGGATTGGTGAGGTAGACCAGGTACGGAATCCTCCTAGAACACAGAACCAAGCTGAATGGATAACTGTTGAGGGATCGCCACGCGTCAAAAACAAAGGAAAAGAACCCATGGCTGAACCCCCTGATCGATTTGCAGATGGAAGTATACATTGTCAAAAGGGTTTTGAGTCACTGAGGATTACAGACGATCTTCTTTCGGCTCATCATCCGGTTCCTTGATTATTTCATGGAACGTGAGGGGATCTAATAATATAACCAAACTTCGTGAGATCGGCTCCCGTCTCACTGGTCTAAATTTTGCATTGGCTATACTAGTGGAAACTCGAGTGAAATTAGAAAAAAGTAAACATATCAGAAGCAAATTGGGAAATAAGTGGTGCTATCTAGATAATTATGATTACCATCCGAATGGGCGAATCTGGATACTGTAACAAATTGATGTTAAGCTTATTACTGGTAGCTCTCAGTTCTTACATTGCGGTGTTTTTGACATGAATGGAGGCCTTATCACATGGTTGACTGCCGTGTATGCCCTAAATTTAATAGAGTATCGAAAACTATTATGGAGGGCTATTGAGAGAATGAATAAGCAAGTCCAGGGGAATTGGATACTAATGGGGGATTTTAACAATGTCTTGACTGCCCAAGATAGAATTGGAGGATCATTAGTACAGCCATTTGAATACTATGATCTAGTGAACATGATGGATACAGTGGGTTTAAATGAGGTTGACAGCATTGGGGACCATTTTACTTGGCACAATAAACATGTACAGGACCCTATTTACTCGAGGATTGATCGAGTACTTGGTAATATGTGCTGGTTTCAAGCGTATAGTCATGTGTAGGTGGAGATTAAGGAACCAAGTATATCCGATCACGCTATGCTAGTATTGAGATTATGTGAAACACCACAACACTTTCGAAAGCAATTCAGATTTATTAATGGTGTGGTGGAGTCACCCGAATTTCTAGATCAGGTTAAGAAAAACTAGGGTGCACCTATGGCGGGAAGAGCAATGTTTGTGGTATGGAGTAAATTAAAAAGATTACAGCCACCTATTCAGAATATGCAGCATCGCTTCTCTGGCATCAAAGAGAAGATTAATGCGGCCCGAACACAACTGGTTGGCGCACAGCAGGACCTCATACAGGACATAATGAATATAGCTTTGATTGAAAGGGTTAAAACATGTACGAGTGAAGTACTGCATTGGAATGAGGTGGAAGAAAAACTGCTGCAACAAAAATTCAAAATCGAATGGTTGCGAGTAGGAGATGGTAATAACGCATATTTTGATGCCTCTTTGAAAGCAAAAAATCGCAATATTGGGATCACCAAGTTACAACGGCTTGATGGAAATTTTGTCACCACACACACTACAAGAAAAGCTGGAAAAAACGACGTTATGGGGCGACGGATGAAATCCGTCGCCCCATAACGACGGATCGCTTATTGGGGCGACGGAATCTATCCGTCGCCCCAATTAACGGATAATGGTTATCCGTCGCTTATTGGCGACGGATAACGTATCCGTCGCTAAATTGGACGACGGATAATTATTATCCGTCGCCCAAGTTTGACTTTGATAAAAAAAAAAAGGAAATTTTTTTTTTTTAAAAAAACGGGGCGACGGATAGATTATCCGTCGCTTTATAGCGACGGATACCTATCCGTCGCCACCTGGGGGGACGGGTCGTCTCTGGGCCGTCGGATACGTGGCCGTCGGCCCAGAGTTTCATCTTGACGAGAGGCGTAATGCCTCACTTTCTTCCTCTTCTCCTTCTTCTTCCTCATTCTCTTCTTCTCCTCTCTTGGTTTAGGTGAATTCTTCGTTATTCCGGCCAATCTTGGTGCCTAATCGAAGCTAGTGGGACAAGGAGTTTGTTTCTTCGATCAATTTCAGATTTCTACCGATTAATCAAGGTATTTTGGCTAAAACCCTAGTTTTTTAAAATTTGGGGATTTTGTTTATTTTGATTAATTTGAGCAATTATATGTATATATGATAAGTATGTAGTAGTTAGTTTAGTTAATTTGATTAATTATATGTAATTTGTTCAATTTGATAGTTAGTTTAATTAATGATATGAATGTATGTAGTATGTTAATTAAGTTTGGTATGTATGAATGTATGTAGTTAGTTTGATTTGTGTGTTAAGTATATATAGTTAGTTTAGTTAATTTGATATGTTTGTTAAGTATAGAAGTATGTAGTTTTGATTTGATAAATTTGTATGTTAAGTATGTAATTTGATATGAATATATGTAGTAATTGATATGTATAGAGTAATTAGTTAATTTGATATGTATGTTAAGTATATAATATATGTACTAAGAGGTTGAAATGGTTAAATTATATTCCCAATTTTGTAAATATCGAACACTTAATTAATAATTAATTTATAAGCAACATATAATAATTAACAATTAACCTCTACAATCTTCTTATCCGAATTGGAATCGATCTAATAAATTAAATACGATCTAATCAATTGGAACGTCTCAGGTTAAAAATAAAGTATATATACAATGAATTCGACCGTTCATGGATGTACGATAAATGCTGGTAAATGGCGAGTTTGTAGGAGTTTTGTCGAAGGGGTTAAAGGTTTCATCTCGTTTACCATGGGACGTCCGGTTTGTACAATTGGGGGTTGATAAAGTGTCCTTGCACATTGAAAACCTGCGAAACAAGCAATTTATGACGCTTCTGACGGTCGAGCACTTGCGACGTTATGGATTCATGCCCGAGTATCATGTATGGATTCATCACGGTGAGAAGCACCGTCCATGTCATACCTCCAATGGAGGGAGGCGGGTTTGGGGCCGCCTATCAGTGCCTTTCGCTTGTCGGAACATGTGCATGGTGTATTGGGAGGAGGATGTAGATCATTGGAATGCAAGTTCTGTGGTAGGGAGCGCCACAAGTGATGAGGAGGGGGGTGCATGAGAATGAGGAGTTTGATCCGTTTTGTCTCTAGGCTTGTATAACTAGTAATCATTAGTTTATATATATATGAAACCAAACATTATGGTAAAATTGAAGCTGATGTAACTTATATTATGTAATGCCGTAACAATTATTTGGAGCTAATATAACTTATATTACGTAGCAATTGATTGAATTATTGTGAAATTGATTTATTATCGTAAATGAAAGAACTCGATCTAATGAATTCAAACGTGTCAGGTTATTATCTAATTATTCAATGAATACCGATCGTGGATGGATGTATTGTCGTACTCTCAATGGCAGAGTTCAATGGAGTTTTCTGAAAGGGGTTGAAGGTTTCATTGAATTTGCAATGTCAAATCTGGCTTGTGTAAAGGATGGGTTGATAAAGTGTCCTTGTGCAATGAAACGGTCGTAAACAAGCAATACGTGACTCCTAAAGTGGTAGTCCGACTTGAGGAAAAATGGATTCTACTGCGTATCGGTATGGAATCATCATGGTGAGGAAGCAAGACCGTCCAATACATATGAATCTGAGACAACGTGGAAGGAAGAGAAAAATGAACAAGTCGGGAACAATCCCAATCTGAAGCGATGCTATTCGAGCTCGAGTCGAACAAATGGTGTACGATCTTTGTAGGGCGGAGTTGAGGACACAACCAAACCGAGGTGGAGGTGGAGGAACCACCGAATCCCGAGGATCGGTTGTTCTTTGACTTGTTAGAATCATCAAGGAAGCGGTTTACCGGGGTGTAAGCTCACCGAGTTGTCTTTGTTATCTCGGCTAATGAGTTGTAAGGCTAATGGCCAAACGAGCTTCAATGAATGGGTTGACGTAATGTCGGACCTTTGTCTGAAGAAAACCTAGTTCCCACTTTTACCAAGCGAAGAAAAGATCACGGATTAGAAATTTTGCTGTGGTAACCATAGGTATTGTCGAAAATGTGCATGATATATTGGGAGGAGGATGCGATTCTAATAGAATGCAAGTTACGTGGTAAGGAAGCAGTACAAGCGTTACAAGGAGGGCTGCAAAGAAAGAAAAATCTCTCACATAAGAAAATGTGGTACTTCCCTCTAGCACCTCGTTTGAAAAGATTGTATGCTTCAAGTGCTTCTGCGGATAAAATGCGGTGGCACAAGGAGCGAGTAATCTCGGATAATGCTGAAGGTGGTAGAATGGACCATCCAGCAGACTCACCCGCATGGAAATCGTTTGACAGGACATATCCAGAGTTTGCAGCCGAATCTAGAAATGTACGTTTGGGACTTTGTACGTCAGGGAGACCTCTTGGTGCAGCTAAGAAAGAATATCTTACGGATAAAGAGTTGAAAGCAGCTCAATATTATGTCCTCACGAATTGTGCTGAGGTTGACCAGTATATGGTACTATTTGCGAGGTCAGCAACCATTTATTTAAATTTTAATATAGCTACGCAAGTCTCTACTTCAATTATAGACTTATCAATGAATCAATGTTTGCAGTTTTTTCAAAAAGCGTTGTTTGGAAGAAAATCCTCAGATGACAGAGGATACACTAGAGGAACTACTTGACTCAAAAATTCCTACAGAATTTCCAGATTGGTTCCGAGAGTATGTCCGGAATCCTATTAACAACGTCACATGCATATACTTAAAGGCTCTCGCAGAGGGTCCATTCAAAAAGGTCTACACATTCCCAGGTTATATAGTCAATGGCCTTAGGTTCCACATTTGAATGTAACACGGCCATGGCGACAAGCAACTCCGGTGTGTGTTAATGGTGCTGAGAAGAGTATGGAGACGCTACTTTGTTTGATTTCCACGGCAAGCTAAAGCGAATTGTGAGGATTGAATATTACGGATTGCCATTTAAACGAACCTTCTTGTTTGACGTTGAGTGGTATGATCCTAATCCAGAGGTACGAGGAAGAACGAGCGGTTTGAAATGGTTGATGTGAACCAAAAGAAGAGGTACCGAACCAAGTATGAACCATTTATTACGGACTCAAGCACGACAAGTGGTGTTTCTTGAATATCCAAGCGAAAACGCGATAAGGGGAATGGTTAGGCTGCGGTACCTATTCGTGCTCGCTCGAAAGTGGAGTACATTGAGAAAGACGACTCGATTACGAACTCGTACCAACAAGAGGATGTCGATAAACAAGCGAAGATCCCATAGAAGCGGATGATGAGTTTTGATGCACGAGGACCAATATGTAGTCTTAGAGAATGGCGATAACGGTATATTATGTGTATTATGAGTAATTATATGTGTTATTATAATGTTATGTATTATAACTCGTACTAACACATTTTATTGTATTTATTACATTTTTTGCAGATGTCATGACAGAGGCCGTCCACCTATCGTCCCCCACGCAGCCGCATGATAGTGGTGGGTCGGGACACCGTCGAACGAGGAGGGCTCAAGATCGTGACGGCAGGTCTCGGATTCTGAGACCCCGAGGCAGAGAGAGCGGTGGCTCTGGTCGGCCGGACACATCTTTGGAGGGCGACCACGACGATTGTCCCTACCTCGTGTTCGATCCAAACAATCCCAACGTCACGTGGGACGGCTTGTGATTTTCCCTATTGGTCTGCCAAGTAAGTATTATACATTCTTCTTAAATATCTAAAACATAACTGATAATGATAGTTGACAAGTATAAATTGTTGTACTAAAGTAATGCATATTCGTTTCTTGTATCTTATACATTAACAACAGCTTATGGCCTCGGGAGGTGCACAACAAACTAGGTGACATCTTAGAGCGAGAGAGCCACCAAGGCGGTGGTGAGTGTTGGAGCCACATCTCGGAGCATGAGGGCCGAGTACTTGATGAGTGAGGGTAAGTTAAAATATGACATTCATTTGTTTGTAATTATAATTAATCGTTTTAATATGAGTGGTATGTTAGCCCTTTGTATGTGAGTGGTATGTTAGCCACTTTATTTGGGTGATATGTTAGTCACCATTGTGTTAGTAAATTTTAGGACAATGTGAGTGGTATGTTAGCCTTGTATGTGAGTGGTATGTTAGCCACTTTATTTGGGTGATATGTTAGTCACCATTGTGTTAGTAAATTTTAGGACAATGTGAGTGGTATGTTAGCCTTTGTATGTGAGTGGTATGTTAGCCACTTTATTTGGGTGATATGTTAGTCACCATTGTGTTAGTAAATTTTAGGACAATGTGAGTGGTATGTTAGCCACTTTATTTGGGTGATATGTTATGCTTCATTGTGTTAGTAAATTTTAGGACAATGTGAGTGGTATGTTAGCCACTATATGTGAGTGGTATGATAGCCACTATATGTGAGTGGTCTGTTAGCCACTTTATTTGGTAGTTATGTTAGTCACCATATACATTATGTTGTTAGGACATGTATTGACTTTGGATGTTGTATGAAATTGGGAATGTAGAAGGAGTACTTCATTCTGAAGAGTTGATCCAGATCTGGCGTGTTTACGAGGTGGGATCCAAATCTGAGGATATGGTCTGCGTGGAAGGCCATTCGGGATCGGTGGCCCAATCCCTCCTGACAAAGTTGATGCAACGAGTGGGCCCTTTGGGATGCCTCTTGGCCGAATCGATGTCCGGGGCGTTGCTTGGACCAACAGTAACGGGCATCCCGATCGTCTGGCGGAAGGGCCGTTCACCACCTTGGGAGGCGATCTCACATCGATTATTATCAATCGGTGCGTATATATGTGTTTTGCAATCTAGCATTACGTGTATGCTCTATTACTTGTAGATGATAAATTGTTGACTAGATCTGGTTTGATTCGGTGGCACGGGGAGGTGACATCCAAGTATGCCATCTTCAAGAAGGCCAAGCGGATATGGGTATGGACCATTGCCGGGCATCGTCTATTGCGGTATGTTTATGTTGCTTAAAGTTCATATTTGTACACTATTACAAGTTACTTTTTAAAAGCGATGGATCATTATATCTGCTATTTACAATTTCAGGTGAGGTTGATGCTCGGTGGCGGCGGGGAGAGGGCGGGTGATGTGTTGTCAATGAACAAGTTGACAACATCTTCCTAGAGGTCAACAAACCGGACAAGAAAGGACGAATATATGGACTCGGAGCCTCGGTTTGCATCTGGCTAGTCCGGCGTGCTCCTCATCATCGTCCAGTGATCAGACGTCCGGTTTACACACAGGACCAGGTCTCGGAAATGGTGCAGTCGCAGGTCCGGGAACATGTTGCTCGGCTAACTCAAGAGATGGAGCAACAAAGGGACGAGATGGAGCGCCGCGACAGAGAACGAAGGAGGAGAACGAGCGCCTTGATTCTGATGGAGCGATTCATGTCCCGATTCGCCATCACCCACCCCACCCGTCGATAGCTAGTTATGTATCTGTATGTTGATTTTTTCATATTTACACTTGTTTGGATAATTTCTCCAGCTCCGAATATTACTTTTTTATTCATTGAAACATTTTTCGTATTATTGATTTATTATCGAACATTATATTGATTAAATAGGTGAACTACGAAAAATAAGGATTAATATGAAATAAATAGTGACGGAATTAGTGACGGAATTCACGGATGTGGAATTAGTGACGGAATTTCAAATTCGTCACTAGTCGATTAAAATATTTAGCGGATAGAATCTATCCGTCGCTAAATATAGCGACGGATAGATTCTATCCGTCGCTACATATAGAGACGGATAGAATCTATCCGTCGCTAAATTTCGGAATTAAAAAAAAATAATTGGACAGTCAATCCGTCGTCATGAGTATTGACGACGGATTGTTATCCGTCGCCATTAGCTCGAGGCGACGGATTTTCTATCCGTCGCCCGATCCGTCGCCAGAGCTGGGGCGACGGATAGGCTGGCTATGTGACGGATCTATCCGCTGTGCCGATTTTTGTAGTGACAACACGAGTTGGAGCAGGAAGTTATCAACTTCTACACCCAACTCATTGGTGTTTCGGCCACCAGACTCCAGGGGCTAAATATCAAGTGTTACGCGATGGGGCTCAGCTGGCTCACACTGATGCCGACTCCTTGATCGCACCTGTGACCACAAAGGAGATTATGGAGGCTTTAAAGGGTATAGACGATTTGAAAGCTCCAGGCATAGATGGTTTCAATGCAAAATTCTTTAAATCAGCTTGGAGTGTGATCGGGGCGGATACAATAGAAGTAGTGCAAGAATTCTTCATTCATAATCGAATGTATATGACGGTAAACTGCAGTGTTGTTACCTTGATCCCTAAGATTGCAGATGCGACCATGGTAAAGGATTTTCGGCCAATATCATGCTGTACAACACTTTACAAGATCATATCTATAATACTTACTAATCGTTTGAGTAAAGTATTAGGTAAAGTGGGCAATGAGAGTCAAGCTGCGTTCGTACCTGGGCAACAGATACATAACCATATTCTATTGGCATATGAGTTACTTCGAGGTTATAGTAGGAAAGGAGGAACTCCAAGATGCATGTTACAGATGGACCTGCAAAAGGCATATAATACAGTTGAGTGGACGGCTTTGGAGGGTATTTTGCAAGAGTTGAATTTTCCTCTACAATTTATCCGATGGATTATGATATGTGTTACTACTGTATCTTACAGATACATGGTTAATGGGAAACCTACCCAACTGCTCAGAGCAAGACGAGGTCTACGACAGGGGGACCCATTATCTCCTCTATTATTTGTCTTAGTGATGGAGTATATGTACAGGATGATGCAGGGTTTAAAGCATGTGCCGGATTTTAACTACCATGCCAAGTGCGAAAAGCTATTTATTGTGTTAATCTTAGCTTTGCGGATGACCTATTATTATTTTCTAGGGGTGATGTGCGATCGGTTGAATTGTTAATGGATGCTTTCAACTGTTTCTCAAAATCTACTGGATTAAGAGTCAATCCAGCAAAATGCCAGATCTTCTTTAGGGCTGTCCCGGATGATATCCAGGAGGCCATTCGGCAGGTTACGAGATTCGGCACAGGTAAACTGCCTTTCCGTTACTTAGGTGTGCCTCTCACGAGTAAAAAGCTCACTATTGTGCAGTGTCAACCTTTGATTGATAAGATTGTTGCAAGGATAAGACATTGGAGTGCAAAGCTATTGAGCTATGGAGGAAGACTCCAATTGATTAAAAGCGTTCTTTTTGCTGTCACGAACTACTAGCTCCAATGTTTCCCCCTGCCTAAGGGTATATTACAAGCTATTGAATCAACTTGCAGATCGTTCCTCTGGTCTAATAGTGACACAATTACCAGAAAATCACCGGTGGCTTGGGATAAGGTGTGTTTACCCAAGAAACAAGGTGGATTGCAGGTTATCGACTTGATGATATGGAGCAAGGCCTGTTTGCTCAAATTACTATGGAATCTTTGTAGTAAACAGGATAGCCTATGGGTTAAATGTCCTCTGGACCAAATCCTCACACATCCAATACCTCTGAATAGCTCTTGGATCATGAAAGGCATCCTGAAGTGCAGATCACTGTTACCTAATAATAGAGCTTGGGCAACTATGCAAATACTACCTAAGTACAAGACGAGCATCATGAATAAAACTTTGCAAGGTGATATGCCGGAGGTGGATTGGAAATCATTAATGCTTGGAAAACTCGTCCGTCCTAGGGCACAAATGATTACATGGTTAGCTTGTCATGGCCGGTAGCCGAGAGAACATCTACTGAGTTGGCCTCATCATTGATGCGGGATCTTGTTTCCGTCATGAGTTGAGACCCAGGAACATCTCCTGTTCGAATGTGTGGCAACAAGGGTGATTTGGCAAGATGTACTGCGATGGCTAAAGTACCAACACACCCCTGATAGATGGTCAAATGAATTACAATGGATATTACAACATTGTAAAGGAAAAAACTGGAGGAACCAACTACTGAAGGTGGCCTTTTTTGAGACAATATACGAGGTGTGGAATCATAGGAATAATATGTGTTTTAATACTGTCGATAGGCATCTAATCTATTTCGCAACAGATTATTGATGTAGTGACTTATAGAGCATGGATGGTGCCAAGGCTGCGACCCCATGTTGGGCGTCTCATGCTGAGTTAGGACATATAGTTGTTTTCGACTTTTATAGGCTGGATCGAATGTGATCGCCATTCACTTTGTATTTGTTTTTTGGAGATTGATAATATATTCTAGCTCCAAAAAATAATAATAATAATAATAATAATAATCATCTATTAAAAAACACTATTCATAGTCTTCCACATTTTCAGCAACCATAAGATATAAAATTTTGTCACCAAGTAATAACATTGCTCACATGATCTTAGCAACAACACTACTACGTTCCCCTATTCAGACTCTACTTAACCGTAGAATCAAAATTTCACGTAGGATGGATGGAATTTGAATGAATCTGGTGGGTTAAGCTCATCAACTTTATATATTATATTATATTATATTGTATAGTATTGTATTGTATTGTATTGTATTACATTACATTACATTACATAAAAACACCCAACTGATAATCTAAATGCTAAAACTTTAGCCTCAGTTCCTCACGTTTAACCTGGCAAAACTTTATGCAACAAAATTCTCTCCCCCTACCCGGAATCTGCTCAACCGTAGAATCAAAATGTATAATTGAAAATATAAATATCTATTATATATTAATTGAAAATATAAATATCTATTATATATTAATTGAAAATATAAATATTTATTAATATAAACATAAACATTTTTCGGAGTTTTGTAGATAAATTTATATGAGACTTAATAAAAACTATATATGCAGCCAACATACAAAAAAGAAACAGTGAAATATATACTGGTTAAAAATGCAACTAATTCCACAAAATTCCACATAGGATTGAATTAATTTAATAAATGCTCTATTTTTAAATTTAATTATTTCATTTTATCTTATTTAATAAATTTATATTTTATTTTAATAAATAATATAATTTATTTAATGAATAATAGTATTCAAGATTGGTGTCTATGGATTCGTCTTGTCACGGGGAATTAAAATATATGTTCAATATATTTTTCGAATTTTTGTAGATAAAGTTATATGAGATTTAATAAAAATTATATATGAAACCAACATACCAAAAATAAACTGTGAAATATGTATATACCGGTTGAAAATGCAACTAATTCCACGTAGGATTGAATTAATTTAATAAATACTCTATTTTTAAAATTTCAGTATTTTATTTTATCTTATTTAATAAATTTATATTTTATTTAAATAGATAAAATAATTTATTTAATTAATAATAGTATTCAAGATTGGTGTCTATGGATTCCTCTTGTCATGACGAATTCAAATATATGCTCCATATATTTTTCAGATTTTTTTAGATAAAGTTATATGAGATTTAATAAAAATTATATATGCAGTCAACATACCAAAAATAACATTGAAATATATACTGACTAAAATGTAACTAATTCTACAAAATTCCACGTAGGACTAAATGAATCTGGTGAGGTTTAGACCATTGTACTTTACATAATATATAGATGGATGGATGGTTCAACACCCTTATGTATAACAAAAAGATAATATACTAATCCGATGTGTACTAACGAAAGTGAAATTCATGTAGAAATTAAGAATGCAATTTTTTTAATATGGAGATATATGATACCCTTTTGTATTTGTGATGCCCGCCCTGAAGCACCGTGCTCCATGGCTAAGCGCACCCGTATGTACCCTTCCTACCAGTCCATCTCTTATCTGTCAGAAGTCGCAGGAACGGACTAAAACCCAAGAAATCAAAAGCCATGTACTATACCTGATATTTTCAGCATTCTTTACACCTCAATGTGGGTCCATCTTGGCAACTTACATCAATAAACTAATCTCGATCAAGTCGGATTTATCCTAGCTTCTCCAATAATCAACAAACTCTCCTAAACTGATGCACCTGAGTAAATATAGACAGAACAAGAACGAAAGGAGTAAGTCTTTGATAACTTAGTAAGGTTTAAAGTTAACACGGTATCAACGAAATAACAAGATTTGAAAGGCAATAGAATAACAGACAATATGAAACAGAGATTTCAATGTGTAACCAAATGATGATACGAGTACAAATCGGATACCAACCATAAAACTCTCGAACATATAGACTACCTTATTACTCCATCGAGGCGCGACCTCGCAAATAAACAAAATCAAGCATGTTGAGGTTCATGTTATACCAGATCACGGGACACACCAACCACCAGTAGTATTCGGAGTCTGGGGATTGGAGATCTGTAGGAGATGACCTTAACCGTCGGTCCGTCCCGCCCGGTAGCCACTCACTTATAGTCCTGGGCCCGAAATGAAAAATGGGGCAACAAAGGGTCACGGAAATAACTAGTCGTTTGAACTGGTTTGCAGGCCCATGTAACAACCCATGGTGGTATACACTCCCCGATATGGGCTTTCTTACAGCTACAACGTACCAACGGGTCTTGAGCTGCTATGCAAAGACTGGGAGTCTTACATATTTTCCATTGGAGTGTCGTTCACAGATGGACTCACCATCTCCGGACCCTCCATCGACAGATGAAGAGTGGACAATGGGATTCGTTGATAACAATCACTATATTAGGTTGCGCGTGATAGATGAATGCCCACTTCCACCATTATGGATGTCATGGGAATCTGCTAGAGAGGAGAGAATAAGCCATTGGATGCAACATTATTCCGTTCGGCTACGCCAATGGTTTTTGTTCTAGTTTATGCTTTCAATTTTATTTTGTGTTCCGTATTTATAGTGAAATGAGTGAAAATTCATGTTGCCGTAATTAAATAAATATGATTCCACTTTTACTGAAATAGTTCTTTATGTAAAATAAATAAATAAATAATTGTTAAAAGAATAGTTTTCTATTCAAGTTCGTTCGTGTTCAAATTGTAACCTTTTATTCGGAAGCATTTCGATTCAAGTTCGAATTAAAGTTAAAGTTGCAAATTTAAAATAAATAAATTTAAATTTTAAAAAAAATATTGCCGGTCAAACGGGCCATTTTAATTGGAAAAAAAAAAGCTGCAAAAAAAAAAATTACGGTTTTGAGAACCGGCAATTTCATGATTTTTTTCCCCCCAATTTCTCTACATATTTTTCAACTTTTTCCACTTTTCACCAAAAAAAAAAAAAAAAGCGAAAATTTTTCGATGTTTTTTATTGTTGAAATTTGTATTCAATCGTGCATGTTAATGTTATTGTGTTTGTGTAAACGAGTTATTTCGATTTTACGTTAATTTTTAAAGTTTTTTTTGAGTTAGGGACATTTTTGGTAAGTACGCAAATAATTGGTGCTGCGTTTAACATTAGTGCAGGTTTCAATAGGGAAATGAAGAAGTAAAAATTTCGAAGCAGCAGGTATGGAGAACCTGAGACGCCAAGTAAACAGAATTTCGTCCCCAATGCCACCAGACCATGCCATGTTTCTTGTAAATGATCCGTCGATACTCGACGGGTATAGTGAAAAATAATTTTTTTTAAACGGCAATAGTGAAAAATAATGTTATTCGTAAAAAACGGGTTTAGTGAAAAATAATGTTATTCGTAAAAACTCAGGATCAAAGGCTTGCAATTATTTTAGATTTTGTATTCCGGATAAGTTGTTATAGGTTTTTATGGTTGTTATATAGTATTTGTAAGACTGAAGTGGTATGTGCTGTGTTATTTCTATTTGATTGGTATTATATAGATTTGTTGGTTTGAGGTTGTTAGAATATTTGTAAAAGAAAAGTGTGAGAAATTATTGAATTGTAAATAATAGTTGTATTGAAAACGTGTATTGTTATGTCTCGTTTAAAATGGCTTGACAAATAGGATACAAACTCACTCGATTAAAATCGAAGTATAATTGCATCTCAAGCACTCCCTTAAAAGTGTATTGAAAATTTAATTATTAAATTTTCATGATATGGTTTTATTAAATTATTTACTGTTATAGTTTAAGAGTAATTCGCGGTCAAAGTCAAAGACAGTTGACTGGTCATAATTAAAATTGAAAGATTTCTTTGGAAGGAGGAAGTTTAATTTTTCTTTAAATGATAAAAGTTGAAAGTAGGCAACTATAACGGGATACTCGAATGTGGTAAAATTGTACGACTGGCGTGGATGTAGATGAGGAGTAGATGATACATATACCAACAAATATCAACATATTTGAGATCCATTTCCCAAAAAAGAAATGATAAAACATCAATTGCCACAACAAAACATAAACTTACCTAACACTCGTCACTCTCTTTTTCTCTCACTCAAATTCTAGACTATTCTTTCCAATGATTCTCCCAAGCCACTTCCACAGTTCCACTCACTTGGATTCTGTACGGAACCGGGATAAGACCGAGAGATCGGTCTCCGACATGGAGTCTGAAGATATCCAGCGACGGGTAAAAGAACATGCTCAGTGCTGATTCGAAGAGTCCAGCTATAAACTCGGGATTTGAAGAAAAATTCAAGTGTTGAAGTCGAAATATATGGTATTCTTGTAAATTAACAGGTTAATTCTCAATTCTTGTTCGAATTATTTGAAACAACAAATTTAGGGGTTACTGTTTTTGTTTATGTTTTACTCAGGAGGATAAGTCAGTTCATGTTTGCAGTATGGATTGAGCAGTGTACTTAGTTGGTGGAGAGGTTAGAGGTACAATTAACTGAAAGGGACCTATGAAAAAAATAGAGGTGATATTAATGAAAGCAAATCAAATAAATATTTATATATATCGAGTAAGTTGTGATCAGTTTACCTTGTTTATTTCATTTTCAAGTGGTGAACTATCTTCACTGAAATCAGTTGTTTGATTAACCTCCTATAACATGAGTAGACATGTTTAAGTTCAAAGCGGAATGAGGTTTGCTCATTTCAAACCTGTTGTTTGATTAACCTCCTATAACATGAGTAGTAGACATGGTGAAATTCAAATAAGAATGGGATTTCAAGCCTGGATTATAAAGTTATAATTACTATGTACAACTCCTTTTATCAGGAGGTTAAAGCCTTTTTATCAAGACATATTACGTTCTCAATTGTGAACTGTATACATCCATCTTTTCCAGAACACCAATGAAAAGATGGATCATTTTAGTATACTTAGCAACATCTTAACTTCTGAGATGTTTATAGTTAAAATTAATTTATACTTAATTTGAAGCAAATTATACATGAGAATTTGTAACAGCGATGAATTGAGCAATGATGTTTTCATCTTCGGTTAGGTCTTTGACGATGAACTCCTTTTTTTTTTTTTTTTTTGCAGGTCCACTGTTCTTTTGTTGTAGTTCTACTTTAAAGAGGCAGTGTCGTCCACCCAAATATACAAAATCTTCACTACAAAAAAAACTGGTCTGTAGCGACGGATAGATCCGTCCGTCGCTCCAGCTCTGGCGACGGATAGAAATTTCGTCGCCCCACTGGAGCTGTGGCGACGGATCATCATTTTTGACTTTTTTTATTTTTTTTAAAATCAATTATTGGCGACGGATAGATTCTATCCGTCGCCTTATTTAACGACGGATAGAATCTATCCGTCGTTACATGTAACGACGGATAGATTCTATCCGTCGTTACATTGGGCGACGGATAGAAGCGATCCGTCGCCCAATATATTATTGGAATTAGTGATGGAATCTGAAATTCCGTCACTAATTTTTTTTTTAAATTTTGTTTTTTTTTCATATTAATCCCTGTTTTTCGTAGTTCACCTATTTAATCAATATAATGTTCGATAATAAATCAATAATACGAAAAATGTTTCAATAAATGATAAATAAAAAATGTAATATTCGAATATGTCTAAATTATCCGAACAAGTGTAAATATAATAAATTCGAACGTACATAGTACATATACATAACTAGCTACTAGACGGGGGTGGGTGCTGGCCAAACCGGGAGATGAACTGCTCCATCTGTAGCCGAAGGCGCTCGTTCTCCTCCCTTCGTTCTCTGTCGCGCCGCTCCATCTCTTGAGTCAGCGCAACTTTGTTCCGGACTGGATCGCACCATTTTGAGACACAGTCACGTGTGTAAACCGGACGTCTAGACTGCTGGGATGATGATGAGGAGCACCCCGGACTAGCCAAGCTCAAACCGAGGCTCCCGAGTCCATATATTCGTCCTTTGTTATCCGGTTTGTTGACCTCTAGGAAGATGTTGTCAACTTGTTTAGTTGACAGCACATCATCCGTCTCTTCCTCCTGCCTCGCTACCTGAGCATCAACCTCAGCCTGAAATCGTAAATAGCAGATATCATGATCAGTTACTGTTTTTCAAAAATAACTTGTAATAGTGTACAAATATGAACTTTAAGCAACATAAACATACATGATAGACGAGGCGGCTAATGGTCCATACCCCGCCCTTCTGCTTGGCCTTCTTGAAGATGTCATACTTGGATGTCACCTCCCCGTGACATCTGAACAACATAAATACTCAACAATTTATCATCTCACAAGTAATAGAGCAGAGACACAATACATACACGTAATGCTAGATTGAAAAAAACATATATATATACTTACCGATAGGTAATAATCAGTGAGAGTAGATCGCCTCCCAATGTGGTGAACGGCCCTTCCTGCCGCATCAGACTGAGACGCCCGGTTCTGTCTGTTGATTTAGGCATTGTCCTGGACATCAGTTCGGCGTTAGTAGGCATTCCAAAGGGCCCACTCCGCTGCATCAACCTGTGGAGGCATTGGGCCATTCCGATCCCGAATGGCCTTCCATGTACTATATCCTCAGATAGCTTTAGATCCCACAGTCTCGTAAACACGCCAGATCTGTGGGATCAATCTGCTGGGAATGAAGTACTCCTTCTACATTCCCAATTTCATACAACATCCAAAGTCAATACATATATAACGTCACCATGTTACTTCAATTTAATAAGATACAACAACATAATAGATATGGTGACTAACATATCACCCAAACAAAATGGCTAACATACCACTCACATATAGTGGCTAACATACAACTCACATTGTCCTAAATTTTACTAACACAATGGTGACTAACATATCACCAAAATAAAGTGGCTAACATACCACTCGCATACAGTGGCTAACATACCACTCATATTAAAACGATTATAATAACAAATAAAGGAATGCCATATTTTAACTTACCCTCAGCTCATCAAAGTACTCGGCCCTCATGCGGTCCGAGATGTGAGACCAACACACACCACCCTGCCCCGGTGGCTCTCTCCTGCTCCGGAAGATGTCACCTAGTTTGTTGTGGACCTCCCGAGGCCATAAACTGTTGTCAATGTATAAGATACAAGAAACAAATATATATTACTTTAATACAACAATTTATACTTGTCAACTATCATAAGTTATGTTTTACATATTTAAGAAGAATGTATAATACTTACTTGGTAGGACCAACAGGAAAAATCACAAGCAACCCGTCCCACGTGACGTTGGGATTCAGTGGATCAAACACGAGGTAGGGACAATCATCATGGTCGCCCTCCAGTATGTGTCCGGGCTGAATGGTAGAGCCCATGCTGCTATCAACTACTGGGGGTCTTAGGAATCCGATACCTGCTGCCCCGAATACCAGAGCCCTCCCTGTCCTCTGACCCTATCCCCGACCAAGCACTATCATGGGGGGGGGGGGACGATAGGTGGACTTCCTCTGTCGCGGCATCTGCAAAAACATGTAATAAATACAATAAAATGTGTTAGTACGAGTTATAATACAGAACAAATTATAATAACACATATATTTACTCAAGTGTTATCAACTACTAACTAGTTATAATACACATAATATACCGTTATCGCCGTCCTCTAAGTCTACATATTGGTCCTTGTGCAGATCAAACAACTCATCATCTGCTTCTATAGGATTTTCTGCTTGTTTATCGACATCCTCTTGTTGGTACGAGTTGGTAATTGAGTCTTCTTTCTCAATGTACTCCACTTTCGAGCGAGCACGAATAGGTACCGCAGCTAACCATTCCGCCTTATTGCGTTTCCTGCTTGGATATTCAAGAAACACCACTTGTCGTGCTTGAGTCGCCAGAATAAATGGTTCATACTTGGTTTGGTACCTCTTCTTTTGGTTCACATCAACCATTTCATACTGCTCGTTCTTCCTCGTACCTCCTGGATTAGGATCATACCACTCAACATTAAACAAGAAGGTTCGTTTCAATGGCAAGTCGGAATATTCAATCCTCACTATTCGTTTTAGCTTCCCGTGGAAATCAAACAAAGCAGTGTCTCCATAATCTTTTGCACCCTTAACACACACCCCGGAGTTTCTTGTCGCCATGGCCGTGTTACATTCAGTCGTGTGGTACCTAAGGCCATTGACTATATAACCTGGGAATGTGTAGACCTTTTTGAATGGCCCCTCTGCGAGAGCCTTTAAGTATATGCATGTGACGTTGTTAATAGGATTCCGGACATACTCTCGGAACCAATCTGGAAATTCTGTAGGATTTTTTTAGTCAAGTAGTTCCTCTAGTGTATCCTCTGTCATCTGAGGATTTTATTCCAAACAATGCTTTTTGAAAAAACTGCAAACATTGATTCGATGATAAGTCTATAATTGAAGTACAGACTTACGTAGCTATATTAAAATTTAAAGAAAGTGTTGCTCACCTTGCAAATAGTATCATATACTGGTCAACCTCAACACAATTCGTGAGGACATAATATTGAGTTGCTTTCAACTCCTTATCCGTAAGATATTCTTTCTTAGCTGCACCAAGAGGTCTCCCTGATACCCTGAAGACAGATAGGGAAAACTCATCATCCGCTTGAACTTCGAATGTGTCTGTGTTTCGAGCCGGCCTTGATGTCTTCGTAGGGACGTGTTCATCAAAGTAATAAGAGCGAAGGTTGCGTTTCCTCTCGAATGTAGGCATTGGCAATCGATCCTTCAGTTTACCTTTTATTGACATATACTTCTTCAATTTCCCCAAGTACCTCTCGAATGGATACATCCATCGACATCGAACCGGCCCAAGAAGTCTCGCTTCATGTGGAAGGTGAACCGGCAAGTGCTCCATAGAATCAAACCATCTCGGTGGAAAGATACGCTCGAGCTTGCATAGAATCAATGGTATGTTCCTTTCAAGATTTTCCAACACTTTGTCATGAACCATCCCTGTGCCTAAATTTTTGAAAAATAAGCTCAACTCGGTGATAGCAGTCCATACATGTTTTGATAGCGACTCGAAATGCTACCAGGATAAGCTGTCCATGGACACAGCGATCGTGGCTCTTCATCCCATAAACCTTTGTCTTCTTCAAATCCACACACTTCTCTAAATTTGAGGCGTAATTATCTGGGAAACTCAATGCCCTCACCCAATCAAACAAAATTGACCTAGATTCGTTGTCAATTGTGTAGCACGCTTTCGGCCACTTACCATTCTCATCCTTGTTTGTCAACTCAGGCCTTTTACACCACGTAGACAACTCGGCTCTAGACTTCGCATTGTCCTTTGTTTTTCCCTCAATGTTGCAAAGTGTATTGAATAAGTTCTCGAACACGTTCTTCTCAATGTGCATGAAATCTAAGTTGTGACGGATAAGAAGACTGCTCCAATAAGGCAAGTCCCAGAAGATGCTTCTCTTCCTCCAACCACATTTTTTACCAATTTTCTCGTTATGCTTTATCCACCCAAGTTCAGTCACCTTCATAAGACCCAACCTATCAATCTCCGCAAGAATTTGTGCACCAGTAAGTCTTGCCAAGGCTTTTTTGTTGACGACTTTATTTTTTCAAGAATTGATCCTTGTTCTTCCTGAACGAATGGTCACTTTCTAGCAACCTACGATGACAATCAAACCAACAAAATTTTCCACTACCCTTCAGTCTAAATGCATCAGTATCCTCCAAGCAATGTGGACATGCATATTTCCCTGCGGTTTTCCTTCCAGAGAGCATGGAGTACGCAGGAAAGTCACTCACGGTCCAAAGAAGAGCTGCTCTCAACGTGAACTTCTTTTTGGTCGACACATCATATGCAGGGATACCATCCGTCCACAACTCGATCAGCTCCTTGATTAGGGGTTGCAAGAAAACATCCAACGTCGACCCGAATCTTCGCCTGCACCAACGCAATGAAACATGAATGGCTCCTTCATGCACTCACCGGGGTTATGCAGTGTGAGCATAACTGGCCAACAAGAGTATTTTCGTTCACTTCCGAACGGGTTAAAACCATCCGTACAAAGTCCCAATCGTACATTTCTAGATTCGGCTGCAAACTCTGGATATGTCTTGTCAAACGATTTCCATGCGGGTGAGTCTACTGGATGGTCCATTCAACCATCTTCTGCATTATCCGAGATTACTCGCTCCTTGTGCCACCGCATTTTATCCGCAGAAGCACTTGAAGCATACAATCTCTTCAAACGAGGTGCTAGAGGGAAGTACCACATTTTCTTATGTGGGAGATTTTTCTTCTGTCGTTTCTTTGCAGCCCCCTCCTTGTAACGCTTGTACCGTTCCTTACCACAGAACTTGCATTGTATTAGATCTGCATCCTCCTCCCAATAGATCATGCACATTTTCGGACAACAGTCTATGGTTACCACAGGCAAACCCCCCCCCCCCCCCCCGAATCTTTTTCTTCGCTTGGTATAAGTTGGTGGGAACTAGGTTTTCTTCAGGACAAAGGTCCGACATTACGTCAACCCATTCATTGAAGCTCGTTTCAGATTGTTGGCCATTAGCCTTACAACTCATTAGCCGAGCCAACAAAGACAACTTAGTGAGCTTACACCCCGGATAAACCGGCTTCCTTGATGATTCTAACAAGTCAAAGAACACCTGATCCTCGGGATTCGGTGGTTCCTCCACCTCGGTTTCAGTGTTAGTTGGTTCATGAACTCGCCCTGCAAAGATCATACACCATTTGTTCGACTCGAGCTCGAATAGCATCGCCTTCAGATGTACTTTGTTCCCCTACTTGTTCATTTTTTTCTCTTCCTTCCACGCTTTCTGTATTGGTCATATGTATTGGACGGTGCTGCTTCCTCACCATGATGATTCCATACCTGATACGCAGCAGTGTTGGACTACCGCTGTAGGAGTCACGTACTGCTTGTTTCTGCATTGTTTCATTGCACAAGGGCACTTTATCAACCCATCCTTTACACAAGTCGGATTTGAGATTGCAAATGCAATGAAACCTTCAACCCCTTTTAGAAAACTCGATTGAACTCTGCCATTTAGAGTACGACAATACATCCATGAACGATCAGTATTCATTGAATAATTAAATAATAACCTGATACATTTGAATTCAGTAGATCGAGGTCTATCATTTACGATAATAAATCAATTTCACAATGATTCAATCAATTGCTACGTAATATAAGTTATAATAGCTTCAATCAATTGTTACGGCATTACATAATATAAGTTACATTAGCTTCAATTTTACCATAATGTTTGGTTTCATATATCAACTAATGATTACTAGTTATACAAGCCTAGAGACAAAACGGATAAAACTCATTATTCTCTTGCAGCCCCCTCCTCATCACTTGTGACGCTCCCTACCACAGAACTTGCATTCCAATAGATCTACATCCTCCTCCCAATACACCATGCACATGTTCCGACAAGTACAAATGTACTCAATAGGCGGCCCCAAACCCCGCCTCTCCCTCCATTGGAGGTATGCCATGGACGGTGCTTCCTCACCGTGATGAATCCATACATGATACTCAGGCATGAATCCATAACGTCGCAAGTGCTCAAATACTGCTGTAGGAGTCATAAATTGCTTGTTTCTGCAGGTTTTCAATATGCAAGGACACTTTATCAACCCCCCAGTTGCACAAGCCGGACGTCCCATGGCAAACGAGATGAAACCTTTAACCCCTTCTACAAAACTCCTAGAAACTCTATCATTTACCGCCGTACGATCGTACATCCATGAACGGTCGGAATTCATTGTATACTTTTTTAACCTGACACGTTCCAATTGATTAGATCGTATTTAATTTATTAGATCGATTCCAATTCGGATAAGAAGATTGTAGAGATTAATTATTAATTATTATACGTTCCTTATAAATTAATTATTAAGTGTTCGATATGTTATAAAATTTATTTAGTGTTTTACTACTACGAGTTATAAATTATAAATTACACGTTAATATAATCAACAAATTATCCGTCGCTCAAAATACTTAACTACATCCTCGTAATTTAGTACATATATGAATTTATCAAATCAACCAAAACTACTACATACATACATATCAAATTAACTAAACTAACTACATACATACTTAACATACATATCAAATCATACTTAACATACATATCAAACTAACTAAACTAACTACATACATAATTAATTAACATACATATTGAATTACTACATACATTCATATCAAATTAACTAAACTAACTATCAAATTACATATACAAATCAAATTAATCAAATTACATATACATATCAAATTACATATAATTGATCAAATTAACTAAACAAGCTACTACATACTTCATATAAACATACAATTGAGAATAAGTAGTCAAAAATCAAAAAAATCCCAAATTTCCAAAAGTTAGGGTTTAGCCAAAATACCGTTGATTCCGAAGAAAATAGCGGATGAAATTTGAAATTGATGGAAGAAACGAGCTCCTCGTCCAACGATCTTCGAATTGACACCAAGATTGAGAAGAATCGTCAACAATTGGCCGGATTTGACGAAGGAGAAAGGAAGAAAAACGGAGGAGAAAGGAAGAAGCAGAAACGAAAATGGCTTCTGCTTTAGACCAGCTCCGACTAAAACCCTTCTGGGCCGACGGATAGTTATCCGTTGCCCCATAGCGACGGATAAATTATTCGTCGCCTTTTTTTATTTTTTTTAATTTTAAATATAAATATTAACGATGGATAATTTATCCGTCGTTAATATTTAATTTTCTTTTTTTTTAAAAAAAAAGTCAAAGTATGGGCGACAGATTAATAATAAAATCCGTCGCCCATATAGCGACGGATAACATTATCCGTCGCTAATAAGCGACAGATAACTATTATCCGTCGCTAATCCGTCTCCAAACCTAACGATCCGACATTATGGGGCGACGGATTTAATCCGTCGCCCCTTTCCGTCGTTTTTTGACAGTATTCTTGTAGTGCTTCAGGTAAGATATTCTGACGACCAATCTGAACGAAATAGTATAAAATAGAATATACTTAGTTTTACTGTAGATTAAGCTATTTTTTACACTGAAACATAATCAAGAATATCATATCCATTATTATCCGCATTAGCATAATGTGTATGATAAGGAATAGGTCTATTACCTCAATGTTACTGTGGAGCATCCGGTGCTGGAGCTTCCTGGTGGACAAAGGATTCCACCTTCTCCTTCAAAGCAGAGTTCTCTTGACGGACGGCACGGTTCTCATCCTCAAGAAGCTTGATCTTCTGGGCGTTCTCTTGCATCTGGACCGCCAAGGTTTTGATCTGAGTGACGACGTCCACCTCCTCTACCTCTTCCAGAACGTATTTGTCCGAGTGCGTCATGATGATTGCTTAGCGTATCACAGTTGTTGCTACTGGATTGCCTTGTTTGATAACCGGGTCCCCACGGTGGGCGCCAAATTGTAGACGCTCAGAGATCTACAATCGAATCAGGTTGATGGATTGGGGGGCACCAGCGACCTGCAAGGCAACAAGAGCAAACCTAGAGACGTGAGGTTCCAAGGCGACACCGGTGTGGTGCCGACCGAAGGGACTCCGGCCAAGTCAAGTCGATGGAAGGATGTAAGAATTGAAGGAGATAGAGAGAAGGATGATGAGAGTCGACTTATCCTGTTGAGTGGATCGGTTCGGCAATGAATGGACGGGCACCGGTGAGATGGCTAGCTAAGCTCGTCTGAGGGAGCTAGCTAGTCGTGTCGGAAGATGGATGATGATGGTGGTGGTTGAAGGTGGAAGGAGATGGGGAAGGTCGATGATGATGGTGGTTGATTGTAGGCGATGGTGGATGATCGTAAGTAGCTTAGAGCGTTGATCGGATAGCTTGAGAGTGATGGAGGCGTCAGAGAGATTGCTAGGGTTTGTTTAGTGAATATCCGATGATCTTAACCTTCCTCCTTTCCTTCCTATATAGAGACTCTTCCTTTCACCCGTTGGAATATCTCCACCCACTTCTCCCTCATTTCCGATAAGGTTGTTGGAGTTGGACTCCTTCTCAGTCGGTTGGAAGACACTTCTTTAGTGGAGTTTGTTAGGCGAAATAGTTCAACCATCCATCTCGTGGGTTGACTAGTTCCATCAGCCTAGTATGAGTGTTGACTTATGGATGTGGTTGAGTGATCCATGTGGGCTGGCTCGTCAACCAGCTGCATGGTTGGCAAGGTCGCTTGAACTAGATAGGTTGGCTGGAACCCGTTGGATGGTCTTCATAGTTGGCTTAGCTAGGTGAGTCAACTAGCTAGTTAGCTCGTCAATAAATCAGATGGTTGACGAAAGGTATTGAGCTAGGTAGCTTGGTCGGTTGGCTTAGTTAGGTTAGCCATTCGATCTTTGAGACTTGACCTGCTCGTCAGATCAAGCTGCCTTAGCTCCTTCGAGGACTACCAAAGAGATGGCCTTGGCTTGTGCTTGGTTGATCAATGAGTGATGGACCTTGGGTCGAGCTAGACCAATCATGG